>CAJQZJ010032856.1:2214242-2235287 GCA_907164525.1 Lophiomys imhausi
ACACACACACACACACACACACACACACACACACACACACACACACACGCGCGCGCAAGTAAAAATAGACATGCCCGGGATGTATGCAACTTGAAAAATAAGTAAATGTTAAAAACAAAAACAAAACAAAACAATAAACCAAATAGATATGCCAAAGTAGAAGTAGGAAAGACTACAAGGTTTAACACTACAGGAAATTAAAGAATATTGAGAATGGGAGAAATAATCTTCCCCAGGAAAGAGCACACCAACTGGTTATTCAATACTAAATGGTCATCTCTGAAAACATACAGACATGTAGCATTATACAGTCTGAGCATGTTATGTTTAGGTATATGTATATACACATATGCATCTAAAAACAATTAATGAAAAAAGAAGCCATGAATTGGAAAGAGAACAAGATGGCCAGTATATTGGAAGGTTTGAAGAGAAGAAAGGGAAGGGGAATGCGATTTATTTATACTATAATCTCAAAAATAAAAGAAATAATAAATAATAACAAATCTGTATATAGAAAAATGGCTAATTAAATTACTTAGTACTTATATTATTGTTAATTGAATGGCCTTGTTAATCCTTAACCTACCATTATAAATAAGCACACAGACACCTGATGGATTTTAACAAGCCTTGGACTGGATTGTGCAATCTTAGCCCATCTAAAATAGCCTTTAATTCTATTCTCCAAATACAACCCCATATATACATAAATCCCCTGGGTTGTTATTCCCCACCCTATGCTGATGTTCCAGGCCACGTAAAATACCTTCCTTTCTCTAGCCCATAGCAAGTGTCCTCCTTCCTGCTCTTGGCTTCTTCTACTACTTCTGGAGGCTGCTTCTTCCTTCTTGTGGAGGCTTCTTCTACCAGAGGTTTCTTCTTCCCATGAACCTCTCTGCTTCCAAAGCCCATGCACTTTAATACTGCCTACTTCTGTCTTTGCCCAATCTCAGGCCTCAGCATTTATTTAACCAATCAGAGATAAGCAAGGTAACACAGCATTACTTGATGTACAGCAAGCAGGATTCTTGGAGAAGGTTAATTAACATTTAGAATGCATAACATCATCAATCATCTTTTAGGTTCCACAGTAGATGCTTGCAAACCATTCATAGTTTCCCATATACTTTAAATCATATCCATTATGTATAACACATAATACATTATAAATGTCATATAAATACATATATAATGATCAGAGATTAATGACAAACAAAACATCTGTAAATGTTCAATATAGATAATTTTTTAAAAAATATTGTCTACCATGATGTGAAGCAGATGTCTAACTGTATTCAACATAAGAATAGACTATAGCTATCTGAATAGCTAAAATTGTCAGAGAAATTCTTGTTTATGTGCTCAAGCTTCATACCTAACATATTAGTAGTTATCTAATGTCAAACAGCATTACTCAACCTCCAAAATTTTATAGATGGAAATGGGTATCTATATTCTGTATGTCTACATGATTAATTTACTCCTTCAACAAAGTTTGGTTAGCATGCTTTTTTCCCATGACCTGGCTTTGTGGTATGGATTCAGAGTTTGTTTTAGCATGCTTCTCTCCTTTCAGATGTAGCCATAGCTCTTGGCTATCAAAAGGAATAGAGTTGGTATATATTTCTACCTCCAGAACTGGGGTTGGGGAGACAGATGGACCCTGGCCAATTGGTGAACTCTAGATCAGTTGAAAACAAACAAACAGACAAACAAATAATCTTTAAATAATAAGGTGAGGAGCTATTAAGGAAGACCATGGACATTACTACTGGCTTTCACACATATAAGCACACATGCCCACATGCCCTGCATTACTACACCCTTAAAAACATGTACACACACACACATACACACACACACACACACACACACATACACACATCCATCCTACTTTTATGCTTTTGAGAACCTCCAAACCTTATGTTACTACTTTTATTATATATTAGTGATTATGTGACTGTTATCTCTCTCCCTAAATAGACATGAAGCCCTTAAATGAAAGTATTGCCCAGCTTGTCTTTATTCTCACATCCCATGTGAGAATGTTCTTGAGAAGATTCTTAATATGTGCTCAGCAGCTATTTGTTTAAGGAATAAACCAAAGTATCACACTTTAAATGAGCTGAAGTACAACTATGTATTTGTATACACATACAACATAGAACCTTCTGTGGTAGTAAGCCTCAAATGTAATAACTATCTCCAAAAGACGATTACTCATGGCACATGAGACCACAATTAAGTATTGATGATATCAATTGATTTTTCTGTAAACACTTATTTTCTGTAAACAGTTTACTCCATTTTATGCTCTCCTATCTTGAAAACATGGAGAAGAGATGGCAACTAAAGAGAGTGAAAGAAATCAAGTATTATACACAAAGGTTTATGTGCCATTTTCTTGAGAGTGCCACACATCTCCTCAGCTACAAATCCTTGGTATGTAATGTTTGACTTGTCTACATACGTGTTCAAGGAAGTATAGAATGTGCCCTACCTGTATGCTTGTGAAGAAACACTGACAGTGTGCAGAAAATGAGACTTTTCAGTACTCAATCCTAAATGAGATGGTTTCATCAAACCCCTGCCCTCAAGGGTTATTATTGCTGTGATGAAACACAATGACCAAAAGCAAGTTGAGGATTTGAAAGTGTTTAGTTGGATTAAATTTACACACTGTAGTTCATCACCAAAGGAAGTCAGGACAGAAACTCAAACAAGGCAGGAACCTGGAGACAGGAGCTACTCCAGAGGCCATGGAGGGGTGCTGCTTGCTTTATCACTCCTCATGACTTGATGAGCCCGCTTTCTTATAGAACCCAGGACCACCTGCCCAGGATTGGCACCACCCACAAGGTGCTGGGTCTTCCCCCATCACAAATTAAGAAAATCCCCTACAGACTTGCCTACAGCTGATCTTATGGAGACATTTTCTCAATGGAGGTTCCCACCTATCAGGTGACTCTAGCTTGTGTGATGTTGACATAAAAGTAGCCACTGCAACTGATCCCTTCTCAACTTGGCACATAAATAAATCACTGTTAAGCCACAACTTGTCCTTTCCTGTGAACACTAATGAAGATATCACACTATAAAACATTTTACAAACTTAAAATTCACACATTGTTACAATTTCAGACACCTTAAAAGTTATCTCTTTTAAAATACCCAGTCTCCAACTCGAGTTGACATAAAACTAGTCATCACAGAGACTGGAAGAAAGAGAAAACATTCACACAATACTAATTGATAGTGTATTTGTGTGTGTGTGTGTGCATGTGTATGTGTGTGTTTAATTTACTTTCCTGTTTAAAAATGCTCAAGAAAATATATTTAGCAAGAAAGGATTAATGTGGCTCATGATTTCAAAGGTTTGGTTCAGGGTTAGCTTACTCCATTGCTACGGGCCTTTGGTGAATCAGAATAGAATAGTGCCAATTGTATGTGATGAAGGTGATTGTTAAGCTCATGGCATCCAGTGAAGCAAAATTCAATAGAAAGAAATGAGGGATAAGATACAACTTCAAAGGCATACCACCCCCAGGGGACCACTTCCTCCAAGCAGACCTCACCTCCTAAGAGCCAAGTCTGTATGTCTCATCAACAGATTTATCCATTTATAAATTTAGGAGTTCTATTCCAATTGTTTCAATAGTGCCACTGGTTGGAAACCATACTTTCAGGATGTGAGGGGTTTTTTTGTGATCCATGGGTATTCATATGCAAACCACAATATTTGAAGGAGATTTTCCATAGAAAATGTCATTTTTAAACAGCCATATAGGGGATCCAAGATGGCGGCAGCCTGAGCGGACTTATTTTGATTTCGGGGTTAACAGTCACAAGGTGGCAAGTGTTGCAGGATGCTGTACAAAGGGCATGACCCCTTCTAAATCGTACCCAGCTAACCAGGGACCACGGAAGATCCCTGGGCAGGATGCTCCTTCCCACTCTTGGACACGCAAGGAAGCGGCTGGACCCGGGAATTGAGATCACCCATCCCCCAAAAGGAGAGACTCCCTGTAAGTTCCAACCTAATATCCAGCGGGCAGATTCAGATCCCAGGCAGAGATAATCCCCACCCTGCTGTGTAACCGAACTTTTAAATTATTATTTACCACTTATTTATTACTAAATTCACTTATAACAAACACCAACAATTTCTTAACTATTAATCCTATACATTCCTACAACCCCTTTAACCTATCCACTAAACCTATTGATAATCATAACAACTACTTTCATACCCTTTTAGAATGATACAGTCTCTGGGGCAGGTCCTCAGTCGTCAGGAAACCAGTCTCGGGGGTAGACTCTTTAACGCACTTAGCAGTCCTTTTTCTGGAATAGCTCAGACGCAGGTTCGTCAGGGTAAACTGGCTATCGAAGTCTCACTTTAAATAAGGCTTGAGGCTTTCTTCTCTCTGGGAGACCTCAGCGTCTGTAGGCCAACTTATTTCCTTCATATCAGCAACTCTGCCGCTCTGCCTCAGTCTTTAAAGCTGGCCACAGTTCCGTTCAGGCCACTGTTCGGACAGGTCAAACCCCTCTAGGCAAAAGCTGAGCCACAGGGTTTAGTCCTTGGCCTTTTGCTGTCTTGCCGAGGCTTTCTCTGCTCACCAGCTTCCTTCTGCCTCAGGGAGATCTGGCCATGGGTCTACCAGAACTTTCTCCAGCAGGACTCTCGGAGCTCTCTCATATCGGGGGCCCTTAGCACGCACGCGCCTCTCTGGCGTCATCCACTTGTCCTTAAATAGGATCACTCCTTGTTCCACCTGCTTCAGCTTAATTTGGGCTCTGCCCACTTAGCAGTTGAAAGCAATGCCAGGTCATAAAGTCTTTCCTTCTTTCACCTGGCTTCAACCTTGTTTTTCAGTCCAAAGAGACTCCCCTCTTTTCACCTGACTTCATCCATAAGCTGATAAGCTAATTGCTCACAGCAGTTGATCTTCATGCCCCGAATTAATAGACTGTATCAGAAACTTAGGTATTCACTAAATCTAACTTATATTAACCTATCAGCCCCTTCACTGCTGGACACTCCCAGGTATCACACAGATGATCCAACTATCTAGCGAAAGGTTGCGACCCTTGGAAGTGAGTGCAGCTCTGCTGCAAAGTGCCTTCAGACCGCAGATCACAGTCTGTGATGAAACTGACCAGTTTACAAGCCGCGGGAGCGGCAAGGCTATTGGAGCTGAATGGCAGTTTTACCCGCTACAGGAACCAACCCCAGGCAAACTGCTAGATATGTGAAACTGTCATATATTGGATATTTGTACGAGTACGGACCCTTCTGGCGGGGGGGAACCAGAGCTCACTTGTACACAGCTCCTCCACCTGGATTAGTTAGGTCTCCACCTGGGAGGCGGGGCTGAATGACTCATCTTATAGGGGTGGAGTAAGGCAACGCTACTCCTACACCAAAGTGCCCCCTTTGGACCCAAGTACAGAAGACAGCAAAAAAAAAAAAAAAAAAAAAAAAAAATCCCCATGGCCAGAGGCCCCAGACCGAAAATAAAAAACAAAACAAAACAACAACAACAAAAAAAAACAGAGCGAAATGTCTCCAACAAAAGAAAGCAATGCTATTCTGCCCAGCCCGAACCACCTCACCACAACTGAAACACATGAAAACGATGACAATTCTACATTATGGAAAGTGATAGAGTCCCTTCAAGAAGAACTTAAAATTATGAAGGAATTCAAAGAAGCCACAATTTTACAAGTCAAAACAACGAATAACACCATTAAAGAGCTCCAAGCCAAGGTAACTCAGCTTGAACAGGAAAAGGACAAAGCAATGAAAGATCTCCAGGCAAAAACAAGCAAACTGGAGAAGGAAATGTACATAATGAACAATACCATTCAAGACATGAAAATAGAAATGAAAACAATAAAGAAAACACTGTCAGAGTTAAAACAGGAAACAAAGAATCAAGAGAAGAGAACAGGAACTACGGATGTGAGTATGAAAAATAGGATGCAAGAGATGGAAGACAGGATCTCAGGCATGGAAGATTCGATGGAAGAAATCAGTACAACATCCAAAGAAAATGAGAAAGCTAAAAAATCACTCACCCACAACATCCAAGAAATCAAGGACTCAATGAAAAGATGGAACCTAAGAATTATAGGCATAGAGGAAAGAGAAGACTCCCGACTCCATGGTCCAGGAAATATCTTCAACAAAATCATAGAAGAAAACTTCCCAAACCTAAAGAAAGAGATGCCAGTAAAAGTCCAAGAGGCTTACAGAACACCAAACAGATTAGATCAGAAAAGAAACTCCTCTCTCCACATAATAATAGAAACTCCAAATGTAGAGAACAAAGAAAGGATATTAAAAGCTGAAAGAGAAAAAGGCCAAGTCACATACAATGGCAGACCCATCAGATTCACACCTGACTTCTCCTCAGAAACTTTAAAAGCTAGAAGGGCCTGGACGGATGTCCTACAAGCCCCGAGAGAACATAGGTGCCCAGCCAGACTACTATACCCAGCAAAACTCTCTATCAACATAGAAGGAGAAAACAAGATATTCCATGAAAAAATCAAATTCAAACAATATCTCCTCACACACCCAGCCCTACAGAAGATCCTAGAAGGAAAATTCCGACACAGAGAAGATAACTACACCCAAGAAAACAGAGGAAATAGAAACCTCCACAGTAACTAAACAAAAAGAAACACAAGACAGCCAGCTATACCAAAATAATGGGAAATAACAACCCCTGGTCACTAATATCCATCAACATCAATGGATTCAACTCACCAATAAAAAGACAAAGACTTACAGACTGGATCAGAAACAAGACCCATCTTTTTGTGTATACAAGAAACACACCTCACTATTGAAGATAAACACTATCTCAGAGTAAAGGGCTGGGAAAAGGTTTTCCAAGCAAATGAACCCAGGAAACAAGCTGGAGTAGCCACCCTAATATCAAACAAAATAGACTTCCAATTGAAGTTAATAAAAAAAGACAGAGAAGGGCATTACATACTCATTAAAGGAAATATCCACCAAGAGGACATCTCAATATTGAACATCTATGCCCCAAATACAAAGGCACCTACATTTATGAAAGAAACGCTTCTAAAACTTAAATCGCACATCATCAATCCAAACACTTTAATAGTGGGAGACTTAAACACCCCACTCACAACTATGGACAAACCATCAAAACAAAAGCCAAACAAAGAAATAAAGAGTCTAACAGAGAACATGAACCAAATGGACCTAACAGATATCTACAGAACGTTTCACCCAAACACAAAAGAATACACCTTCTTCTCAGCACCTCACAGAACCTTGTCCAAAATCGACCATATAGTTGGACATAAAGATAGCCTCAACAGATACAAGAAAATTGAAATAACCCCTTATATCTTATCAGACCACCATGGAATAAAGCTGGACTTCAATAGCAAAAGAATCAACAGAAAGTCTACACTCACATGGAAATTGAACAACTCTTTACTAGAGAACCACTGGATCAGGGAAGAAATAAGGAAGGAAATCAAAGACTTCTTAAAATAGAACTAAAATGAAGACACATCATACCCAAACCGATGGGACACAATGAAAGCTGTGCTACGAGGAAAGTTCATAGCACTAAGTGCCTTCAAAAAGAAAATTGTGACAGTGCATATTAGCGAATTAACAGCTAAACAGGGTGAATTGGAAAATAAAGAGACGAACACTCCCAAGAGGAGCAGAAGGCAGGAGATCATCAAACTTAGGGCTGAAATCAACAACTTAGAAACAAAAAGAACTATACAAAGAATCAATGAAACCAAGAGTTGGTTCTTCGAGAAAATCAACAAAATAGAAAGACCCTTAGCCAAATTAGCTAAAAGACAGAGGGAGAAAACACAAATCAACAAAATCAGAAATGAAAAGGGATTAATAACAACAGACATTGAGGAAATCCAGAGAATATGGATCCTACTTTAAAAATCTATACTCCACCAAATTTGAAAACTTAAGTGAAATGGACAATTTTCTTGATAGATTCTGCATACCGAAGCTAAATCAAGATCAGATAAACAGATTAAACAGCCCTATAACCCCTAAGGAAATAGAAACAGTCATTAAAACTCTCCCAACCAAAAAAAGCCCAGGGCCAGATGGCTTTAGCACAGAATTCTACTGGACCTTCAAAGAGGAGCTAACACCAATACTTTTCAAACTCTTTCACAAAATAGAATCTGAAAGAACATTGCCAAACTCATCCTATGAGGCCACAGTCACCCTGATTTCTAAACCACACAAAGACCCAACAAAGAAAGAGAACTTCAGACCAATCTCCCTCATGAACATAGATGCAAAAATACTTAATAAAATACTAGCAAACCAAATTCAAGAACACATCAAAAGTATCACACACCATGATCAAGTAGGCTTCATCCCAGGAATGCAGGGATGGTTCAACATACGAAAGTCTATCAACATCATTCACCATATAAACAAGATGAAGGAAAAAAACCACATGATAATCTTGCTAGATGCAGAAAATGCATTTGACAAAATCCAACACCCCTTCATGCTAAAAGTTCTGGAGAGAACTGGCATACAAGGACCGTACCTAGAAATAATAAAGGCAATATACAGCAGGCCAGTGGCCAACATCAAATTAAATGGAGAGAAACTTGAAGCATTTCCTCTAAACTCAGGGACAAGGCAAGGATGTACACTTTCACCATATCTCTTCAATATAGTACTTGAAGTTCTTGCTAAAGCAATAAGACAACTAAAGGAGATCAAGGGGATAAACATTGGAAACGAAGAAGTCAAATTATCCCTATTTGCAGATGATATGATAGTATACATAAGCGACCCCAAAAATTCCACCAGAGAACTCTTACAGCTGATAAACACCTTCCGCAAAGTGGCTGGATACAAAATTAATTCAAAAAAATCAGAAGCCCTTCTTTATACAACAAACAAATGGACTGAGAAAGAAATAAGGGAAACACCCCCTTCACAATAGCCACAAACAACATAAAATACCTGGGGGTAACTCTAACCAAGCAAGTAAACGACCTGTACAACAAGAACTTCAAGCCCCTGAAGAAAGAAACGGAAGAGGCCTTTAGAAGATGGAAAGACCTCGCATGCTCATGGATAGGTAAGATCAACATAATAAAAATGGCCATCCTACCAAAAGCAATATATAGATTCAATGCAATTCCTATCAAAATACCAACCCAATTTTTTATAGACTTGGAAAGAGCTAGTCTCAATTTCATATGGAACAACAAAAAGCCCAGAATAGCTAAATCAATCCTGTACAATAAAAAAACATCTGGAGGTATCACCATCCCAGATTTCAAGCTGTACTACAGAGCAATAGTTGTAAAAACAGCATGGTATTGGTATAGAAACAGACCAGTAGATCAATGGAATTGAATTGAAGATCCAGAAATAGACCCACATACTTATGGCCACCTAATTTTTGACAAAGAAGCCAAAACGGCACAATGGAAGAAGGACAACATCTTCAACAAATGGTGCTGGTCCAACTGGATTTCCCTTTTAAAAGAATGAAATTAGACCCATACTTACCACCTTGTACAAAACTTAAGTCCAAGTGGATCAAAGACCTTAACATAAGGGCGGTCACACTAAATCTACTAGAAGAAAAAGTGGGAGAAACCCTGAAACTAATTGGCACAGGTGACAACTTCCTGAACAGAACACCAACAGCTCAGGACTTGAGATCAACAATCAATAAATGGAACCTCATGAAACTGAAAAGCTTCTGTAAGGCAAAAGACACTGTCATTCAAACAAAACGGCAGCCTACAGACTGGGAGAAAATCTTCACAAACCCCACATCTGACAGAGGGCTAATATCCAAAATCTACAAAGAACTCAAGAAATTAAATGCCAAGAAACCAAATAATCTATTCAAAAAATGGGGGACAGAGCTAAATAGAGAATTCACAAATGAGGAATCTCTAATGGCTGAGAGTCACTTGAAAAAATGCTCTGCATCCTTAATCATCAGAGAAATGCAACTCAAGAGGACTCTCAGATTCCATCTCACACCTGTCAGAATGGCTAAGAACAAAAGCTCAAATGACAGCACATGCTGGCGAGGGTGTGGAGAAAGGGGTACCCTACTCCATTGCTGGTGGGAGTGCAGGCTTGTGCAACCACTATGGAGGTCAGTCTGGCGATATCTTAGAAAACTTGGAATAGCTCTGCCTCAGGACCCAGCCATACCACTTCTGGGTATACACCCAAATGCCTCTTCATGGAATCATAAGGAAGTTTCCTCATCTATGTTTATAGCAGCCTTATTTGTAATAGCTAGAAACTGGAAACAACCCAGATGCCCCTCAACCGAAGAATGGGTTAAAAAACTGTGGTACATCTACACAATGGAATACTATTCAGCTATCAGGAACAATGAAATTATGCAATTTGCAGCCAAATGGATGGAACTAGAAAAGCTCATCCTGAGTGAGCTAACCCAGACTCAGAAGGACGCATATGGTATCTACTCACTTACAGTAGGTTTTAGCTATATAGTAGAAGGTATCGATACTACAACTAACACACCAAAGGGAACTTGGACATAGACTTTTTATTTTTAATTTTTATTTATTTTTTATATATTTTTTATATTTTTTCTATTTTTTAGTCTTTTTTATCTATTGTCTGCTTATTGGTTTGTTTGTTTAGTAGTTCTCTCTCCCGGGCAACGAGACACTTTTCACTGATGGTACTGCTTCGTAGATCCCCAATGAATGAGGAGGCTCTTGGCCCTCATATGACCTCTCAACTGAGATGAGGGACTGTTATATAAGGACACCCACCCCAGAGAAATGGGATGGAAGTGTTAGGAGGTAAAGAAAAAAAATGAAATGTAATGTTTCAGCCTTTTACTACTAATTGTCATAAACTGTTTAAAATAATTAAGAAATGCAAACTAATGGTTATGCAAGCCGGTCATTCTGTTAGGTACTATGACAGCCTATTATAGTTACTTGCTAAGCTAATCAGAAATAAAGCTGCTACGAGACAAGCAACATCTGCTTACCCTAATATAAGAGATAGATAGGGCCTCTTCAAAAACCTCAAGAGATCTGCAGAATATGGCATTCAAAGATGTTTTTGTAACTTTAGATTTTTTTATATCAAGACATATCAACTCCTGACAGCACCCCCTATTCTCTTCCAAGTAGAAGATGAGCATCGAAGAATCTCCAGTGGGAGATGATTGAATTAGTTGCAAGCCTATCTCTTGGTAGGAAAAGCCCCTTGCTCCAACTGTAGACAGAATTCTGTCCAAAAAGGACAAAACCTGGAAGCAGGTAAGTCGACAGTCTAGCAATGCCAAGACAGGGTAGGTAAGTCCTTCATAACCCCTGCTCTACAATCAATGTCTGTCAGAGAAACGGGGCCAAATGACTGAAGATCGATGCTGTAATGTATGGAGAGAAAATGGGAACTGTCCAGGCAGCCACTGGTATGTCATTTCTTAGTTTGGGAAGCTGCAGGCCCTGTACTTCCTATAAAATCAGATATATTTATCCCTCTCAGGTCTCTGAGGTAGTTGAAGAACAGATAGCTAGAGTCTCATAATTAAATTTTGAGTTGTTTAGGAGTCAAGAGAGTGTTATAGATCTAAGAAGATACTTTTAAAATTGTGTTGCAAGTTAGTATGAATGTGCAAGTTAGTATGAATGTTTAGTCAGATATAGAACTTTAAACTCATGGAGATGGTTAGATAGTAGAATGTTAAAGTCAGGTACCAAATACATATGGACTGGACATTGGGAATGTATGCTAAGCCATATAACCCTCATAACTCTGGCCTAATTACCTCTGTTGTTTTGTATTGTATTTATTATTATAAGAGAAAGCGCCATTTGTTGGACTGAAAGGGGAAACTGTAGGGGGAAATAAGATATACCTTAAACTTAAAAAAAAGGGAAGAGGATGGGGGGTGGAGGGTGGGAAGGTTGGACTGGAGGGGGAATAGGGAGGGGACTGCGATTGAGATGTAACTTGAAGAAATAAAAAATAAAGGAAAAAAAAGAAAAAAATAAACAACCATATAAAATAAATCTTCAATATTGTTAGATTATTAAGAGCTATAAAGTTATTTATCACGTTTATACACACACATATATATTATACATATACATGAATATTTGTATGACAAAGGCAAGTGGTTTGCTACATACTTTTTAAAAATATTTATTTATTACTTCAGGTTACATCTCCATCACAGTGTAACCTCTTTCCCCCCCTCCCAGTCCCACCCTCCCACCCTCTGCCCCTTTATCCCTTCCATACTTTTAAAGAAAAAAGCAAACAAATTGAAAATGAAGGCATGCAAAATTGGAAATAATAATGAATAACAATATGTTGAACACTAACCATTGTAAGCAGGAACTGTTACAGAATCGTTTCAAGCATCACTTTTAGAAGCATGTTTATTCTCATTAGAACAGCATTATATTGAAATTATTTGTCTGCCAACTATTCCATGGAAGTTAGTTAATTACCGTGGAGAATTTTATTTTATTATCATCTAAGAAATCACATTAAATTCACTCAAATACTTCCATATTTCCTTTCTTTTGGTTATAAAAATCTTGAAGCTAAATTAGAGGTATTTCTAAGTATCATTAAAATTGAATGTTTTCTCATCAAGATGACTACTGAATATCAGCTGACCAAAGACAACAATAATGGTCATTCAAATGTGGATGGGAGAAAGCCCAGGAATCCTCAACCCTGCGCAAAAAACTACAGGCAGCAAAGGAATACTTAGTGTGAGAGAAATCATCCTCCCCAGTGAAACCACACCCATTGGTTATCCAACACCTAATGATCAACCCTAAAAACATACAAACCAGTAAGATTATACAGACTGAGTGGGTTGTACTTATGCATTTAGGAAAGTATTTACATATATATCACATATATATATACAGATACAGATGAATAACATACAGATACATATACATAGCAGCCAGAGACAAAATATAGATGTATAATATACATCATATACATATACATACACATATACATGTGTGTGTTTATGTAATAACAAATAATGAAAAAAAGAGGCCAAGATTCTGAAAGAGAGCACGAGAGTTTATGAGAAATTTTGGACAGGGGGAAAAGAGGAGGAAATGAAGTAAATATATTATCTCAGAAATAAATATTTTTAAAAAGTGATTTTTCATTTTGTTATTTTGACTTCCCTTGTGTTTTATAATTTAAAAGTAATATTTTTATTATGGAATTTATAGAAACTAGTAACTAAGAAAGATACAAAAACAAGATCATCACTCTATGCCCTCTTCTTCTTGCTCAACATTTTGCAATAATCAAATTATCACAAATTCTTGTACTGTGTTTTGAAGTCTCATAGTATTTTGTCATTTGACATAAAAATTTATGAAGCCAAATATTCAGTGAAGTTATTATGCATTCAGTTATTTATTATCATGAATGAGTTATAATGAATGTCTTTGTAGCTGGATCTGTGTCAAATAAACCTATCAGACTATTCTAAACTGTCAAAAAATAATTTTCAGATATTAATGCACATATGAATCTGGATTATTAATTATTTTATTCATAGGCTTTAGTCATGAAGACAGTGATTGGGCAGATGTGAAACAGGTCCTTGATGTTTACACACACTCTCTTGTGATCCTAACACAGGGGGACATTGTTGCCATGGTTTGGAAACATTATTAATACTATCTTCCCGCTTCTTACTAAGTGTCTTCCTTCCCCCCCCACCCCCCCACAGTAAGATTCGTATGGCTTTGGTAGTTAGATTTCTATGTCTTTCCAAAATGGGAACACTGAACCCTCTAGCTTGTGCTTCATAAACTTCTTCTATTTGCTTCTAAAACATAATTGATACACATTGATCTGCAGTGTGAAAAGGGCACCTGCTATAGGGGTTCAAGTGCAAAATTAGATATTGGCCTCAATGTCAATTGCTTGTTATTTTTAGTATAAAGTTAAAATATGTAAGGGATGGGTTTAAACTAACAGCATATGGGCATTATCACAAAGCTTATCTTTAATAGATATTATCCTCTCAGAAGACATTACCCTTGAGGCAGTTTCATTGCAAAGTATTGTCATTCCACCAAATTGTTTGGGTTAGTTAAAACAATGCTGTAACTGCGATGCTACCACCTAAAGTGGGCAGATAAGCGCTCTCAATAAAGCATTAACTTCAGCCAGTGGTATTCAGTGTGGCCAAAGATTTATTAGTTCCATTCTTTCTTCTTCTCTTTTTTTTCTTCTTCCTGTGTTCATTCTGAATAAAGGCACTTATATGTGTAATTTATTAAATTATGAGTTATCAGTTATCTTAGAGTGCTGGTCAAGTTTGCAGCTTTGTCCTATGATGATATTAGCCAATACCTAGGACTCACTCCTCCTGTGTGAATACCAACAAAGTTACATGTGTGTTCTCCCCTCCTCCACCTCATTCCCCTGCCTTGGTTTTTCAACTCATTGGCATTCCTGTGTGTCATTGGAAAACCACAATACTATGGACCTGAAACTTGTCTTGAGGTTGACTTTGTACAGCTTCTTGATTTATGCCTAAGACAAGAACCCCAAAAGTTTTAGTGGGTTTTTAGATCCCATGTGTCACTAGTGGCTCAGTGGAACTTAGGGCTTCTATCTCTTTATTGAACTGTAAGCTATCATTAATTTCAGATGTTTATGTAGTAGGGCTGTTCTGAGCTCAATTTGGTTCACTTTTTAAAATGAGTGTGAAGTTTATGAAGGTATGATCATTCAGTGTGCAACATACCAAGAACTGTGCCTATAAAGGTAGGGTTATGCAGTGGTTTTGGGGCCCATATTTAATTAAAAGACCTTATCGGTTGGATTCTGACATTCAACATGATCAGTCATTCTGATTTGTTTGGGAATGCAGTATTTCTCTGAATGTGAAATTTGAAGTCTTATAATTAAAACATCCAAGAAAGACAAGGCAGCTTGGACTTTACCATGTCATGGGGCTGTTTGGACAGTGTATGAATATGTGTGTGTGTGTGTGTGTGTGTGTGTGTGTGTGTGAGAATATATTATGTTTCACACAAGCTCTTTTTAATTTGCACTAAAATTCTGAGATAGCCCTCTTACTTTTCTTACTTTATGTGTATATATGTATATATGTACATATATTATGTATGTATGCATATATTTGTGTGTATATACATATATGTATATATACATATATATGTATATCTGTGTATATATATATATATATAAATAAAATGAGAAAAGTAAAATAGCTATCTCAGGATTTTAGGAAAAATTAAAGGAAGCCTGTGTGAAACTTAGTACCACTTAATAACTATATATTTAAATAAATACTCAATAAATATTAGTTTGACATATTGTGTTATAATGAAAGTATGTCTCTCAAAGAACAAACTCTCAAAATCTAAATCTGTAGATGTAGGATTTGGAATAAGTGAACATTTTCATTTAGTTTTGACTTCTAATTTACTTTTTGGAGGTTTTTCTGTTATTCTATTTGTCATTAAAGTTAGACAGTGGAATTCAGGGCTAAATAGAGCCCATCATTGAACACCCACCCTTCTCACTCTTCAAGATAAATATTAGGAAGAGATAATTTTTTAAATTTGGAAATCAATATGGAAAATAAGCATAAAAGGCAACATGATGCTATGAAAAGAATATAAGGGATTTGCTTGGATTCTCTTGATGATAGCTGCAGTTGTGTTGAGCCAAAGCTTTGCCAGAGGCTAGTGCTTTACATGATTCATATCTGGGATAGACTATAATCCTAAGAAGTAAGTATTATTATCACAGTTTCAGAAGGAATAATCTGAAATTTTTCATTAAAAAAAAATCAGTTAAATGTTGAAATATATTAGTATGATAAAGAGTGAAACAAAGATTCTAAACTGGTCTGGATGCCCCAAACTTGCTGTGTTCTGAATTTACAACATGAATACTAATTTTTTTAGAAAGATGCTTAGCTCCCTGGATGAATTTCTTCACTTACAACCCTCAAAAGAAAGAAAATAGCCACTTTTAATTGCTTACCACACTGTAGACAACTTTGAATATCTTCACATGCATGATCTCATTTGATTCGTATAAGCAAATGTTATTTTTTTTAAATCAACTGTTGCCTTAGAAAAAGCCTAAATTACTCTCAAAGAACACATGTAATAAAGAGGAAATGCAAGAATTCCAAAGCTCACTTCTCAATGGAAGCATATTGCAATATTAGATGTCTTCATGGTTTTGAATTGATAGATACAATAAATGTTACTGAAGCAGACTTTTCAACTACCTAGAACTGATTATTGCTCTCAAGGTATATTTTTTCTCAACTCCAATGAAACTATTTGATTTTCTACTTTATAGTAGATCTGGTTTGCTTTTGCATGTAGATTGCATAAGGCAAATTTGCAAAATTTGGATGTAGTTTAAATTCTACAGGTCACTCAGATTTTCTTTTATACCTTTAAATTTTCTCCTTCCAAAGTCTTATTTTAACACTTTGTAAGAAATCGGAGAACCTGTGTTATGGATGTAGCCCTACGTAGGAAATAAAAAATAAGAGTTGCAAACTTGCCATGGCGCCACATGCTGTTATCCCAGCACACAGAATGTGGTGAAAGAAGGAACAGAGCTCAGTGTCATCCTTCTCTGACTGTATAGAGGTAGACCTCCTCCACAAAAACAACAAAAGGACTGAGAAAGGTATCAAAGAAACAACACATTTCATGATAGCCTCAAATAATATAAAATATCTTGTGGGTATCCCTAACCTAGCAAGTGAAAGGTTTGTATGACGAAAACTTCTTTCAAGAAAACAATTGAAGAAGATATCAGGAGATGGAAAGATCTCCCATGCTGATGAATCTGTAGGATTAATATAGTAAAGAGGGCTATCTTACCAAAAGCAATCTACATATTCAAGGCAATTCCCCATCAAAATTCCAACATAATTCTTCACAGATCTTGAAAGGACAATTTTCAGCTTCATATGAACACAACAACAAAACCCCCACCATTACTAAAACTGTAAAAGTAATTTCTATTCAGTTGATGTAATTGTCATCTAGGAGGCTTACTGCCTCTGTCTGCTAACTTAGGCATAGTCCTGGAAGCTTCTAGCCTCTGTGCAATCTAATCTAAGCCTAGAATATTTTCTGCCTCTGAGACTTATTTATTGCTGAATAAGCTCACCTTTTCTAGTCTTTCAAAGTCCTTTCCAAGCTGACTAATTCAAACTGGCTTCTCTCAGTTTTTGACTTTCAAACATGACTGATTCCTTTTACAAACTTCATTGTTTGGGATTAAAGGTGAGTACTAAGAGCATGTCTGTATTCCAGCCAGAATAGTCATGTTGCTGCATTAAAATCCCTCTACAATGCTGAAAGATAAAAGAACTGCTGGCGTTGTTACCACCCTCAATCTCCAATTGTATTACAGGGCTATAGTAATAAAAAAACAGTATGATATTGGCATAAAAACAAACATGTTGATCAATGGAATGAGACTGAAGAACCAGACATTAAATCCACACACCTATGGACACCTGATTTTTTATGAAGAAGCCAGAAATTCACACTGGAAAAGTATCTTCAACAAATAGTTCTGACCCAACTGGATGACTGCATATATAGGAATCCAAATAGATCCATATTTACCATCCTGCATAAAATTCGAGTCCAAGTAGATCAGAGATCTTAACATAAAACCAGACACATTGAATCTGAGAGAAGAGAAAGTGGGGAATAGTCTCGAATACATTGTCACAGGAAAAGACTTTCTGAACAGAAACATCTACCACAGGCACTAAGATCAACAATTAATAAATGGGACCTCGTGAAACTGAAAAACTTCTGCACAACAAAGGACATCATCATTCAGGCAAAGTGACAGCCTACACAGTGAAAAAAGACTTTTTATCAACTATATATCTGATAGATGGTTAATATACATAATATATAAATTACTCAAGAAACTAGACATCAAGAAAACAAATAACCCAATTAAAATGGGGATACTGATTTGAGCAGAGAGTTCTGAAAATAGCAAACTCAAATGGCTGAGAAACACGTAAAGAAATATTCAACATCTTTAATCGTCAAGGAAATGCAAATCAAAACTACTGTGAGATTTCATCTTATACCTATGAACGTGGCTAAAATTAACAAAACAAGTGACATGCTGAGGAGTAAGGGAAACACTGATCTGTTGCTAGTGAGAGTGAAAATTTCTAAAGCCACTGTGGAAATTGGTGTGGTGATTCCTCAGGAAGATGGGATTCTATCTACCTCAACATCTAGCTATACCACTCTTGAACATATGGAAATATGGTATGTATTTGCTTATATGTATATATTAGATGGTAAGTTGATGACAAACCAGGCTACAATTCAGAGAACCAAAGAGGTTAGCATCTTTGGTACAGAAATGTACTCTGTGTGTTAGCAAAGAGGAGATGTAATTGCCAATCCAGCAACAAACACTTTAATCTACAATGGTGTCCTGCCTGCAAGTAATGCTAGTGCAATGGTGACACAAAGCTTATGAGAGTAACCAACCAATATCTGATTTGAATTAAGACCCCCTGCACAAAAATGGAATCCATGCCTGACACTGCTTGGAAGACCAAGAACCAGGGAGACCCGTGGTAAAACCAAGTGCTACTGCTTAAAAAAAAAAAAAAATTGCAATAAAATAACTCCTAATGCCATTCTATTAGACTCAGATCACTGACTTGCTCAGCCTTCATCAGAGAAACTTCCTCCTGAGGCAGATAGTAATAAACAGAGATACCCACAGACAAACATGAAGAGAGTAAGAGACCTTGGAACACTTAGCCCTAAATGGAATAACTCCATCAAATCTCTCACCTCAGAACTCAAAGAATCATGCAGAAACAGAGGTGGAAAGATTCTAAGAGCCAGAAGGAATGGAGGACACCAAGAAAAACAAGGCCCTCTAAATCAACAGAAACAAAGCTCATATGAACTCACAGAGACTGAGGCAGCACACACAGGGCCAGCACAGGTCTGCACCAGATTGAGTCCTAGAGATGAAAGGAGAGGTGGACACATGCTACTATCCCTAACCCAGAAGCCATCTCCAATTGATTACCATTTGCAAATGAAAATTTAGTTTTCTCCAAGTGAATCTCACTGGGGAAACAACTACCCTTAAGGGTAGGCTGTGTGACTAGCAATAGACGGCCAACGGAAAACCAACTCAGTGGCATCTGTGGAGGTTCCTTCTCTCATAATGTCCTTGTCGGGGCTTTTTCTTCTCTTTATTTAAAAAAATCTTTTTTATATATTTTATTTTGTTGATACACACACATATACTTACACACATGCATACACACACACACACACACACACACACACACACACACACAGTATCTTTGTTACCCACAATGCCCTTTGTGTTTATGACTTTCAGTTCTGTGTTTTTATTGGGGGTGCATTTGGATTAGATGGAATGTGGGGATAAATTGGGAGGAGTAGAGGGAGGAAAACTATAGTCAAGACATATTATATAAGAAAAAACTATATTCAATTAAACAAAAAAATTCCATGTTTGAAAAAAAAAAAAGGAAGTGTGCCACTACACAGGGTACATCCTTAGAAGTCACTCTTGAATTTATTTTCTGGCATTTCTTTCACCTTGATATCTTTGGCATCTGTTCCCTAGAGACAATTAACCTCAGTTTTATTTATTTGTTTCTTGTTTCACTGTTTCCATATTTATCGCGTTTCTGTGTTGAGATTTCCATATCTGTTGGTATTGACAGCCCTTGGAACTTGATTCCATAGCCTTCAAAGTAATTGGCTTTCTCCTGACCATGTGTCTTCGGGTATTAGTCCATTGTGCAGGGTTGATTTATTTTAAACTAGCCCTGGTAACATAGTGTTTCTGTATCTTCTTTGCTTGAAATCACAAGTTTGGGCACAAAGCATGCTGTATCAGACAGAACCACTGGGTTTAGGCACTGGTCATGCTGTAGTAGACAAAGAAGCCCACAGTCCTTCCAGGTCTTTCAAGAATAGGTGTATTGGTAATTTGAGCAGGTTTAGTGTAGACAGCAGACTATGAGAGTTACAACCTCCATGGTTACTCCCATAGTGTGAGTCATGTCATGTGTCAGGTGATGGCAGCTTTGACCAGAACTGCTGACATCCTCTCTTATTTAAAAGTGGTTGGCTTGTTGTTGCCATTGTTTTCTTTGATGTTCTTTTATTTGTTCATCTGTTTGTGGTGTATGTGTGTCTATTGTGTATGTGGTTCATGCTTGTGAATATCCAGGTGTGCCTACCTGTGCCCAAACATGTGGAAGCCAAGCCAGGATGTCAGATGTTTTCCTTGCACTCTCTGCCTTGTTGCCTTGATACAGGTTCTCTCGCTTAACCAGAAGCTTGTCATTTCAGCTAGTCCAGCCGGTGTTTGAGCTCTTAGAATCTGTCTGTTTCCACCTGCCAACAACTGGATTCCAGCCATGCCTGACTTTTTTTATGTAGTTGCTAGAGATTCAAACTCACGTCCTCATGTTTGCAGTGGAAGTGCTCTTACCCACTGTGCCATCTGCCTGGTGATTCTGCTGCTGGCTGCTTCAGTCTCTATGAACTTAGGCTTTTGTCCCCTGGTTGGATTCTGATGTAGACACATGTGCTTATGAGGGAGGGGCAAGGACTGAGATCTCAGCTCTCACTCTGTGATGCTTACATTGGGTGTCCCTGGCCTGACGAGATGTAGTGTGGCTGCAGAGGCCACACACAAATATTGCCTTAACAGATGCTGTGCTTTTCCCTTTGCTGCTGCAGAAGGATATACCCAAGATCAGGACCTTGGACCCCCTTTAATTGTGCTGCCTGGGGATTAGTTGGCAGCTAGGAACTTAATGTCCTCCTAGTTCTTTAAGAAGAAATGTCCGCCAGGGTTCTGGCGAGCCTGGGTTATAGAAAGAACTGGGCCCAATTCCTGGGCTCAATTCCTTTCACCTG
>CAJQZJ010032856.1:2240574-2277402 GCA_907164525.1 Lophiomys imhausi
GTGTGTGTGTGTGTGTGTGTGTGTGTGTGTGTGTGTGTGTGTGTGTGCGTGTGTACTTTGTTCTGAGTACAAAACAGGATTTTTAGGACTGGACATTTATTGACCCTCTTTGGAATAAGAGGAACAACTCTTAACAGCTTGAAATCTCATAAAGTTCACAGTGAAGTAATCTGGAGTGCCATGGTTTTATATACATCCTTCCTAAGTAATTTGCAACCCATTAGTGTTTATAAATCTTATTAAGACATAAAGTACACATAAACAAAATATGTAAATATATGCATCTTTTCTGACTTTTAATCAGTAAAGACTAGTGTTGCCTGTTCTAGGACATCACATAGATAAGATCATAATACTGCATTCCTTGTGTTTGAGTTCTTTGTTCAAAATGTATTTTGTTTTTTACTTGTCAATATTGGTGAAAGTATCATTGGTTTGTTATTTTTTGTTAAGATATTCTGTTCATATTGTAAATACACCATAATTTATTTCCCATGTCTCTTTACTGATTGATAGACATTTGGGTGATTTCTGACTTGGGGATATAACTTCAGCTGCTGGGCACATTCTTGAACAAGTCTTTTTTTTTTTTTTAAATACTTTATTTTTTTTTCTTCAAGTTACATCTCAGTAACAAACCCCTCCCTATTCCCCCTTCCTAACCCGCCCTTCCACCCTCTTCCCTCCAGAGGTTTCCCCTTTCAGTCCAACAGCTGGTTCCTTCTCTTATAACAGTAAGTATTATACAAAACAATAGATATAAATATGCCACATTTATGAGAGTAAATTGGCCCAGTATACCTTCCCAATGTTCAGTTTATACCTATTTGGCCCCTGACTTTAACATTCTACTATCTACCCAACTCCATGAGTTTAAAGGTCTATATGTGACTCAACATTCATACTGTCTTGCAACACACTTTTAAGAGTATCTTCTTAGATCTATAACACCCTCTTGATTCCTAAACAGTTCAAAATTTAACTATAAGATTCTATCTGTCTATTCTTCAACCACCTCAGAGACCTGAGAGGGATAAATATATTTGCTTATATAGGAAGTGCAGAGCCTGCAGCTTCCAAAACTAAGAAAGAACATACCAATAACTGCCTGGACAGTTCCCATTTTCTCTCCATACATTCCAGCATCAATCTTCAGGCTTTGGGTCCTGTTTCTCTGACAGACATTTGTTGTAGAGCAGGGATTATGAAGGACTTACCTACCCTGTCTTGGCAGAGTTAGGCTGTCGACTTTCCTGCTACCAAGTTTTGTCCTTTTTGGACAGCAGTCTGTCTGCAGTTGGTGCAAGGGGTTTTTTCATGCCAAGAGAAAGGCTTGCCACTAATTCAACCATCTTACAGTGGAGGTTCTTCGATGCTTATCTTCTACTTGGAGTAGAATAGGAGGTGCTGTCAGGCGCTGATATGTCTCGATATCAAAAAAAAATCTTGATTTAAGATAACATCTTTGAATGCCATATTCTGCAGATCTCTAGGGGTTTTTGAAGATGCCCTATCCATCTCTTGTATTTAGATAAGCAAATGTTGCTTGTCTCTTAGCAACTTGATTACTGGGTAGTTTATAGAATATCTGTGATAGACTGTCATAGTAGCTAACAAAGAGACATGTTTGCATGACTAGGAGTTTGTTTTAACTATCCTAGACCATTTTAGACGGTTGGTATCAAGAGGTCAGAGCTTCACATTTTATTTTTAAGTATCTCTAGGTATGA
This sequence comes from Lophiomys imhausi, assembly GCA_907164525.1. Taxonomy (NCBI): domain Eukaryota; kingdom Metazoa; phylum Chordata; class Mammalia; order Rodentia; family Muridae; genus Lophiomys; species Lophiomys imhausi. The sequence continues at coordinate 2,242,305 of CAJQZJ010032856.1, forward strand.
TACCATTGGGAAGCATTATCTTTAAATTTGTATCAATATACAAAGATCTATTCAATTGTGGTTAAATATACTCTTAATTATGTATCAATATACCAAGATCAATGCCTATGTAGCCCAATATAATCTTAATATTACGTCCATATGCAAGGGTCAATACCATTGTGGCCAACTATAATCTTAATTTTGTATCAATATACAAAGATCAATACCGATGTAATCTAATACAATCTTATTTTTGCACAATAAACAATGTTCAATACCACTTTAGCCAAATAACCTACTAATTTTGTATCAATATACAAAGGTATAAGGGCATATTCAATAATCTGCCCCTTCTTCTTGGACCTTCCTGTGCTATGTCTATATCTCATTTTTCTCAAGCCCATGCACTCCTACATAGGAGAAGAAGAAGGATACAGAAAAGGAAAAGTAGGAATTCCCTGGGGCTAACCTCCAAAACCCATTAAGACAGGACCATTTATCAGCTTGTAGTCTCTTCCCCTACATAACAGAGTTTTCAGTTATCCTTCAAATAACCAAAAAGAAGGGCGGAGAAACACCCTCCCCACCCTCTGGGCATGGGACGTCGCTCTCTTAAAGTGACTTCCTGCTGATTTGGGTCGTAGTAGACCTGTTTGGGGCCCCAACCCAAATGGGAAAAATGATTAAAAATGTTAGTACAATCCTTTTATGTTCAGTCCTTCTGTTCTCAGCTGTTTAGATGACCTAAGGGGTTTGTAGGCAGAAGCTGATCTTGCAGGCTTCACTGAGGTTCCGGCCGGGGCATTGTGTAGAGCTGAACGGTCCCAGCGACACTGGATTGCAGTGGTGGTTGCAGGCCCCCGATGGAGACAGCTATTGAGGAAGTCTGCCAGGCAGAATCAACTGGGTCACTCATCCTCCTTGGTGCCTGATTCTGCTCTCTGCTGAGGATTCCGCTGTCCGCCGTCCCCAGGCTCCCCTAATGGACACTTCGATTCTCCTGGAACGATAAGAAACGAGCCCTGCCCCAATCCCAACCCTAGGACAATTGCCCTCTTTTTTTTTTTTCTGGGGGGGGATGGGGGGGGTTAGGTAGTACTTCTCCTGAAGCAAATTTGGCCTTCTGACAACATACAAAGTGTTATCTTTCAATCCGGGTTAAAGAAGAAATCATTCTGTCACCTTGGAGCTAAACCAGCTCTAGTGTATATATTTTGAGATCCCAAAGGACAATCTGCCTGTATCGAGACGGCCTTTTGTAAGTAGCCTCCAAACCTAGGTCCCTCTAAATCCCATGTGTGTGTCTCTGAACTCTAATTATTGGGAACAGGGACCTGTGTTTCTCATCTGAAGGGATCAAAGATGTGTTCCACCACTCCTGGATCGAAGTCTTTCTCTATTTAGAGTTTGCCCTGCATCAGGCTGACCCTGAGCTCCGGGATCTGCCTGTTTCTGTCTCCAGTGTGCTGGGAGCTGGGACCAAGGGTGTACTCTTCTTGAATGGTGGGACCAAGAGTATGCACCCTCACCACCCCGCTCCGTATGACTCCAGAGTACATAAGACCACCAACTCTAAGGTGCCCCCCCCCACCCCGTCTCCGCTGAAGTCAAAGGCATGGGCCAATACCACAATTCTCTTGTATTTTACCTTAGCTCCACGTCTTCTCTACACCTGGAGGTCTGCAAATCCAGGCCGAATGGCTGTATCCTCTGTTCCATTCACAGTGTTTCAGCCCTGCCCCCTGCCTTTTTTTTTTCTTTTCTTTTCTTTTTTTTTTTTTTTTAGTTAATAAATTTATTTGTTTGTTGCTTCAGGTTACATCCTTATCATATTGTCCTCTTTTGCCGCTTCCCAGCCCCACCCTCCCATGCTCTACCCCCTGACCCTTCCGTCTTGTTCCTCTGGGGTGGAGTGTCCCTGCCTAACAGTCTCTCACCACAGATCAGGAGTCATATGAGGGCCAAGAGCCTCTTCATTCACCGGGGGCCTACGAGGCAGTACTGCCAGTGAATGGTGTCTCATTGCTACTGGGGGAATACTAAAAAAAAAGACCAACAAACACACAAACCCACAAAAACAAAGAATATCAACAAAAAAAGAGAGGAAAAAGAGAAGGGAAAAGGAAAGAGAAAAAAAGAAAAAAAGAAGGAAAAAGAAAAAGTTAAAAAAAAAAAATTATGTCCTTGTTCCTTTTGATGTGTTGGTTGTAGTACAGATATCCTGTACGATATAGTTAAAATCCTACTATAAGTGAATAGATGCCATGTGCATCCTTCTGAGACTGGGTTAGCTCACTCAGGATGAGCTCCTCTAGATCCATCCATTTGGTTGTAAATTGCATGATTTCATTGTTTCTGATAGCTGAGTAATATTCCATTGTATAGATGTACCACAATTTTTTAATCCATTCTTCAGTTGAGGGACATCTGGGTTGTTTCCAATTTCTAGCTATTACAAATAAGGCTGCTATGAACATAGATGAGGAGACTTCCCTATGTCTCCGTGAGAGGTCCTTTGGGTGTATACCCAGAAGTGGTATGGCTGGGTCTTGAGGCAAGGTTATTCCTAGATTTCTAAGATATCGCCAGACAGACCTCCATAGTGGTTGCACAAGCCTGCACTCCCACCAGCAATGGAGTAGGGTACCCCTTTCTCCACACCCTCGCCAGCATGCGCTATCATTTGAGCTCTTTATTTTAGCCATTCTAACAGGTGTTAGGTGGAATCTCAGGGTCGTCTTGAGTTGCATTTCTCTGATGATTAAGGATGTTGAACATTTCTTCAGGTGTCTCTCAGCCCTTAGGGATTCCTCCTTTGTGAATTCTCTATTTAGCTCCATCTCCCATTTTTTGATTGGATTATTTGGTTTCTTGGCATTTAGTTTCTTGAGTTCTTTGTAGATTTTAGATAATAGCCCTCTATCAGATGTGGGGTTGGTGAAGATTTTTTCCCAGTCTGTTGGTTGCTGTTTTGTTCGAATGACAGTATCCTTTGCTTTACAGAAACTTTTCAGTTTCATGAGGTCCCATTTATTGATTGTTGATCTCAGGTCCTGAGCTGTTGGTGTTGAACAAGTCTTTTTGAAGACATGCAGGTTAATTCCCTTCAGTTATAGTCCTAGGAATGGATTTTCTCAGAAAATATTCATAGCTTCCTTTTTCTCTGTTTTGAGGTAATATTTCACTGTTACATCCTGCATGGCTTGGTTCTGTAAACCTGACTGTGACAATAAGGAGGTTAAGAAACAACAGACACTGAAGAAAGTACAGATACTCAGACTGAAAAGCTGAGGTTCAGTGGGCTCTCCTCCATCTGATAGCGGACACTACTACGCAACCTTTAAACTCAATGTATTTGTATGCACAGCATGGGAAAAGGTGTCTCTACAGTGGAGCAGTCTCAGGCTGCAGTCATCCTGGGGGAGGAGATGGTGGCTGCTAGGTTTTTTTACTCACTGTTCAGTCATCAATAAGAACCTGGATCAGAGGACAGCTTCAGCCGGGAGTGGCTTTGTCATCTCCATGATTCTGAGGCTTTGGGATTCTTGACCTGGCATTGCTTATGTCAGCAATACACATTCACTCAGGACTTCATCTGCTCCAATAACTTCACCCAACAGCTACCAACGTACAGATTCTATTCTAACCACTTCATGTTTTAGTTGTTTTGATTTTTTATGCTGTTTAATAGGTATCTTAATGTGGTCGTAGTTTATGTCTCCCTGATGAATAGTGATATTGTTTATGTTTTGATATGTTTGTTGAACTTTTGGACAGCTTCTTTGATATGTTCAGTTGAATATTTTTCAAGTTTTTTTTCCCCATTGTTAATTTTGAAGGATCCTTTATGTAGTCTAGGCATAAGAGTGGCATTAGATAAATGTGTTTGCACTGTGGTGTGAGTATTTTCCTCATGACAGCAGTTCGAATTTTCATTTCGTGTTTGTTTTTTTCAATGGAGTGGGCCCTCAAAAGTGTGAGCATTTGAGAGAAAAAAAATGTTACTGTGGAATATCAGGGAAATGAAAGTATAAGAGACCTGGTAAAGTAATGCCAGAAGGTAGGAGGAAATAAGAGGGAAGAAGAGCAGAAAAGGGGGAAATGGCACCAAAAAAAAAAAAAGAATACTATGTGTAGATTCCACAGACAAGAAATAAACTTCACTTAATAAGGAAATAGCAGCTAGCACAAATGCCACCAACTCTCAGGGTAATTTCCTCTGGAGAGAATAGTGGCCAAGGGGACATGAAGGCAGTAGAGATATAGACAGGAGAGTGTTGGGAATGAAATTACACCATACTTTGGTGGGTAAGCAGTAATTTTTCAGGAGTTGGGGTTCTGGATTGGGTAGCTTGGCTGTGACTTCTGTCTTGTCCCTCATTAGCATTCCATCTTGGCAAGGGACTTAAAGTGCCTACCTTCATAAGGGTAAAGTAGGAATAATGGCATCTCTCCTTTGCAGGTTAGTTTCGAAGGCAAAATTGTTTGCATTGTTTTGTTTTTGACATATCGTGTGTGCTTGATACACAACAAGAGCTTCTACTACTATACTTTTCAGGGAAAGTGTTGGAAAATAATCTGGTTTGTTGTAAATACTGTTAGGCCCCTTGCAGAAGCTGGCTTTGAGGATCTTCTACCAATAAACCTTGGGATATAGATGGATGTTCTAGCAGATGTAAGAGGGGGGCCAACTTCTGTTTCTGATTCAGAAAGTCGCCATTGCTATGGGACTTGTCAACAGTGTTATCAATGAGTCTTCACCTTCTTTTAGCATCTATTGGCAGATGACAGTCCCGATTTAAGTGCTATCCTTCCAGTTTACCATTGAAAGTAAAAAGTGGCATCTCAATGTTTCACCCTGTTCAAAACCTCTAGAAGGAATGAGGACCTCCATCTGGCCACCAGCCTAGAAACTGGCTTGCATTTTCTGGGTGGCTTCTGGACCCCAGACACTCTAAGGAGAGTTTAGTTTGCCACACTCAAGACAAGCACTGTGTGCACAAGAGTGAGGAGGAAGGGAAGGGGGCATGGTGCTAAATCTCTCTAGTCATGCTTCACTGCTACATTGGCTATAGTAAAGAAGAGCCAAGGAGAAAGCTGCTTCCTTGAATGGGATGACACAGCTCTGGATGATGTACATGCAGGCCTGTATGTGGGTGGAGAATATTATGAGCACTTCCTCATCACCAGTGTCCCATTACCTGTCTGGAGGAGTACGCTGGGCACATTTATATCACTATGACCTATTTTTAAAAAAGAAAAGGATTTAAAGGAAGAAATGATCCCTCCTGGGGATTAGATCAGAAGTGCGTCGGAGAACCATTCAGTCATATAAAGCTCATTTTGCAAGGCTCTTATAGGCTTATTTCCCTGAGTTGTGTGTTATTCACCTGGGGTGTGGTCCTAGGTGCCAGTTAAATGACAGTTTTTCATCAGCCACTCACCGCCTAGTTCTTGAGTACAAAGAGTACATACACCAAGAGTGAACACACACAAAGCTAAAAATGACAAAACTTTTAAGTATTTTGTAACTAAACTGAAATCCAAACAAAAGACGAGAAGAAAACCAGAAATATGATTAGAGCAGATACCTCTGACTATACACATTTGTGCCTTCTGACTTTAAGTGGTATTAGCAGTAAGAATTTTGTCTTTTGAGTTCTTTTAGTTGTAAAGATTTATGAAGCTAGAGGGTTGAATGCCACAGCCTCCTTGTTAAGCCTACACCTTCATATTGATTATGTGCTCCTGTATCAGGAGATTCATTTGCTAGGGTCTTATTGAACAGTACACAGAACATCTATAATCTATTGGGCACAGTTGCCTAAGGCTGGTAGGGGACTCACAACTGCATTTGTGAGAGATTCAGTAGCAATATGCTGTTCTTGATCTATATGTGGTTTTAAAAATGAATAACTGCAAAGAGATGAGAAGCAATATTCCTAACAGTGTTGAAAACACAAGTTGCATAGAAGAAACTTGACTCTCTTTTCTCTAATTCATTTGATTCAATTTATAACATAATGTTATTTTCTAAATTTTTTAAGTGATAACCAAACATCATAGGCTTTTGTTTAATTAAGTCCAGTCTACTTTGGTCTTAAAATTTGTGATTTTTCAAGACTAAAATTAGTCTCCGAGTAATGGAGTACTTTCTCCTTACTATGTATATTGGCAATATTTTATTTCTATAATCACTAACAATTTCTGTTTCTAATCTAAAATAAACAAATAAGTGCTGACTGTTTTTCTTCATATGTCATAGACTCTCTGCAAGTTTCACATTATCTGTCGTGTTCACACTTTACAAAATAATAGGGTAATTATCAAACCCAATGTCCTTTCTTCAGAGTGTGATTCATTTTTATTCTTGAAGAACTCCTAGTATTATCCCCATGAAGGGTTCCCCGGCTGTTTGATATTCCGTGATATACTTCACATATGTGTAAGATAGTCTAATAGCAGGGAACAGTTTTTAATTTATGAATCAAGATATTATATTTCATGGTCTCCAAAACACTAAAGAGGGCAGAGGATCTGAAATCATCACATTCTAACATCTGGTATCAATGGCTAATTATTTCTCATGCCAACTTGACTTGTTTAAATCTTATAAGTTGTTTTGGAGTCAAATTTATAACAGTGATCCCACTGAACCAATTACTTCATTATGAAGAGTAAGAAGAAACACTAATATATAAACCCCATTGCCGGACCGTGACCCTACCTTAATACTGAAATCGCTATGGATAATACTCAGGAGATCAATGTGCTAAGAAGGTAGGTAGTGGTAAGGGAGGGTGACAGTAGTTGGGAGAAGAACCTAATTAGCATAGATGTCAAAAGAAAGATTTAATCAAGAGAAGGAAGAAGTCATTGTCTGTATATAACACATGGATCACCAGAAGTATACTCACAGAACTTCAGCTTAGAGAAAACATAATAGCCTTCCCTCAATGTGTCAGAGGAAAATGGCATCCTCACCAGACACCTGTTAGGGGATGAAGTTAGACCCTTCAGTAGAAAGGCTGGAAATGAAGGTAGTCTATTCACCATGGGGAGAAGAAATTTCTGCAGGACTTCATTGAACATGAAAATGACTTAAACAGGGATTTAAACAGGAGAGGAATGGCAGAGCAGAGACAGAGTGAGATATTGAAAGAATACACACAGAGAGGGAAGAACCTTGTCTCAGGGAGTTCTATGGTAGGTGACAACGAAAGCTAAATTCCCAACTCAAGCCCCAGCCATACAACTCCTGGGTATACATCCAAACGATTTCTCACCAATCCACAAGGACATCTCCTCATCTGTGTTCATAACAGCATTATTTGTTATAGCTAGAAACTGGAAACAACCCAGATGTCCCTCCACTAATGGATGAATGGATAAAAAAGTATGGTACATTTACACAATGGAATAATACTCAGCTATCCGAAACAAGGAAATCACGCAATTTGCTGCCAAATAGATGGAACTAGAGAAGCTCATCCTGAGTTAACTAACCCAGACCCAGAAAGATGCACATGGCATCTATTCACTTATGACTGGATTTTAGCCGTATAATACAGGATAACTGTCCTGCAACCAACAGACTGAAAGGAACAGGAACATAGACTTTGTTACTTGTTAGTGGGATACTTTGCCCTAGTGGAGCTGCCATGTAGGCGCCCAGTGCAAGAGGAAGCTCTTAGCCCTCATATGACTGATGAATTGAAGGAGGCTGATATGTGGGGCACCCCACACCAGAGGAGTAGAATAGGTAGGAGAAAGGGAAGAGGGTGGGAGGGTGGGCTTGGGGAGGGGTAGAGGGATGGGACTGTGATGGAGATGTAAATTGAAGTAATAAATAAACAGTAAAAACAAAGAATTAACTAGCTGTCCTCTAAGAGACCGATGCTCAGTGAGGTGGTTGACCACAGCTTGTAAAAACCTCTCTGAAAGTTCCACTATGGTTCTCTGGAGTTCTTGAGATTTCAGCATCTCCTACAAAGAGCAGCATCTTCTAGTATCTGAAGACTTTGGCATCTTCTAAATTATTCGAATGTTTCCTAGATTTGTTATACAAAGTAAGTTTTTTTTTTAAAGAAGTATTCGTTTTTATGTCCAGTTGGAGTACAATGTATTTTAAACTTTTTATACCCAGCTCTAATTATGTTACTAGTTATTGTAACAACTTAAGTGTTCTGAAGTAGATTTTGGGTTTACATTTGCAAGTCTCCTTCTTAGAGATGATGGCTGGCTTAAACACTGTAGCTTCCTCTTCTATTCTCGAACACTATTTCTGGGATGTGAGCACTGTTCTAGGTCATCATGCCAATTTGGGCAGTAAAATCATGAGTGAAATCGTGCTCCCCATGGTTAATTCTATTATGTACAGAAAACATCCTTCAATAAATTGTGTCACTATAGTGCCCTTGGTAAAACAATACGTATGCTTCCATGAATTTGGAAGCAATACATTATTTTCAGAACTTAATGTAAAGTAACCTGAAGCATTTTTTTAATATAGAAGAAAGAATTTATTTTGGTTTATGGTTGCAGAGAGATAAAAGCCCATTAAGAGCACAGTGGGGAGTAGGGGCAGCAGGCAGGAGGCAGCTGAGCTCGAATCTTTGTACTACACACATGAAGCAGAGAGAGCAGAAACAGAAATGGTATGAGTCTTTAAACTCTCAAAGTCTGCCTCCAGCAAGGCCATATCTCTGAAGCATCCCCAAACAGCACCACCAACTGGGGACTAAGGGATTAAATTCCTGTGACAATGGAGGGCATTTCTCATTCAAACTACTACAAGTAGTGAGGAGGCTGGCATGTCTCCATGTACTTTTCTAAAAAGTATTTGTTTTAGTTTTTGAGATTGTAATCACATCGTTTCCTCTTCCCTTTCCCTCCTCCAAATACTCCCACATACCTATTAGTTGCTTCCTTCCTTTGCATGACATCTTATGGTACCCTGAAAACTGAAAACTATTGTTTTTGTTTAATACTATCTGATAGAATTGCATGCTTGAGACCTAACATTACAAGCCCCTGTGTGACATTTATGCAAGCACATATTTTCAATCTTGTACATTTTGTTACTTTGGCAGGGGAAAATTTTTTATTTGAATCCAAATGTACTACGACAATATTTGTGACTATAATCCAGCAACTAACTGCACAGTAGGCTATGTTTACAGAATGACTGTGTGCTCCACAAAGACCTAAGCAAAGAGTACTGCAATTTGTCTTGAGAAGAAATGTGAAGGTTAATTGACTGGCAGAAGGTTGTTGCAACAAACCAAGACCAGAACCTACATCTTATTTTGGCTGATAGGCTCTAATAAGTTCAAGAAACTGAGACTAGGGCTGATAACTTTAAATTAAATGTTTCTGTAAAGCTTCGCGTGTGTCAAAGACCCTTTGCTGTTGGCAAGCAGTGAATGGGTGGTAGTGAAACTTCACGTTTATGGACCATTATGTAGTCATCAAGATGATTGTTATGATAACTATAGATGTCTTTACAATCCATTTGGGAGAAAACAAAACAAATAAGTATGTTCATATTAAAGTTACAGTACTGCATTATGCCTGCATGTGCCTAAGAATTGGCAAGCAATGTGAAAAACATAATTTCCTGAGATACTTTATTCCATCGATAAGATGGTAGTAAAGTTAAATACAAGCTTTATTAGATGTTTTACTCTTCTAAGCATCTGCTGAGCCCTGATATATGATGGACACTGAAGTGAGGTTCAGGTAAAAGTGAGTTTATGATATGTGTGTTTAAATGTAATCAAATAGGAAATTTGACAGATATGGATGTAGGTTCTTGGACCTTCAGACTTCCCCAAGTTTACTTTATATAATCATTTTTCTGTTAACAACTTTCTAGAGAACACCCTCAGAAAAAAGTTATTGACAAAGAAAACTAAGTATTAACTTCCCTGAAACAAAGGAGACACCAACACTACATTGTAGGATTTCAGAAAGGTAAAGAAATAATATTTATAAAGCTCTAGACCAGTAGTTTTCAATCTGTGGGGGTCAAATGACCACTTCTTGGGACCATAGGAAAAGACATACATTTACATCACACTAATTCATAACAGTAGCAAACTTACAGTTACGAAATAGCAACAAAAATAATTTTATGGTTGGAGTCACCACAACATGAAGTATACTGTATTAAAGGGTCATAGCATTAGGAAGGGTGAGAACCACTGCTCAAGGGACAAGTATTTCTAGGTGAAAATACTTGGAATTTGGTAGAATGTAGGCCCTATTTTGTCTGGATGGGTAGTAGAGGGAGTTCAGCCTTCCACTAGCAAAGCTATGTGACAGGTGTTTGCTGATTTCTGTCTGGCCTTAGAAAAAGGTTCTGTGCCATTGTGTGCTCAGGCTGACCAACCAAATAGTAAAAAATTCTATTGACAGGAAAAGGTTGTGGCATTGTGATTGTGGCTAGGGATGGTGTGGCCAGAGTTAGTAGGCACCATACTGTTGACCAACAAGATTCTGAGGAACCTATAAACCAGTAAGCCCCTCGCTGCTTGTTAGCTTTGTGTCTGGTTCTTCAAACTCCCTGTCCATTCTGAAAACTATTCTGTATTCACTTGGTAAACTTCTAGTGCTTTTGGCTAGGGAGTGATTGCAGTTTTCTGTGACTAAGAACACTCACAAGCACACAGCTTTTGTTTTATTGTTTTGCAAAATGTATCAAGTATAGAAATCAAGATGCGGGAAGTGCCCTGAGTCTTCTAGAATTTAATTGTCCTATCAGAAGTAAATATAGTTGAAGGAAACAAAGAGAAAAGTGAGTTTTATTTCAGTGCTCTCTCTCTCATGTATATATATATATATATATGTATATATATGCAGCAGAATAAGGATAGCAGAGGAAAGAGTTTCTTGAATTCTCATGGCAAACTTTGCAAAGCTCTCAATATGGAGAGAACGACAGGGCCTTCATGTAATTATTCCCCTTTGACTGTTCAAGCCGGTAGGCTTAAAATGGACTCCTAATGAGAGTGGTTTGCATTGCAATTAATTAGGAGCATGAAATTAAAAACTGAATGCCTTTTCCCTCTGGAGAATGCTCTTTATAAGTAATTTTTTAACTTCTCTCCATCAGTATGAACTCTCTCCCTCCCTCTATCTCTATCTTTTTCTTTTCCCTCTTTCTTCCTCCACTGAAGGAGAATTAACTTTGATCCCCAACAGTCTACTGAGAGAGGCATTCTTCATAACACTGGAACAAACCTTTACCTAACTGCTTTTAGTATCTCACATTTATCAGTTGTTTCTTATATAAATGTTTTGAAGGCAACTATGAGGGAAAAAAATGTCCAGTAAACTTATAGCACAGATGTTCTTGTCCTCTAAAAGTCATTTCTTTTTGTTGTAGTGTAAGAGACAGACAGACAGATAGACAGACAAACAGAGAATATAATGGAATACTACTCAGCTATCAGAAACAAGAAAATCATGCAATTTACAGCCAAATGGATGGAACTAGAAAAGCTCATCCTGAGTGAGCTAATCCAGACTCAGAACAATGCACATGGCATCTACTCATTTATAATTGGATTTTAGCCATTAGTACAGGATAACTATCCTACAACTAACACACCAAAAACATCAGGAACACAGATTTTGTTACTTATCAATGAGATAATTTGCCCTAGGGTTGCTACCATGTAGGCCCCCAGTGCAAGAGGAAGCTCTTAGCCCTCATATGACTGTTGAACTGGGAGAGGCTGATATGTAGGGACACTCCACATTGGAGAAGTGGGTTGGGTGGGAGAGGGAGGAGAGGGTGGGAGGTTGGAACTGGGAGGGGTGGAAAGAGGGCACTGTGATGAAGATGGAACTTGATGTAATAACTAAACATTATGATTAAAGAAAGAATATGCACATATCATGGAGTGTTAGTGTAACTTTATGTAATTGTGTTAGTTTTACTTTTTACCTCTTTACCCAGCTATCATCTAAATAATTGAGACTCTATTATATCATTTGTTAAACAGGCTTTGGAAAACAAAACTCAGTAGTTTCTACTCTATTCTTGACACACTAAACTAATATGGCTTCCCCCCCCAATCTCAGAAATACTTGCACTTTGTGGCTTTCCTGCTTCAGTTGAACTGCCTCTAGTCTCTCCTGCCTCTGCCCCTCCTCAATCCTCCTCCTCCTTAACTCCTCCTCCACTGGGAGGGCAGGAAGTCCAGCCCTATTCTCTCCCCTGCTCAGTGATTGGTTGTAAGCTTTATTGGCATATCAGGGAACAATTGGGGAGCAGTGTCTACATAACATTGAGATATGAGATTCTCAGAACAAGGACTGCAACCACATATGGGGGGTATAGAACTCAGCATTCGAATTACACGATAACCTTATGCCTACAATGGAGTTCTTATCAAAAATTATTTCAGAGACAGATCATTCCTGAAAAGTTGTGAAAAAACAGATTTCTCAAAACATTCTCAGAAGCCTGGTGGTCATGCCTTGCCCCTCAAGGCCTCCTTATATCCCATCTCTATTCTACCCTCAGCTTTTAAGCTTCAGTTATAATTCCATGCTTCAGTATTGGTTTTCTCATGGTGTCTTCTCTGTTAATAAACTTATCTTCTCTTTATAGGGTGTTTTCTAGTAAAATAGAATATCTAGGACGGCCATATATTGTAAGATGTTTAGTGACTTGCTCCAGGATTAGTGTTAGTGTGATGAGAAAAAATGGGTACAGGCGTGGATTTAAAAATTCCTCACAATGTTAGCTGCTGAGTGTATTTTCATAAAACATCAACAAATCTGATGATTGGCTGAAGGAAACTGTGAAATAAGAATAGTCAGGAAGGAAATTTGGCAGCCGTATGGAAGTTGACAATACTACATATTAGAGCATGTATATATGTATGTGTGCATATAAATTCCCAGAACCAATAAAACAGGATAACAGTCCTCAGTGTCTTTCATCTCCATGACTTACAAAAGTTGACAAGTGAAGAAGACTGTATTAGCATGTACTTCGTGCACTGGATAGCCTTATATATGCACCACTATTTTCACTTCATAGGTAGGAAAACTGGAACATGGAGATGTTAAATGATTTTTCAGTTAAAGAAAACAAGGTCTTTTATGACTGCTAGACTGCTATGGGGGACTGATATGTAGGGACACTCCACACTGGAGGAGTAGGACACAGGAAGAGGGGGGAGAGGGTGGGAGAGTGGGACTGGGAGAGGTGGAAAGAGGACACTGTGATGTAGATGTAACTTGAAGTAATAAATATTAACAAAACAAAAAGAAAAGAAAGTCATAAACCAAGATCTAAAAGTCTCCAGTTTTAACTTACGCATACCAGACTGTCCAACTCTGGTTTTAATATGACTTTTAGTTCTATCCCAGTCTACACAGCTGCTAATGATACAGGACAACCTCCCTGCAATTCTAATCTCTTCTGTAGAATGCACGGACATTTTCTGAATTTTGTCTTAATACACCCATTCTTTCTAAAGAAGTTCCTTCTAACACCCGCAATTTGTCAAAGAGTGGTATAAACTGAGGATTATTAGGCCAACATAGTCCTCATCTGCTGTGAGATGTATGGCGAGGACTGGGGTTCTTGGAACATTTGAGATCCCAGAAAAAATTCTCCAGGTCAAGATGGAAGGGGAGGAGGAAAGGAACTGGGAGGAACAAAGGGAGAGGAACTGTAGTCAGGATTTATTATATGAGAAAGAATCTATTTTTAATAAAAGGGGGGGGTGGATTTCTCAAAGTCAGTTCTTAAATATCCCTAAGCCTGGACAGTCTGGCTTAACCAATTAAGAAATTATATTGCAAGGACTGCAAGTCTTTCACATACTGGTTTAAAAGAATTAACAATACAAAAGGAAAGGTCACCTAAAGTTGGATTTCACTGTTGTTAATTTGCATTATTAGCTATTTTTTTTCCAGTCAGAAAGCATGTACATACCATAATATCAAGATCTATAGTTATGTGCTGTTGATTGTTGTTTAAGCAATGTAAAAAAGTAGGTTTAGAAAAATAACCAGATGATATTGCTTTAAGGTATCTTTACTAATAAGAGAAACAAAACCAGGGGACATTTTCGAAACAAAACTGGCACCAGTTGAGAGATCTAAACCAAGTCTCACATTTATGTTTTTTTTTTATTGTTTGTTGTTTTGTTTCTGTTTTAAATCTTGAAAAAAATGACTGAGTAGCCGAACATTACAGCAACAAAATATTTTGGGGGGGATGGGTACTAATTTGCATTTAAATTATTCCCATGGCATCATTATTGTAAGCACAAAAAAAGATTACTTTGACTGACAAAGGCCTGTACACCTGAGAAATAGATTGTCCATAAAAAAATTAAATTATGGGATTTAGTAAACACTTCTAAAAAGGCATTACATGGATCTCTATAATTCTGCTTCTGGAATTTATTCTTCTAATAATTCATCTGAAAGGAAAAGCTCTAGTCCACATTTTCTGAGAAGGTCATGGAGTGTATATATATTGGGCTTGGAAGCTAATTAGAAGTGAAAATAATGGAATTTTCAAATCAAGAGACTGTTGTTGTTTTGTTGTAATTTTTTATCAAGTCTTTCCTTTGAGAATGTCATATATACCCATAATGTACTCTGATCGCTCTTACTCCTTATCCTCCCTTATTTCTCTTCTACCCCTGTTATGTCCCCTCCCCTACTCCCTTTCTTATATTGCTGCATCTTTGTTTTGTTTTGTAACCAACTGAATAAAGCTAGGGCCAGCTGCCTGTGTCACCTTGGGTTTAGAGCTGTCCATTTGTGTGTGGTGGGCTCCCCAGTGGCTGCTCTATTAATGCCAATGCCAGTGTTTTCCTCAGAAGAGAAGTAACCAATAACTTAGCCGAGAAGGTAGGGCCTTGTGCATTCTTCCCCAGCCTGTTATTAACTAATGGCAGACTCAATTGTGCACACATAAGAGACAGGATTAAGATCCTGGTTTAAGACATTGAAAGAAAAAGTAGGACACAGGTGATAAAAAGAGCCAAATTTCCCAACTGACTGGGAACAAAGAATTAAGATCAACCAAAGCCTTACAGCATGGGAAGGGACACTCTCCAACACAGCACTCTAATTGTCAGTACATGCCAGCAACTTGGGTTTTATTTTGAGATGCTTACATTGGATTGACTAATTTATCTTAAAACTACAGGTTTCAAGGTGTTTGTTTTCATCACAGAATAAATCAAGGTCAAAATCTCAAGAAGGATTTGGATCATTACTCAACATGTCCATTGTTGATTGAAATGGTAAAAATGGACATTTGCAAGGGCCCTGCCCTAGGCTTATCACAGAGAATTAGAAGCTCCACATATTGATTACATCTTTTATTTGACACATCTTCTCAATGTGGGTAGAACGTCAATTTTTGACATATCAGCGCCTGACAGCACCCCCTATTCTACACCAAGTAGAAGATAAGCATAGAAGAACCTCCACTGTAAGATGGTTGAATTAGTGGCAAGCCTTTCTCTTGGCATGAAAAAACCCCTTGCACCAACTGCAGACAGACTGCTGTCCAAAAAGGACAAAACTTGGTAGCAGGGAAGTCGACAGCCTAACTCTGCCAAGACAGGGTAGGTAAGTCCTTCATAATCCCGGATCTACAACAAATGTCTGTCAGAGAAACAGGACCCAAAGGCTGAAGACTGATGCAGGAATGTATGGAGAGAAAATGGGAACTGTCCAGGCAGTCATTGGTATGTTCTTTCTTAGTTTTGGAAGCTGCAGGCCCTGCACTTCCTATATAAGCAGATAAATTTATCCCTCTCAGGTCTCTGAGGTGGTTGAAGAATAGACAGCTAGAGTCTCATAGTTAAATTTTGAGTTGTTTAGGAATCAAGAGGGTGTTATAGATCTAAGAAGATACTCTTAAAAGTGTGTTGCAAGATAATATGAATGTTGAGTCACATATAGACCTTTAAACTCATGGAGTTGGTTAGATAGTAGAATGTTAAAGTCAGGGGCCAAATATGTATAAACTGGACATTGGGAAGGTATACTGGGCCATTTAACTCTCATAAATGTGGCATATTTATATCTGTTGTTTTGTATAATACTTACTGTTATAAGAGAAGGAACCATCTGTTGGACTGAAAGGGGAAACTTCTGGGGGGAAGAGGGTGGAAGGGCGGGATAGGAAGGGGGAATAGGGAGGGGTTTGTGACTGAGATGTAACTTGAAGAAAAAAAAATAAAGTATTTAAAAATAAATAAATAAATCCTTTCTATACATTTTACTTGTATGGGGGCCTAAAACATGCTTTTATTGTTCATATTGCTTAATATCTCTGCTGAGAATGTATAGCCTTATTGATTCTGTCAAAAATGGAATTGAGAAATCATTATGATTGAGATGTAACTTGAAGACATAAAAAATAAATTAAAAAAAAAAGAAACCATTATGATGGGACTGGAGAGATGGCTCAGTGGTTAAAAGGACTTCTTGCTTCTGCAGAGGATCTGGGTTCAGTTCCCCACAACCATCTGTAAGTCTGTTTCCAGAGGCCATGGCTCCCTTTCCTGACCTCTGCAGGATCTAGACTAAAACAATGCATAGATTAAGTCACGTCATTCTGAATAGAGCTGTGTTTCTTACCTGGGCAGTAGGATGACATATTTTAGCAGAAAACCTACACTAAACTAGAGGCACTCTCCATGTAGCACGGAGTATACTTTACTAATGAAAATCCAAACAGGAGAATACTAGGTGTGGATATTTGCTGTCACATTTGTTATCCTGGGGAAAAGACTTGTCTTCTCAATTCTGAGGTTAAATTAGGATAGAGAATGTGTGCATTGGAAGCCAGCCTGTTTCTCTGTTCTGTTATTTTACTGCTTTTGGTATGGCTCGATGCCATTGTGTTCTAGTAAAAATTACCATTTGATGGACTGCAGGGAGAGCAAGCCGGGAGTGGGAGTGTGAGTAGCGTGGGCGAGTCCCTACAAATGTGGAACCGGTGGTTCTTTACTTTTGTTTGGGAACAGGAGCGTTGGTCAGAATCTTCAAGTCTGTGGAGTGAAGCTTTAGGGAATTAGAATATTTCTTGAAAGGGGGAAATCAGATCTAATCCCCATTCCTCTGAGGCTTTTGTCCTGGTATGAGAGCATCACCTCGGGAACTGGGATGGAGTATCAGATGTCTGATGCCTTACCCAAAGGCAGGGTAGGAGTGGAACATGCTTCAGAAGTCTATGAACCAGGGTCTTCTGCCCTCTTGTCACACTCTGTGATCCCTGATTGAGGAGAGTGACTACCATTGCCCCTTTCTACAGCATCTGAATGGCTAGATCTACAAAGGCAGATTTTACACATATTATGCTCCTCTTTCTAATTTTTTAGTCCTTTCTGCAGAGAGCATTCATCTTTGTAGGGAGACAGTGGCTGAAATTTGGAGCTGAGGTCAGCTTAGCTATATTGCCCTGTTGAAGTGCAAAATTAAAAATTGTTAATAACAATATTTGTAGTGAGAAAGAAATTGGTATAAGTTTTAAACAGAACATGACATATATTATAAATATCACAGAACATTTGTGAAACTGTGTTTTATTAGCCATACAACACAATTATATAACATTAAACCTAGGCTTCAGCTACATGTTCTTTGATGGCTTCTTCCAATGATGCTGAAATTAAGGAGCCCTGTATGAACACATTTAAAAGAAAATTCAAGCTTCTATCAAATATGGCTTATTTTTTAATTATTAATAGTTTAAAAAGTTTGATAATTTCATATGAATTATGAAGTGGTATCAAGTTTTGAGAAATATTTTTCCATGTATGTATGAACTAAATGATCTCAGAGCATTTACAGGGTATATGTATGGGGGGTTAGTAATTACTGTTGTGTCTTTTCATTCTGTAAATGCTTTGTCATCAAGGTCCTTTTGTGTATCATAGCATTAATTTTAGATCGTCCTCATTAGTGTCAATATACTATGTCAAATCAGGAAAAAAATTAAGCTTCCTTCGATGTGTTAATTTGATTCACTCTCTTGATTAATTCAATTGTCAAGTGATCTGAGAGCCAATTTACCATATCTTTTTTTTATAAATACTTTATTTTTTTTCTTCAAGTTACATCTCAGTCACAAACCCCTCCCTATTCCCCCTTCCTATCCCGCCCTTCCACCCTCTTCCCCCCAGAAGTTTCCCCTTTTAGTCCAACAGATGGTTCCTTCTCTTATAACAGTAAGTATTATACAAAACAACATATATAAATATGCCACATTTATGAGAGTTAAATGGCCCAGTATACCTTCCCAATGTCCAGTTTATACATATTTGGCTCCTGACTTTAAGATTCTACTATCTAACCATCTCCATGTGTTTAAAGGTCTATATCTGACTCAACATTCATACTAACTTGCAACACACTTTTAAGAGTATCTTCTTAGATCTATAACACCCTCTTGATTCCTAAACAACTCAAAATTTAGCTATGAGACTATAGCTGTCTATTCTTCAACAACCTCAGAGACCTGAGAGGGATAAATATATTTGCTTATATAGGAAGTGCAGGGCCTGCAGCTTCCAAAACTAAGAAAGGACATACCAATGACTGCCTGGACAGTTCCCACTTTCTCTCCATACATTCCTGCATCAGTCTTCAGCCTTTGGGTCCTGTTTCTATGACAGACATTTGTTGTAGAGCAGGGATTATAAAGGACTTACCTACCCTGTCTTGGTAGAGTTAGGCTGTCGACTTCCCTGCTACCAAGTTTTGTCCTTTTTGGACAGCAGTCTGTCTGCAGTTGGTGCAAGGGGTTTTTTCATGCCAAGAGATAGGCTTGCCACTAATTCAACCATCTTAAAGTGGAGGTTCTTCGATGCTTATCTTCTACTTGGAGTAGAATATGCTGTCAGGTGCTGATATGTCTCAATATCAAAAAAAAAAAGAAGAAAATCTTGATTTAAGATAACATCTTTGAATGCCATATTCTGCAGATCTCTTGGGGTTTTTGAAGATGCCCTATCCATCTCTTGTATTTAGATAAGCAAATGTTGCTTGTCTCTTAGCAACTTGATTACTGGGTAGTTCAGAGAATATCTGTGATAGACTATCATAGTAGCTAACAAAGTGACATGTTTGCATGACTAGGAGTTTGTTTTACTTAACTATCCTAGACCGTTTTAGACGGTTGTTATCAAGAGGCCAGAGCTTCACATTTTATTTTTAAGTATCTCTAGGTATGATACCATTAGGAAGAGTTACCTTTAATTTTGTATCAATATACCAAGATCTAACCATATCTTTTTAAAGCATCTCTCTCTTTCAATGAATTACCCTCTTTGAGATTATCCCCCCCCAAATGGCTACAATTTTCTTGTTGCAATATGACTATTTCTATTGATTTAATCACTCAGCTTCATTGCAATTTTCATATTCTAATAATAAGATTCAAAATTTCATCTCTATTGGGTTCCATAATTCCCCACCTGTATTACTGAAAGATTTAAAACATCTATCCAATTCAACTATGCGATGTTGGAATGCCATTTGTTTCAGTCTTCCAGGTTTTTCTGATGCATATGGTTGGAGGAGCACATTGACAGTATGCTGTGTTGGAGACTCTGATGATGCTAAAACCCCCTCTGCTCCTCAACCTTTTCTCCAACTCCTCTCAAGATATACACAACCTGCACAGACTCATAACACTTGCACTTATTGTATGCCTCATTCCCTCTGCTGTATTTATTTTTATTACATACATCACCCTGTAAAATATTGTTTCTTTCTTTCTCCCCATATTATTATCCCAGCTCCATAGAGACAGCTCTGTTTCTTTCTGGATCAGACATACAAATTACCACAAATTGACAACTTAAAATGGTAGAAGTGTATTTCTTCTGAATTTGGGAGGCCAGAACTTCAAAATCAAAGTGTCAGTCAACCTGGTTCCTGCAAGAGGCTCTGAGGGACAATTGGTTACAAACCTCTCTTGGGGCTTCTGCAGGCTCATGATACCTGCTGGTGCCCCTGGGTGTGAGGATGTATAACTCTAGCCCCTGCCTTTGTCCTCAGGTGACCTTACTCCCTCCGTGCCTCTGCATCTTTTTCCTGTTCTAGTCTTTAAAAGCCATTCTTAAAGAACTCTAAATCATTGAACTTGAGGGTAGCCTAATCCCAGGGTGATCTTATCTAGAGATCCTTACCTTAATCACGTTTGGGAAGACCCTTGCTACAATTCTTATTCCATGTGGTCCACAGTTCAACACACTACAGAGGACATAGCTTCCTGTTGTAATCACTGCTTTGTCCCTAGCACCTAGAAGAGAGCCTGGCAGGCAGGTAGTGTTCAATAACATTTGCTGAATAAATACACTGAGGGCCTACAACTTGCCAGATGCTGAAGATGTAGAGCACGGAAATTTAACTCATCCTCAAAATGATACACTTTCTTGTCTCCATCTGCATACAAGTTCTGAGGATAAAATGTTATCTCTTATAGAGATTTTATGTATTTTGAATTTCTTAATATAATACAGCATAAGTGACTAGTGATGTACAAATAATGATTAAGTGAATGGGCAGCAAACTCATTTGGAATCACTAGTAATTTGATTTCTCTTCCATGCAAACATCCTCTTCTGCCTTCCCTGATGGGTGAGGTATCTTTTTGGAAGACACAGTCTTGACAAGGAGTAATACTTTTGTCTTCAAAAACCATTCTCTTTGCTTAAGAGTATCCACAGGTATGAAAGGCATACGTAAATAAAAATCCTACTTAAAAATGGCAATATCAAGTTTTAGTAATGAAACTTTGTTGTAAACATGATCATATTATAGTTTTTGAAAGTTTTTTTCTTATGACGTGAAATTAAAATATTACAGGTGAGCAAAATGAAGATCAGGGAAAAAAAAAAAGAGGCTAGAAATTATCACCAACAGTTTATATTTTCCTGTAAAAATGTTTGTTGGAAATGCCAATGGCTCTAAATTTCCTCTTGTAAATTCATACTTTAGAAGAAGCATTATCTAAATCGCCTATTTCCTATATAATCTCTGTGAAACAGGAAAACTCCCCAGGCTCTCTATTGTGAAATTCAGACAGTATTGATAGAACACCATCATTTGTTTGTTATGCTGTACTCATTCTCCATTTAGTCACTTAATTAGACAATAAACCTAGAGCTTGAAAGCATGCTGAAGGCAAGTTTATTTATATATTCAGAACCTAATGAAGCCTCATAATATCTTGACAATAAATCTCACTGGGCAAGAAGTAGAACATGCTTTGTAACATTTAAGACCAGCAGCCTAATATCCATTTATCTCTTTTATTTTTTGGTAAAATTTAATTAAACTATTATATATAGTAAATATTGTGATATATATATATTGTAAACACAAAAAATATATGTAAAAGACAGTGATACTCTTATTCTGAAAATCAACAGAAGCTAGTTCATGTCATAGACTCATACTCATAGGAAACCTGCTCGCTAAAGGGACTATAGAATATTTCAGGTAGAAAATTTACATTCTGAAAAGTTGACACTGGTGCTAGTGAATAAGCCTGTACCCACACATTCACCTTGACATCTTAAGTTGCTGATTTAAAAACAGTATGAAGTATATACATAGAAGTAAAACTGTATGTTCTACAAGGGAGAAAGGTGGGACTTCCTGAGATTAGAATAGGAAGCCTGAGCTTTAGACAGAAAATTAATTCATTCCAGTCAGAAGCAGGAAGAAGAAGGCACACACCATGGGTTAGAAAAAAGAACCTCATTCCACATGACCAGGAACATCGGCATATCATGCAGAATGGCAGTCCAAAGGGACGTATGTATATATGGGGTCATATTTGGGTAATAGAATTATGAGCTAGCTTAGGTGGGCCAAGATTGCTCAATTCATGTGCCAATGCATTCAAAAGGAAAGCCACAACTAAGAAAGTTATTTCCCAAGTTCTTTTGAGGGAGGAAAAAAATGCAAGAACATTTTATGGATTGATTGATTGATTGGCTATTGGAGTTATAGCCTTATTTTACCAATGCCTCATAATTTCAAGAATGGCTTGCAGATGTTTATTTGCATATTATTTTTAGGGAAAGAAATATTATTCATAGTGTCATATTTTTTTAATTTCTGAGTATCTGAAGATATGGAAATATTGTGTTGTTTTCATAATAAAGTTTTAGAAAGTAGAATTCACTTTTAGAATACACTCTTTTAGCCCTTTTTTTTCTGCTGTTTCTATACCATGAAGTGTCTTAGTTTGGATTATAAAATTGGAGCAGTTGAATTAATTTGTTTTGGTCCTCTAGTCCTTGTCTTAGATCCTAGCAGAGAAAAACAAGCAACAAGGCCCTAATGAAAATATTTTAATATATGCTCAGGTGATGGGGTAGTGCTAAATATTCTAAATGTTAATTAATTGGTCCTGCTTGCTGTCTGTTACTTACATTGACTCTGATTGGTTAAAATAAATGCTGAGGCCTGAGGTTGGGCAAAGACAGAGAAAGGTGGGACTTCCTGAGATTAGAACAGGAAGCCTGAGCTTTAGACAGAGAATTAATTAATTGCAGCCAGAAGTAGGAAGAAGGAGGCATACACTATGGGTTAGAAAAAAGAACCTAATTCCACATGGCCAGGAACATCGGCATATTGTGGAAAATGGCAGTCCAAAGGGACATATGTATATATGGGGTCATACATATTTGGGTAATAGAATTACGAGCTAGCTTAGGTGGGCCAAGATTGCTCAATTCAGGCCAAGGCTTGTTAACAATCCACGTGGTATCTGTGTCTATTCATTTATAATGGCAGGTTAAGGATTAAGAATCACCCAACCATTAAATATAATATAAATACTGTTAAACAATTTAACTAATTATTTCTACAAATGACATCCAATGTAATTTAATTAGTTTTTATTTATTTATTTATTTTACACTTAGGGGCTAGAGAAATGGCTTAGTTGTTAATCATATTTGTTGTTTTTGCAGAGGATCTAGGTGTGCTTCCTAAGACTCATTAGTACAAAGGTACCTATCTGGCTTTGTTTCTCTGTAAATCCTGTGTTGATTAATGATTGTTTTGTTTATCACTATACTTTTTTGAGGTGCTATAAAGTCCTTATTTATAATGCAGACATCTAAAATAATGCTTTTGGCTATAGATATTAGTAGGACCATTCAGGGAACAGACATTCCTTTAATAATGGGCAGGGCTGTAGGGCTTGTTTCCAAGTGATCTGAGGTCAGCAGGCCATCATGCAACTGAGAAGATTGTTTACTATGACGAAAGATGTGGTGGCTGCTTGGGTCCACCTAGAACTCCTTCATGGCTCATACAAAGCCCTGTTCATTTCACAGTATGCCCTGCTCTCTTGGACTCACTTCATGAGGTGTTTTAACTTTTGCTTAATCATTGTTGTTCAACTCAGATTCTAGTAAAGAGCCTTTCTGCCTTTTCCTGTGAAGGTCAGAAACCATACAGTTCCCTTGTAGAGTAAAGCTCTTATTCTTCCATCAAGAAAACCTATAAGAGGAACTGTGTCGGGGAGGAAGCATAGCATACCACAAGAGAAAATAAGATGGGAAAGCAATTAAAGGCTCTTCAGTTTTCCCTTTATAAAAAGTTGCAGCGGGTCTGGTGTGGAACATGTGCTTGTCACTTGATAGTAAATTTCCTGATGGAGAAGTCAGAGCTGATTGTAAGAGTAGCCAAGGCAGGTGAAAATGATGGAGTCAAAAGAAGATGGTGGCTCTTTCTCACAGTGTTAGCTCTCTAACACAGCTAGTCTTTACCAGCTCAGTCAAGAAAGAGCCTAGCACGTGCCTGCTACAGGGAATCAATCCTCACTGCTGGATGTTGCTATGGTTAAACGAACAGGACAGGAATATTAAACAGGGAAAACCCCTCCTAGCTATAATGAATGAGTGGAGTCCTTATGCTTGGATGAAGAAAAGAGTAATCTTGAACCTGCAAGCTGAACGCCTGGATAGCTTCTGTCCAATTTGTGTGATCGCCCCTGGGATTCCCTCCGTATTTTGAGCTGAGCAATGGACTTGGATGGTGGCATGTTCCTGCGAGTTGGCAGACACTCAGTGAACAGAATGACTGATTTGCTACTTGGGCTGCATATGCCAATTGAATTGCCAAGCAGGCATTGCCTGAGGGAAATACCAGCTCCAGCAGAAAAGAACTCTACTTAGAGAGATTCGGTATTTATCAGTACCAACTATTATTATACATAGTGTTTTAATTTTTTAAAAATTTATGTGCATGACAAATAATTCAAACAATAAAAATATGTGATAGGAAGCAATTCCTTGACCCTGATCCCCTATTTCCCAGCTCCCTCTGCCTGGCAGGCATAACCACCTTTGTTAATTTCTTATGCAAATTTGTAACGTGTACATAAACAATCACACAGCTGCTTTTAGCTGTTACTTACCTTGACGATTTTTTAGAAAATTAATTTAATTGTAATAATTATAATCACTTTAGTGTGGTTTTTTATTCCTGTACATCATCAATTATAAATGTGATAGCAGTCTAGAGGGAGGTGTTAATACTCCTGTTGTAATCTTAGAAATGGTATTGTTATAAGTTTGAAAATGTATTTATTTACATAAGACATGTTTATTGTAGAAAATTTATACAGGCATCCAGAAGTATGAAATAATTTCATTGTAACACTCACAAAAGTATTATCAGTATTTTGTACTTGTTACATGTGCTTTGTACCTCACATTTTTAAAGATTTGGATAACAGCATCACTTTATATGTCATGTTGTTTGTAACTTAGTATTTTCTCTGAACATTCTTTACATAGTTGATATCATTAATGCTTCAAGAAAATTCTTTAATGATTCAGATTATCAATTTAGGAAAGCTTTCTAAATTCTGTGAGTGTTGTGAAAATATTTTACATATCTCTTACTCTCCTGGGAGAAATTCTCGAAAGAAGACTTGTTGAATCAAAGAATAAATTATTAGTAAAATCATGTGATAATTTCCAGGTGTATAATTTCCCACAGAAAGCTTCAATGAAAAGTTTATGTAATGACTATACAGCCCAGGCATTATTTTGTACCTCTCCCATGTTTGTGAACAATACATAGTAATACTCAGAGAGGAGGAGAGTCTTCAGGGCACTGCTCTCTTATAGCTGGGCCCTATGAATAAGAGCAAACTCCTCATGTGCTTGTGCCTTCCAGCTCTTGTAACCAGCTTTATAATCACAGCCACTTATGACTTGTCAATTGTCCTTGTTTTTTCCACACCCTTCAACCTGATTCCCTCACCTAAACCCAGTTCTTCATGATGAATGCTGCTCAGGCCACAGCCAAAATTTCAGTCCACAAACTCTGACCCAGAATGCTAAAATACTTTTTGGGAGGCTCTGATTTTATGTAAAATCCTAGTCTTTAAGTTTTATTTTATTTGTGGACCTGCTAGTACTCTTAAATATGCATGTTTGGGAGGCCAGAAGAGAGTGTTGAATCACCTGGAACTGGAGTTGCAATTGTGAGCCATGCAATATGTGTTCTGAGACTGAAATTCTACAAAAGCAGCAGGTACTCTTAATGACAAACCATGCCTCTACCCTCAAATGTCTAGATTTTTGAAAATCTGTCATCAACAATTCTAAACAAATAATTTCTTTCTAGTTCCCTCCTTTAAGGGACATTAAAGTTGCTCACGGAATCTTAGATTTAGTGAGTTTCATATGTCTCCTAGTTGTAGCAGAAGCTATACTCATAAAGTCTTACCAAAATGACTACCCAAACATGAGCTGAACAGGACAGCACCAGCAGACACACTAAAGCAGATAAGGAAGAGTCCATTAGGCCTCAACCCTGCACAAAGAACTATAAGTAACTGAGGAGAATTCTGAGCTTGAAAGGTGCTCTTCCTCAGGGAAGAATAACCCAATTAGCTGTCAAGCACCAAATGGACAGCCCTGGAAACATACATACATGTAACAGTATATGGACTTCATAGGTTATATTCAGCTATATAAAGTATGTACATATGCATATATGCATGCAATGACAATTAGTGAAAAAAGAGGCCATGATTTTGAAGGGTAATGGGGAGTGATCTATGGGGGGGGGTTGTTTGAGGGGAGAAAAGGAAAGAGAAATGTTGTTATTATATTATAACCTCAAGAATCAAATAAAAAATATTTAAAATGTATCACTATAAATCTTCCTTAGGCTTTGTCATGTATAAAGACTGAAATAGGTACGATTTTAGTTGGATGGGTTAAGGGGGTAGGAAGGGACCTCTGACTTTTTAGCCATCATTTATACAAATGCATTTTTGTTATGCTCCACAAGTTCACAAACCCCTTGTAATATTGTAAGCAATAGAAATAATTAGAGTAGCACTGGGCTTGATCAGCCTGCATAGTCTCTTGCCAAGAATAGATTGAGAACTGAAAAAACATCAGTAAATATGGATCCCCTAGCTTCACTGAAGGAAATATTCTGGAGCATTAGGGTTTATTTTTATAATTGAATTAATGCTTACTCTTATTTCCAGTTTTATACAGTGAGTGTTAATGAGGAATTTAGTCAGCCACAATAAAGTTATTTCTTTCTATATAAATAATGAATAAGCTTAAATTATAGTTTAATACTTTATTTTCATGATTTTAAAACTCTAAAGAACACAGATATTTAACAAATAAGGATTTTGATGTGTAATTATCAAATTATCATGTTTACTTCTAATGTTTCTCATCTCACCGAGCAGGACAAGTTTTTAAATCTATTATTTCTCTTTTAAACATTAGACTTATTAAAGACTAAACATTTGTATGTAAATAACTAGAAAAAATACCAAGTGAGATTTAGTTATATGCCACCAATGTTTGTGTGAATATTTTGAAGTGGTTTGGCATAAAACAGGATGAAATATTAACAGCTGCACCACTCTTTGGAGATGACGGGACTCATAAAACTTTTCATGGAACAGTTTTCTCATGGAACGTTTTAATTATCCATGTCAGCTATCAGGTCGGTCCAAAACTAAAACAATGCTAATATTACATTACTGAACATAGTCAGGAAACTAACAAGTCTAAGAGAAATTGCTCGTCTTCTATGTCTGTAGTTTTTGCTTGAGATATCTAGAAGATCTTCCACTCAAACATCTGGTGGCTGGACTTCATTTTCTCTCCTTGTTCTCTCTCCATGCAGACAGTTTGCACTTCTTCATAGCATGGAGATGGGGATCCAAGAGAAAGCATCCTCATAGAATCCTGGGTAGTAACTCTGTCTTCTTTGTACTCTGCCTTGAAAGCTTAACCATACTCCATCAGGTGGATAACCACATGCCTCCTTTAAGATGTGAAAGGAAAGAGTCTATGAAAAGAAGGCCAACAGCTATGTGGGATAACCTGCTGTATCTGTGTATTCATCTTTGAAAAGCACAAATAGCTGTGAAGGACAGGAGTGGGGTCCGCTAATGCGCAGTTAGGGTATTTTTGAGCAAAACATGAAAGCTTAGGTGCAGAAGAGGTGAGAGAGGAGGAATGGAGGAGATATGAATGTTTTATAGATTATGTATATTCAAAGGCATAGATAAAGGAAAGCAGAGGATTCCTGTATTCAGAGGGAAAACATATTTAAGTAAGACACATATTCAGTTTTGCTGTGTGTATGTCAAGCAAAATTATTTGGCTAGCTTCTTATAATTTCTAGAGAAAAAGATACCCTGTTGCATTGTCAAGTTGCCTTTATACTTGGAAAATATGGAATAACTTATTAAATGTGGCCTCTAGTGAGAAAAAGGGAAACAGAAGAGGCCTCCTAAATCTAGGTTACATCTGCTTTCAGGACAATTTAATAATGAATGTGGCCATTGTGGCCTGAGGTTTTGTGACTTGCAAGTGAGTGCAAAGCCTCCTTTAGCCCCTGATGACATTTCATGGGCAGGATCAGCTGTCAGAAATTAGGTAACATTTAACATCCTTTCCAGAGCCAAATCTGCTCACTTAAGGAAAATGACTCACATTATGAGTTTATATTTTCCTAACACTTTTGCTTCGAAAATGGTCTTTTTGTTCTGAAATGATGCTCCTCTAACTGGCAAGGAGGTTGTTATAAAACACTTCAATCTCTTCACATTAGATAATGTTTATTAGTCTTGAGTGTAAAAGGATAACAGAAGTTTATTGGAATATACAGAAAAATCCTAATTTTTTATTTCTTATGATATCAAAGGGTTATTCCTGGGTTATTGTTTTCTGCTACTGTCAATATCTGTCACTAAGTCTGAGATTTTATGAATACAATATTAACTATCATTTTTCTCATGTGGGTACTTTGTGAGGATTAAAATGTTAATACAACAAATTTAGAGTTATTCCTGGTATATCAGATAGACCTCAATATTGTTACTGATGATGTTTGATAACAGTTCTTTTGAAATTGCTTTTTTTTGTATAAGGAATCAATTTTGTGTTTATCTTGACCTAGACATAGTGTTGTTTTATTCTCTTAGCCTGGGTTAGCTATTCTTTCTTTCTCTCTTTCTTTTGTTCTTCCTTCCTTTCTATCTGTCTGACTTTTAAATTTTATTTATTTATTTATATTTATTTACTTAATGTGTCTTGCCTACATGTATATCTATATATCTCATGTGTTCCTGGTCCCCCTGGAATCCAGAAGAGATCATTAGATCTCCTAGTAGTTGCAGACAGCTGTGAGTCACTGTGTGGGTGCTGGATATTGAGGATGGGTCCTGTAAAAGTGTTCCTAACCAGTGAAATATCTTTCTAGTCCCATGTTGTTATTTGTTAATAACTAGTAGTATATACATGTTTAGTTTTAAACTACTCAAAGCAAAATATGAAAAAGAATAATAAATATATTAATAATAAAATAAACCAAATTCAAGGGAAAAACAAAAGATAACAACAAAAGCTTTAGCTAAATATAGTCCTGACATAAAAGATTTCACCCTGCTTCATAGTCTAGATCAATGGCTCCCAACCATCCTAGTGCTATGCTATGACCCTTTAATATAGTTAGTTCTTCATGTTCTAGTGACCCCAACCATAAAATTATTTTCACTGCTACTTCATAACTGTATTTTTGCCACTGTTACGAGTAGAAATGCAAATGTCCCTGTTTTCTGATGGTTTTAGGTGACCTCTATGAAAGGTGTCGTTTGACCCCTTTTGTCACGACTCACAGGTTGAGAACCACTGGTCCAGACTGAACGAGAGGAGAAAGGACAGCCAGGGCTAGTAACAGAAATAAGTGGTAGATAGAAACTACTTGAGTGCCCTGCACAAGGTCCTGGTTCCCACTCACTGCCCCAAACAAAAGAAAGAGAGGAGGTTTGGGAGGGAAGGAAGGAACGGTAAAAATGGGGAAAGGATGGGGGAAAGAAAAGAAAGGCAATCCTGTATAGGGATTTTAATCCAGCAACATGGCTACTCTGACTACAATACAGACATGCCCTTAGTACACACCTTTACTTCCTCTAACTGGATTGTAGACATGTCCTTAGTACTCACTTTAACCCCAAACAATAAGCTAAAGTTAGTTTGTAGAAGGAAGCACCCATCTTTGAAAGTGATGTCTAATTGAGTGGCAGACAAAGTGCTGAACCAGAGAAAGATTTGACAGAATAAGACAAGAGAAGAAAAGAGAGAAGAAAGGGAAGTGATGTAAGGGAGCAGCACAGAGAGGGAGGAAGCAGTTTTACTGGGACAGTTGTATAAAGACAGGTTGCAGAGAAAGAATAAGCTAGACTCAAGTGAGGACAGAATGAGCCAGACAATGAGGGGGAGCCAGAGGACTAGAACAGATTGCTAGAGTTAGTTTGAGGCTGAGAGAGAAGCCAGACTGAATCAGCCATCTAGGAGGGGAGTTTGAGCCAGAACAGCTGAGTTGAGCCAGCCACCCAGAGTTCAGAAAGAGCTAGAAAGGGTGACTTTATTCAGCAGTAAGTAAGGCTCAGAGGCTGAAAACATTCTAGGCCTAGATTAGATTGTACAGAGCTGGAGACTTCCTGAATTAGGTTAGCAGAGTAGGACAGTAAGCCTCCAAGACAGCAGTTACATCTGGAGAATAAAAGTTACTTTTATGCAGTCCAGATGATGCCAAGTTATATATCTTTGCTTTTTAATTTAGCTCACGATCATGTACTCATGTATCTATGACCCTAATTATTCATCTCACAGATAGATGCAAAGGCAAATGATGTCTACATGCAGGGAAACAGCCTGTCACCTTCATAGAATCATTAATATTTACTCATGCTGTAGTTCCAAGATGAATTAAATGATAAACCCTCTGAGTGTGACTTTTATAATGATATCTATGATGGTAGCCCCCCCTTCTTGTATCTTCTCTTTTTGTCAAGAGACAAATTTTACTTCCTAGCTACTTGGGCATAAATACTGGCTACTAAACTTAGTGCATAATAGGTTGGTAAACTTATCTCAGAGGTGCCCAGCTCTTGTCTAAAAGTGTTATGAGTTATGTAAAACATTCAAGTCAGAACACTAAGATCTGTAAAATGACTTATGAAGAAAGAACCAAAAATATTAAGATTTCTTAAAACAACTGACATGAGGGAGATCCCACAAGACCATCCTTACTTTTATCTATCCTACTTAGTCTTACCTAATGGAGTTTTAAATCTGGCATTTAAAGTATTCGATATGAATCAAATTGGTTTAAAATGCTTATTATCTACTCAAATACCTACCTTTTGTTCTTCGTCATAAATTGAATTTGCTCCCATGTTTCTCTTGAAAGGAATATAAAATAAACACAAATACAAGGACATTCTGTTTTGTCTACAATATGAGGAAAAGTAAATGTTCATATAAAATGCATCTGACGTAGTCTCATACAGAAATATGACTCTAGCTTTGCTGGACTTAGTAAGTGGATAACTGTGCCATTTCAAGTCTCAAACACAGCAGATGGGCTAATAGGATGACTCAGTGGGGACTGCTGTAAAGCCCTACAACCTCAGTTAGATCTCGGGGACACACATGGTACAAGGAGAGAGCTGACCTCTGAAAGTTGTCCTCTGACCCCCCACACATGTGCTATAGCATGAACATAACCCCTGCACTCTCTCTCTCTCTCTCATACATACACACACAATTAATAAAATGTAAGAAAATATAGCAGATTATTTTTTCAGAAAAATTGTTTCTTAATGTTTAGAGAAACACATATATACTTGTGTTTAGCACACTGTAAAAACGGAAACAAAATTAGGCCCTCAAAGGGGTGAGTTTAAAAAATCTGCTTGTAGTGTCTCATAGCTTAACTAGGGAATTTGGTGATCTCTTCATGTGGTATTAAAAAAAAAGTAACCAATGAATTCTATTGTAGACACACACACATACACACAGACACACATATACATGGACACACATACATGCTCAAGTGTGAATTATTTGTCACACATTATGTGAATAATCATTGTGATGGTTAGTGTTATGTGAAATTGCCACCAGCTATAATTATTTAAAAAGGACTCTCAATTAAGAAAATGTCTCATAGTAGCTAACAAAGTGACATGTTTGCATGACTAGGAGTTTGTTTTACTTAACTATCCTAGACCGTTTTAGACGGTTGGTATCAAGAGGCCAGAGCTTCACATTTTATTTTTAAGTATCTCTAGGTATGATACCATTAGGAAGCGTTACCTTTAATTTTGTATCAATATACAAAGATCTATTCAATTGTGGTTAAATATACTCTTAATTATGTATCAATATACAAAGATCAATGCCTATGTAGCCCAATACAATCTTAATATTACGTCCATATACAAGGGTCAATACCATTGTGGCCAACTATAATCTTAATTTTGTATCAATATACAAAGATCACTACTGATGTAATCCAATACAATCTTATTTTTGCACAATAAACAATGGTCAATACCACTTTAGCCAAATATACTACTAATTTTGTATCAATATACAAAGGTATAAGGGCATATTCAATAATCTGCCCCTCTCAGGTCTCTGAGGTGGTTGAAGAATAGACAGCTAGAGTCTCATAGTTAAATTTTGAGTTGTTTAGGAATCAAGAGGGTGTTATAGATCTAAGAAGATACTCTTAAAAGTGTGTTGCAAGTTAGTATGAACGTTGAGTCAGATATAGACCTTTAAACTCATGGAGATGGTTAGATAGTAGAATGTTAAAGTCAGGGGCCAAATATGTATAAACTGGACATTGGGAAGGTATACTGGGCCATTTAACTCTCATAAATGTGGCATATTTATATCTGTTGTTTTGTATAGTAGTTACTGTTATAAGAGAAGGAACCATCTGTTGGACTGAAAGGGGAAACTTCTGGGGGGAAGAGGGTGGAAGGGCGGGATAGGAAGGGGGAATAGGGAGGGGTTTGTGACTGAGATGTAACTTGAAGAAAAAAAATAAAGTATTTAAAAAAAGAAAAAAGAAAATGTCTCCGTATGATTGGCCTATAGGCAAGCCTGTGGTGCATTTTCTTAATAAGTTATCGATGCAAGAGGGCCCAGCTCTTTATGGATGGTGCCAGTTCTGGGCTGGTGGTCCTAGTACTATAAGAAAACAGTCTGAGCAAGCCATAGCGTAGGAAGCAGCCAGTAAGCAGCACCCCTCCATGGCCTATGCATCAGGGCTGGTCTCCAGAATCCTGACATGTTTGAGTTTCTGCCTTGATTTCTCTCAGCAATTGAATTGTAATCTGAAATAAACCCTTTCTTTCCCAAAGTTGTTTTAATGATCATTGTGTTTTATGACAAAAAAAACAGAAATTTATTTAAGATACCATCCACTGTTTAATTTAAAATGCTTTACTTCTGTTTAAGAATGAAATGAGAAAAAGTGTATATAAGCTATAACTAGGTGAAAATATTGAGGCGCAACATCAGATTATAACTGTTTAAGGCAGTGCACAGGTAATAAGGACTAAAACCCATATAATGAATCTCTACTCAATATTCTTTCATTTATACTAAGCCATCTAATTAATTTTCAGCTGGTTATATATTTCCTTGCATTGTTAACTTTCTTATATGAGTATATTGGCTTCCTAAAGGAATTGTAGGCACAGGTTAGTAAAATAAGGAGCTATATGTTCTAGAGAAAGTTTTTGCAGCTTTCTCTAGAAAGTTTGTACAGCTCAGCATTCATTTGTTAATTATGAGCTTTTAGCTTCACGGGAGTCAAGTAGAAATTGTGATTCATCTCATACTTTGTCTTTCCCCTTTAGTAGTTTAGTATATAAGAACAACAAGCCATGGCAGTCTTTGGAACAAAATTAGAACTGCATAATACACAACTACTGTCTCCTCCCTCTGAAATTCCCCAGAGGGGAGCAGGCAATTTTATACTACATTTCTGTAATATGAAGAAAATAATTTAATTCATCTATGCTTCAGTTGTGTCGTGTGTGTGTGTGTATATATATATAGAATTTGTATTCAGCACCATTCAGTCATAAAAGAATTCCATACTAATTTACCTTATTGTTGTGTAAATTCAGCCTTAAGTCAGGCCATGAAATGATCCCAAGAATATACCAAGTTCCCATAGGGAAAACCTGGCAGAAAATCTTAAGAGTGAGGACTATTTTTAGCTTGGGATAAAGGCTTTCACATCGAGGCCTTGTGCTCATGATGCATTAGTTGCGCCATTACCTTCAATCAGTAACCTAATATTTAAATATGTTTTTTGCATCTCTGTCAGGGTGTACTGGTGAAATTACCATTACAAATAACTACTGTAATTGCCTTTGGAGCTGCTCTGGAGAGTCTACCAAATCCTATCAGATCATTTGCCTAAAAATGTTTCCACTTAAATGTGTCATTTAAAGCTATGAGTCCCTCTTTGTTCATAACTGCTTTTCAGCTTTCCAGAATGTACCAGCTTTTAGCAGGTATGTGTAGCTTAAGCCCAGGCTTTTCTTGACACTCAGGATGAGATGAGATATGTGCTCTTCAATGCCTAACTATGTTAAAAATTTCAACATTTCAAACTGTCTCTTGATTCAGTGTTTTGATTTGTAAAAGAAAAAGAAATCTTAATTATTTTCTTGGCTACTCTCTTGTTCTGTGTTTGACACAACAAGTTGATTTCAAGCACCATTGTAGTATTGGCTGGACATGGGCATTCGTGGGGCATATGAGATCTAATCCTGGCTAGCACCTTATATTCTACCATAGTAGGTGGGAAGCTGCTTGCTCAATGTGATCCTATCAACTTGACAGGATCTAGAATCACCTAGGAGAGAAGGCTTGAAGCATGCCTCTAAGGCAGTGTTTCTCAACCTGTGGGTCACGACCCTTTTGAGGGTTGAAGGACTTTTTCACAGGGGTTACATATCAGATATCCTGCATAGCAGATATTCGCATTATAATTCATACCAGTAGCAAAGTTACAGTGATGAAGTAGCAAGGAAAATACTTTTATGGTTGGGGGGGGGAGGTCACCACAGCATAAGGAGCTGTATTACAGGGCTGTAGCATTAAGGAGGTTGAGAGCCACTGCTCTAAGGGATCATCTAGTTTAGATTAACTAAGGTAGGAGACTCAACCTTGACTGTGGGCTAGTCCTTGAGCTGGAGTCTCAGGCTGAATCAAAAGGAGAAAGGAAACTGAGAAGTTTTATCAGCTCACACTCTCTGCTTTCTAATTGTGGATGTAATGTCACAAGCTGCCTCCTGCCACTGCCATGGCTTCTCACTATGATAGATTGTAGCCCTGAGGGTCAGAAGCCAATATATACTTTTTTCTTCCTTAAGATGACCTTGTCCATCCAGTGTTTTATTACAGAAAAGAGAGATAAGTAACAAATATAACTGCTTTCTACCAGTTTGTTAGAAAGGAAGGAAGGAAAGAAAGAGAGGGAAGGAAGGGAAGGAAAGAAGGAAGAAAGAAGGGAACAAGGAAGGGAGAAGAAAATGTCAGTTTTTCAGAGCTTCAGATTAATTTGATGAGAGTGAGTACCACTAACCAGAATGTGCCAGTTCTCCCATCATCTGCGGTGTATACAGACACTCAGACAAGGGTTACACTAACATCTGCTGAGGCATCCTCATTGTTAGGTAGTCAGACGGGGGGGGGGGGGGGGGGGGGGGGGGGGG
>CAJQZJ010032856.1:2281945-2311992 GCA_907164525.1 Lophiomys imhausi
GCTAAATGGCAGACGAAAATTGCAGGAGAGAATTCAATTAGAGTGGAGGCAGGGGTGGGCCTCAGAGAGGGAGCTGTGAAGTGTTTCGCTGGCCTCAGAGCAAATAAAGAACACTGAACTTTGAACTATGCTTTCAAAGGTGTAGAGGCCTAATTGAATTGGTTTATAGACAATGTCTGCCCCTAGAGTTTTTTGCTGAAAGCAATACAACTGTTAACCACCAACTAGTGGACTTTAACATCCAAGCATGATCAAAGAAAGAGAACCCTACCAATAGCATGCCCAATTCAAAATTACATAAAAAATGTTCCTCTCTGGGAGCAGGGTGTAGGCAAGCTTGGTATCCAAGTCTATGGAAGAAATACTTTTATAATCTAGGCAATCATTAATCAATTAATAATAAAAAGCCCAAATTCTATTCATTGGTCAGGCTCAAGGATGCTAGGACTTACACAATATGACTGACAGGAGAGAGGTGGAGGGGCATTATCCAGCTAGAGGAAGACAGAGGATGAGCTGCACCTTAGAAGCTGAAACTTTGAGGAAAACAATTTACTTTTTTTTTCAACACATGGTTTCTCTGTGTGTAGTCCTAGCTGTCCTAGAATTCGCTCTGTAGACTGGGCTGGCCTCGAACTCAGAGACCCACATGCCTCTGCCTCCCGTGTGCTGGGATTAAAGGCATGTGCCACCACACCCAGCTCAATGCACTTCTTTTGATGGACAATGAATATCCAACATATTATAAAAAGTTTCTGTTCTTTCTAATTTTTGTTTCTAGAAAAACAAACTTGTAATGTCCTGTTTTTCTAATCGAAATGTATATGCCATCTTAAAGTGAAATAATTAAAATACACTTATTAAAAAAAATAGACAGTGCTTCCTGATGGCAGAATAGAGTTCTTAGACATAGTTATGGTACTGTCTCACATGTGTCTTCCAGAAAAAATTCCAAGACATACATAGAACAGCAAACTAGCATCTATTTACAGGGAAAACCAAATAAACAAACAAAAGCCAAAAACAAAACCAGAGAAACTGCCTCTAAGTGTGGCCTGTTGCTAGATTTCATGCATGAGTAGGGATCGTGGAGGACGGTGTTAAATTACCCACTTATGAGCAACCAATCACATCCTTGAAGTGTAAAAATTCAAAAGCCACTTTTATTTCTTCTTTGTCCTCCTCCTCCTCCTCCTCCTCCTCCTCCTCCTCCTCCTCCTCCTCCTCCTCTTCATTTTCCTCCTCTTTTTCTTTACCTCTAGGTGATATATCTACATTCAGATTCAATTCCCTATACATCTTATTGAATTAGGACTTCTCCTCAACTCTAAATCTAGGTATCACTCAATCTTCCTGGAATGTCTATTCATTTTCAAACTCAACCTCTAGTTAAACATAGCCAAAGATTCACTGTGTCCATATCAGAGTGTTCCTGACTTCAGTATACAATGCCACTAGAGACATGCCACTTAAAACCAAAATTCTGAGGCCTTTGCACCTCCCTTATCACCATATCACCTTGTGTAAGCCAAGTTCTTCTGAACATCTCCATGTCCCCTCTCACATTCAACAACTAGTATTGCTGTCTAATCTACCTTTATCTCTTACCTGGATGACTTTAAAAGTCTCCAAAACAGAGTGTCGCCCAAATTAGGGACTGTCTTCCAACTGGTGTCCAGTTTCGATGCCATGGCCAGAAACAATCCTTGAAATTCACATTTAATCATGATGCTGTGTTTGTTTCCTAAAATTCTATGGTGAGGGAGGGGCCTTAACCTACAGGAGATGCCTATTTCAGGTTTTGTTCTGGGAAGGCATCTCCAGAGAAGATTCTCTTTCATCAAAGGATAGTCTGCTCTAATTTTATTCTCTGATCTGGACTTCCTTCAGATATGTACTCTACCTTGTCTCGGGATGCCCTGTTTATGTAGGAAATAGATCCTTCTTTGATCATGTCAGTGGGCCCTGTTAGGAGTTTCATCATCAGAATTCAAAATGTCACAGTGAGGGTCCTTCTCATAACTGTGTCACAGTTATTTCATGGCTTCCATTCCATTTACATCTGGGTTAAGATCCGCAATCTTTATTTTTCCTATGAGGTTCTCTAAGGCTCACTCTTATCTAACTCCTTCTCTTCTGCCACATCACTCCTGCTTCTCTTTCCCCACCAGGCATCAACAATATCAGCCTCCACCTGACATCCTTACTACTGCCAAACTTTACCTAGTTTTCCCTCAAGGAATCTTTATAACTCAACTTAAAATCACTTTCTCAGAAAGTACTTCAGCTTCTCTCTGTCCTCTTGAAAGGCCTGAAGGGCTTTTTTTTTTTTTTCCCTTAATTGCACTGATTTTGTTTTAAACTGTATATGAATTTGGGTACTTATTTGATGAGCATTTACTTTCTCCACTAGATTATAGACACTGTGAGAACATAGATTTGTGGGTACCACTCATTCTCATATCCTTTAGTGTGTAGGCAACTGATTGTTCCCTAGGAGCTATTCTGGTAAGTATTTCTAAGTGTGGATTAAATGAAGAGCCTCAGTAGTATAGATATGTAATTTCAAAGGTAGCATAAGCTAGGTTTTGCTACCATAACAGTGCCTCCCATAACATAAACACAAGCCACAGGTATCAAGGAATTTCAGTCCCTTAACAAGGTTTATTTCTTGGTCACTCTGAATTCCTATTGTACTTTAACTGGGTACTCTGTCTGACTCTGAGCCCCAAGCTGGTGGAAGCTATTACTGGGAACATTGTTTAACATTGTTTTCAGTGTCAAAAATAGTTTAGCATCATTAATCAATGCCCCAGCCAGGAAATGAAGTACTTCATCTCCATATAACCATCCAACAGTCAGAAGTAACCAAATGGCTTTCCCTACATTTAACAGAAGCAGTAGATGTAACCTTCTCATATGGAAAGAAAAAAAAATCAGAAATATATAGCCATTGCAAGACTTCCCACAGGCATATTAGTATAGTTCTGAGTATGATTAGGTTTAAAACTATCTGAAGAGATGACAGACATTTTCAAGAAATTATGACAAGTGGCTTTAGTTAAGGGATGGGATTTGAACAGTCCGAGCATTTTTAGAAGAAGAAACTGTAGACACAGTAAATGAAGTATGCATGAATATACGTGTAAGACACGGTGATGTGTTCCCAGATTTTCTGAAGAGTCGCAAGGGATATTAGAAGGATAGATTTGACCCTTAGTCACACTCATGATCTTCTCTAAAATATTTTTTATCATAATGAAGAAATATTCTCAGAGTAACGCATTCAATATAGGGCTTTAGACGATAACTAAAAGTCATTGAACTTTTCCCACATTCAGCTTTCTAGTTGTCAACTGCCTTTCTCCCATGCTTTGTTGGTTGGCCTGATGCCTCGGAAAAAGCTGTGTCTGACAGAGCAAATGAAGCTGCTTTAATGCCTCTTTTTATCCTCCTGTCTATCCATGAGCAAGCAGACACCAGTGACCCTGCCATGATGTGAACTAAGTATCTTTAATTTCACCTGTAATTGGTACTTCCAGGGACTTAGCCGAGTTGAGAGACTCTTACCAATGACACAAAATGAAGAAAGTAGGTGTAGAATAACAGGCTTTGTGGAAACTCCAATCTAGTTGATGGATCGATCCTATTCAGTAAATCTGTCCTAGGAGCTGGGAGCATTTAATCAAGCAATCTAACCTGTTTTCTCCAGTAATACATTTGTGTTGGAAAGGTAATGTCATGCCATTACAGATTCACTAAAAGAGAATAGAACTTCTAAAAGGGAAATTACGTGAGAACAAAAGTATCTTGTCAGATACAACCAACATTTGGTTGCAGGGCAATCATCAGAGTACAGAGCTGTGTCAAGCTTTTCCTTGATCTTGTAGGAAACACAATGTAGTAGCTAAATGTGGCCTCCAGTCAGTCTGCACCGTTTCAAACTGAAGGTCCTGTTCCCAGCTCTTTGACCTTGGAGCAAGTTATTTCATCACTCTTGGTAGTGATTCCATGTGGCTATGGAGTGAAACATTATCACTACTCTGCATATTAAAATGTTCATGTCCCACCCATTGAAAGAATGTTTGGAGATACACCCTTTAGGGCACAATTAAGGTTTAGTGGAGTCTTAATCCAAGAGCATAGGTGGCTTTTTAAAGATGAGAAAGTGGGATTGGACTTCCCAATTGGCATGCCTTGAGGAAAGGCCCTATGAGGACTCAGTGGAAAAGTTACATATGCCACCTAGGTGAAAGCCTTACTAAGACCAAGCATGCTAGCTCCCTAATGTCAAACTTTCAGTCCCTAGGGCTGTAGGAAAAAAAAAAAAAATATATATATATATATATATATATATATATATATATATATATATATATATATGGGGTGTGTGTGTTTGTGTGTGTGTCCCTGTCTATGGTATTTCCTAATGTCTGCTTCTGCTCATTAATAGACTTACCTAAAAACACAGCTTAGGATGGTGGCTCCTGCCTACAATACCAGTGAGACAGGATGGTCACCATGAGTTTGGGACTGCCCTGGACTAGAGAGAAAAACCCTGCTCAAAAACAAAGACAAACAATCATATCAAGAATCAAAACAAAACAAAGGTCATAATAGTGTTCACAGGATACTGTGGTTATGAAAACTGAATGTATTAATGATTATATTCCAAGCTCTTAAAATTACACTATTGATGTTAGCTAATACTAGTTTATTCTCATTCCTAGTCCCTCAGCTGGTGACTTCCTATTTAGGAATTCTACTTAACAAGTGAGATAGACAGAAAGAGCTTAGATTTTGCTTTTGTCTCCTCACCACCTGATGCCTCCTGAGGATGACTAACTAACTCTGAGTGGATCATCATCTTCCCAGCTCTCTACCACTGGGGGCTATTGTGGAGATTAAGGAAAATATGTATGCAAATGTGCCTGAGGCTTTGTTAGCCTTCCCTGCAGTGTCTATGTCATTCCTAGAGAGATCTGCACAGCTTCCTAATTTGCACCACCAAATGAAGAAATGGTGTTTCCAGAAAAAACCTTGAACCTTATAGAGAAACAAATAAAGCAATTTCTCTCCAAACATGGGGCTCTAACCCTGCCCTCTCCAATCTCTTGTACTTTTACTTTATAATTACAAGACAGGAGCTTTGTGCATTTTTCCCTCACCCCCTACCTTTGCCCTTAAGATCTGTCCATCCCTTTCCGCTCAGTACTATAATGCAGATTCCAAAACAAAACAAAACAAAAAACAGGGTCCACCCCCTCCCTGCAAACCTCTTATTTAAGTCTCATGAAATTAAGAACTAGATGTGACCATCACTGCTCACTAGCAGTGAAACAGAGCTGAAAAGTGAGGGTTTCTTTTTTTTGGGGGGGGGGGGTAGTTTTTTTTATTTTTCTTAAAGTTATTGAGTAGTACCTTAGAATTAAAATTCAGTCTCACATCATGGCTAGTGTCGAACAATGTGAAGTCAAGAGCTGCAAAGGGATCGTTCAGCATACTGGTAGCCATAAACCTAAATTCGTATGTGGACAAAACAGTGTTTTGTGCAGCAGCCCTGTTCAAACTTTAATGAATAAATCACACCTGAAGGTCACATTAAATTGCAGGTTCTAATTCAGGGAGCCCTGGAGGGACCTGGAATTCTGCACTCTGACACTGTCCCTGATTGTGTCACTTGGAGGATCCTTGACCACTCTCTCCCAATGGCCTGGAAGGACGGGATTGATTTTATTAATAGTGACTTTGCCTGGCGGGATGGCGCATGCCTTTAATCCCAGCATTTGGGAGGCAGAGGCAGGCAGATCTCTGTGAGTTCAAGGTCAGCCTGGCCTACAAAGTGAGACCAGGACAGCCAGGGCTACACAGAGAAACCCTGTATCAAAAAAAAAAAAAGATGCTTTGAAGATTTTTTTCCGTAAGAGTTTGTTGTGTTCATTTTCTCATTTTTTATTTACTAACATATTCTAGATGCAGGATATGGGAAAAGGATTAAAAGCCAACCAAGGCTCAAATTGCTTCAGTTAGTTTCTCCATATTTTATACATACCTAAATCATTGACAACAGCCTTGTAGTCTGTCCCTTTCCCATGAAATGAGATCATATATTCCTTTGATTTTTTTTAAATCTCTACCACCCAGAACACATTAAATTACTTCTTCCCTCCTGAAAACTCTTCTTGTGTTTTGACTTCTACTGTTTTCTTTAAAAGGAAAATGTATACAGTTAGTTCTGAACCAAATATAAGAGCCATGATGCAGGATCATGGCTCTAAGCCTGCTTCTGCCTCCTGAGTGCTGGAATTAAAGGCATGTGCTATCACACTTGACCCAATTTTCAACAAAAATGTCAAAAACATACACTGGGGGAAAACCACTCCATTCCATAAATGGTACTGGGAAAACTGGATAACCACCTTTAGAATATTTAAAATAGATCCTTATCTGTCACTCTACAAATTAATTGAAAGTGGATCAAGGTCTTTTTTTAAATATTTTTTTATTACTTCAGGTTACATCTTCATCATAGTGTCCTCTTTCCACCCCTCCCAGTCCCACTTTCCCACCCTCTACCCCCTATCCCTTCCATCTCATTCCTCTGGAGTGGGGTGTCCCTACATAACAGTCCCCCACCCCAGTTCAGCAGTCATATGAGGGCCAAGAGCCTCCTCATACACTGGGGGTCTACCAGGCAGCACCACTAGGGCAAAGTGTCTCACTGACAGGGAAAAAGTCTATGTTATTAGATAGATGCATTGGTTGTAGTATAGTTATCCTGTACTATATGGCTATAATCTGATTATAAGTGAATAGGTGCCATGTGCATCCTTCTGAGTCTGGGTTAGCTCACTCAGGATGAGCTTCTCTAGTTCTACCCATTTGGCTGCAAATTGCATAATTTCATTGTTTCTGATAGCTGAGTACTATTCCATTGTGTAGATGTACCACAGTTTTTAATCCATTCCTCAGTTGAGGGACATCTGGGTTGTTTCCAGTTTCTAGCTATTACAAATAAGGCTACTCTGAATATAGATGAGGAAACTTTCTTGTGGTAAGGAATCATTTGGATGTATACCCAGAAGTGGTATGGCTGGGTCTTGAGATAGAATTTAAATCCTAAAACAGCTTGAATGGCAATGCACTCTAAGACACACATAGAGGCAAGAACTTGGTGAACAGAGTTCCTACCAAACAAAATAGCCTCAAGATTTAACAAAATGGACTGGCTGAAAAGCTTCTCACAGCAACAGAAACTATTAGCAAAGGAAATACCCTACATAAAAGAGAAAAAAATGTAACTGTGCTAATTCTTATCCCTTTTTTCTTTTTTCTATTTTTC
This sequence comes from Lophiomys imhausi, assembly GCA_907164525.1. NCBI lineage: Eukaryota > Metazoa > Chordata > Mammalia > Rodentia > Muridae > Lophiomys > Lophiomys imhausi. Next base: position 2,289,288 of record CAJQZJ010032856.1, read on the forward strand.
TTTCATTAAAATACATGTTTTTTCATACACTATGTTCTGATTATGGATTCCCCTTCCCCAACTCCTCTGAGGAGAAAAAAAAATTGCAGCTGTACTTTATTAAAAATGCAAAAAATAAAATAAGAATTATAAATCTGCTGGTCAGTTAATGAACTAGTGAAATGAAGAAAAACACAAATGTACAAATGCTTTAGAAAGTGTTCAATACCCCTAACCTTGAGAGGAATACATATTAAAACTACTTTGAGCATAGAGTTCAAAGCTGTCTCAGCCCTTAAGAGAGCTTGCTGCTCTTGCAGAGGTCTGGTGTTTGGTTCTGTATCAGACAGCTCACAACTTCCTGAATTTCCACTTCCAGGAGATTCAACACCCTCTTTTGGTCTCTAGGGATTGTCACACACAAGTACACATACACATCACATAGAGACATACATACACTTAGGTAAAAATACACATTACATAGAAACATACATATACTTAAATAAAAATAAAGTAGAATAAAACTAATTTGAGCTAAAAGCTACTTGGGATTGATGGTAAATTGAGGAGGGAGAATCATTTTCTTCTGGAATATGGCATTACCCAGATTACCCATGCTGCAGTGAATAGTCCAATGTCGTGCATGTAGCAGTAGCACTAAATGAAATCAATAGTATTATAAATAAAATTTATAATTAAGTTTACTCTTATTATTTTAATTTTATTCTAGCTAATTTGGTTTTATAGCTATAACCTCGTGTAGGGTGTATAGTTTGAATTTTAGGAAAAATAATTTTAATGTACAAATTGCTGTAATTAGGATTTGTGACTAGTTGTTTTATCTGTTCTGTTATTTTGACATTATACTACCTATATTCCAGTTTGGGGAAGCAGCAGGGATTCACATAACAGAAGAAGTCAGATGACATCCTCATTTTAAATGTCCCCTCCCAACAAAATCATCCTTTCCTGTGTTCCAGATATTGTTAGTGAGAGGGACAGAAAGAAAAGGCTAGACTTGTGAGAGAGAAGGATTTTATAGACTTTTGTAGGCATCATAAATCTCTTTTATTTTACAATTATAAAGAAAAATGGAACCCTGGTAAGAATCATTTGTAATATGAGCCATATACTTTTTTATTGGAAAACTAGGCATATTTAAGTATTTTTTAAACCCCAGTTCACTGCACCATGAAACTCCTTGATACACATTTGATCAAAAACCTACACTATTATGACAGTATTTCTCAACCTGACCGTTGCAACCCCTTCAGGGAGCTGAATTACCCTTTCATAAGATATTTAAATTACGATTCATAACAATAGCAAAATTACAGTTATGAAATAGCAACAAAAATAATTTTATGGTTGGGGTCACCACAACAGGAGGAAATGTATTAAAGGGTCACAGCATTAGGAAGATTAAGAACTGCTGCTATTAAAATATAGCCCCAATTTACAAGCTTCCTCTTTTTTAAATAAAAATATTCTCTAATATCCTCCTGTTTTATGGTGTGAATATAAATCCATTTAAGGTACATTATTATTTTAGCAAGTTCTCTTGTTCTGAAATTTTTATTCTACTGCATTTACCTGCTGTGAGACCTCTTTTGGCTCTAGCATCTGGCCAAATATGGTAAAACACCACCAACAAAATACCATGTATTCTGTCATGTGAGAGTGTTGCATAATTGGTATAGAAAGACTCAATCCCAAATCTTAGGGTGCCCTTAAGATTCAGTGAAATAGAAATTCCTCTAAGGTAGTCAGGAAGTATGGCATAGGGCTTTTTAGTACCTCCCATTCCTTACTGTACTGGATTTATCATCTGGAATTTACATTTTCCAGATTACTCCCCTAAATTAGAACCTACATAGTTAATACTGTATGGCCAAGTCCCTCCCAAACTGTGGGGCATGTATACACATTTACAGGACAGGCAGCCATCAGGATATGTTATGCTAGCTATCACAGGAAATATAAGTAGCCATAATGGGCTGGCCATCATATTTAAAAATCTATTGTGTATTAGAATTTTAATGTCAATACTAACATAATAATCCACTTTGGGGACCCAGTTAATATTTTGTCTTAGTAGGAAGTTTTGCTGGTTTGAGTTCTAGGAGTTTGGATTAAAGTCAGAATTACCTCAAATATGGAGTTCTTCTGGAGATTTTACATGGGTCTTTGCTAATCTAAAAAGTAAATTATTAATAAATTATACTGCATAATGAGATATTTTTTATTAAAGTACTAAAAACTTTGACCCTTTGAAACATGAAGACTGTAAGTAAGAAGTTGGTATAAACAAACACAACAGAAACATGGTTACTGGGAGGATATATCCTTATCCTTACTTGTGGTTTCATTAAAACACAGACCAGTAACACTTCTATCATCTAGGAAAATATACCAGGGAAAATTCCAATTATCTTACACAATTCTTAAAATGCATAAATAGGAAGGCATTTGAGAAATGCTTTGTGAAAGTGAGAGTTGGTAGATTTTAGATGGGTTTACAGTTTAATTACTTGGGGTTTTCAACTGTTGACATAATTGTCGGTATGTACCATTCAACCTTTTCCAAAGCCCAGATGACTGTGTTTATAGAAGCTGACACAAGTTTGAAATGAGAAATACAAATGCAAGCATTTCTTTTGTGAAGTCTTATAGCACAAAAGGTAGTTAGAAATAGTTCCCTTTCCATCCAGACTGAAAGGATTCTTTGATGTGATATTTTTTTCTAAACTGAGAAAATTACCTGGTTTTAGCTCTTGTTCACTTAGCTCCTTGTCACTTGAAAGCTCGTATGGATTCCAGGAAAAGGAATAAACAAGCAAACAAACAAACCAAAAGCATGACTTCTATAATCTTCCCTTTCTACTTCCCAATCCCCAAATCATGTCTGAATCTTTTCTCTGACATCTCTCCATCTATCCTTCATCAATTGAGCTCTTCCTAATCACACTCTGGTCAGCATCTATCATTCAGAAAGACTTACATGTCCCATGATTGATATTTATGACCTGCCAGTCCTTTAAATTCAAAGTGTTGAAAGGCTAAGTTCTCATACTCGCTTCCAGACTTCACATAGACGTCATACTTAGCTGCAGACATGAAGCTGTCTAACACCATGCTGTTTTGCTCACTCTATCAGAAATCCCATGAGTCTATTTAATGTGAAATAACAGTCTTTTTTTTCTAGAACTGAAACCGTGTCTCTCACTAAACTTCTTTCCTACTTATTTTTCATTGAGTTTTAAATACGTGGCTCACTAAAATTAGTCTGAATCATTTTGTTCTGTTTCCAGAACAAAAATTGAAATCACCAACCCATGTGTCATTTTCATCCCCAGTAAAACCTCTAGTACCAATTTTATTCAAACACTGTATATCTCACAAGGCCTGTATGAAATCCTATATCTTTTGTGGTATATTCTCTAGCTCTAGATGTGAAAACACTTGTTCCCTCTTCTTCATTACTGTCATATAAATTCTATCCTCTCCAGATGACATCACTACTCTATGCCATATTATCAGAGCTAATCAGCAGCTTGTCACTTATCAAAACTAGAAGGCTCCATTTTTTTTAACCACTGTTACCTCTAATACCATTCCTAAGAGATCATTGCAAGTAGCATAATTGTTTTAAAGAATTTGGGGACAATGCTAGCTGATCCAAGCACAAACAGAAGTGAAATGAATTTTTCATAAGACGAATTCTTGACTACTTATCAGAACCTTTATGACCCTTCCATGTGATTGTGGATGTGGGATCTCCTTTTGTACAGATTTACTTTCTCACCTGTTCATCTGGGTTTCATAATCTTCACAAAGTCCCAGAGTTACCTTTTCTTCTTTATAGTAGCTAAATATGTCACAATTTAAGAAAAACTTGTTGCTTGGGCATTGCCTGTCTAGGTCATATATAAGAGCCTCACTTTCTAGAATCAGGTAGATATTTAAATATTTTCCACTGTGCTTGATAGCACATCTGTCCTACAGAGCTCTGCAGACTTAACGTTGTTTTTGGCTAATGTGGTGGTTTGAAAAAAAAAAAAAAAAGGCCCCATAATCCCCTAAGGAATGGCACCACTAGGGGGAGCAGTGTTGCTGGAGGAAGTGTGTCACTAGGGGGTGGACTTTGAGGTTTCAGAGGCTCAAGCCAGGCCTAGTGGCTCACTCTCTTCTTACTGCCTGTAGATACAGATGTAAAACTCTGTTATCTCTCCAGTATGGTATCTGCCTGCATGCTGCGCTGCTTCCCACCATGATGATAATGGACTAAACCTCTGAAACTGTAAACCAACCTCATTTAAATGTTTTCCTTTACAAAAGCTGCTGTGGTCAAGGTGTCTCTTCACAGCAATAAAACATTAACTAAGACAGCTAACTAGTCAATGTAAGCTAATTTACAATAACCATAGCTTTATAAGATAGGAAGAGCTAATAGCTATTAGTCATTTATTTTTCTATGTGTTTCATCAATTGTCTAGCTTGAAAACACACTTAAGGGGCAGGGAATGTAGCTTCACATAGTTTGTTAACTACAATATGAAAATATTAACGTTTAAGTTATATTAATCTATTTTATATGACTTATGGTTGTTTGGGCAAGTTATTTTCCTTGGGAACCTTTTTTTCCTAACCTTCCAATGAGTATAATAATATTACCTCATCTAAATGTACATGCCTCAACTATTTCTGTAAGTCCTTCAGTTGCTGATGGCACACAGTAGGATGCTTGCTCTTAGTGCAAGTGTAAAATGTTTACTGAATGTAAAACAATTCTTCCAGTGATTTTTCAAACTTAGAGATGAGCATGGTATTTTATTGCAGGATCCACAAAGTTATTCAATATTATGCTTTTCTTTCTCAATATCACTCTGTTTACTCTGGAGGCAGTTCCATAGAGTTCTGCCCTTAATTGAAGAGACAGAAAATCATGACTTTAAAACTTAGAAGTATGAAAAGCAAAAGGCACATTAGCTCAGAAACAAATCAGTAATTATGAAAGTACCTTCTCAGATTGTAATATTTTCCTCTGCCTCAGCTCTGCAATCAAAGCTACTGAATTAATCTGAAGCAGGGTCAGAACTTTAAATATGAGGAAAATAGGTTGAATTGGAGGCATTATATGTACAGTACAAGATGTTCCAGCAACAACCTCCCTGAATTCTGTTTAACAGCAATAATGTAGAGACCAGATGCCTTCCTCCAGGCCTCTGGATTAACATTTGACAGAGCTGCAGACCTCTGATGCTCATGCAGAGGCCTCAGCATTTCTTTAAGAGCTAAGCCATGCCCCAGGACTAGGCAGTGGGAACTAGGGAATGGAATGCAGATATTGTCTTTGTGCTTGGGGTTGCCCAGTGCCCTTCTGGAGAAGTACTCTCCAGAGTTTTTTTTTCAATTTTAACTCATCTCTTCAGCTAAAATGTATTTTCTGCCATATGTGAATTTTTCAAGTCCACTAGATTCTGTTTGATGCATACAGCCTTTCCAGACTCCCCTAAGTTGAAATAGTCATATCTTCCAATATGTTACCATCACGTAAAAAATATAAGTACTTACCACAATCCCCATTTGCAAATAATGGTGCTGACAGGTGTTGTAGTACAACATTGAAATCAGATTGCCACTAATGAACTGATTGATATGGTAAACTTACTTAACCCCATCCCAGCCTCAGTTTCTACATCTATGAAATGAGTTTAGTAATAGTAAATTTCATGATTTTTCAAACATGAAATATGATGATCCAGATGAAATTCTTAAGGGGCACCTGACACACAGTTAGGTCTTGAAGCTATCTCTTATAGATGGCTCTTGCCACACTAGGTACAAAACTGTTTTGGAGCACTATCCATAAAATGTATATCTCTTTATTGATTTAAACAGTAATCAATAAATCATCTGTATGAAATTAGTAGAATCTTATATAACTGTATAGATTTATATAATTTTCGTAAAAGTAATTCAGGTAGAAACATATGTAGAAATAGTTATGAGCCCCAAAACTTAGAATAGCTCTACCTGAAGACCCAGCCATACCACTTCTGGGTATACATCCAAATGATTCCTTACCAAATCACAAGGAAGTTTCCTCATCTATGTTCATAGCAGCCTTATTTATAACAGCTAGAAACTGGAAACAACCCAGATCTCCTTCAACTGAGGAATGGATAAAAAAAAAAAAACTGTGGTACATCTACACAATGGAATACTACTCAGCCATCAGAAACAATGAAATCATTCAATTTGCAGCCAAATGGATGGAAATAGAGAAGCTCATCCTGAGTGAGCTAACCCAGATTCAGAAGGATGCACATGGCGTCTATTTACTTATAATTGGATTTTAGCCATATAGTACAGGATAACTATCCTATAACCAATGCACCAAAGGGAAAAGGAACATAGACTTTGTTACCTGTCAATAAGACACTTTGCCCTAGTGATGATGCCTTGTAGGCCTCCAGCGTATGAGGAGGCTCTTGGCCCTCATATGACTGCTGAACTGGGGCGGGGACTGTTATGTAGGGACACTCCACTCCAGAGGAGTGGGATGGAAGGGATAGGGGGTAGAGAGTGGGAGGGCAGGACTGGGAGGGGTGGAAAGAGAACACTGTGATGGAGATGTAACCTGATGTAATCAATAAATATTTAAAAAATTTTAACATGTATACATATATGAAAATTCTTTATACAAATATGTCAATAAGCAAAATGGGGATGACAAATGTTTTGTATGGTTCTCTTTCTTTTACAAAGTGTGGCAGACATCAGACATGTTTTCTGAACACTATCTAACTTGTAATTGAAAAATAAAATATTGACAATTTCGTTTTAGTGCAGCCTGTCTTGCTTGCTTTGAAAGCTGTGAAAGAAAGTAGGAGGAGAGATTAAGCATCTACAACGTGTTAGAAATCTTCTACATGTGTCAGTAGCACTGTGGTCCTCCATAAGCAAGAGTTTCTCTGTCATGCCCCTTGCTTGGAACTTGAGGCTGCCAATGCCATCATAAATAAGGTGGAACTCTGGACCCTTGCATCTGTGCAATATTTCTATGAATGGTCATTTCCTTCAATGACTCTAAATAAAATCCCTGCTGATCTTTAGGAATGTAGAGACCAGAGGATCCTTTCCTTGAGTGGTTGGGCACCTGCTCTGCTGTACTGTTGGTTTTCTGGTGCGTAGGAGGTTGATACCTCTTGAAATACAGAGGAGTTGTTTTTTATCAATCAGGAATGAATGAGTAGTTTAAAAACAATAAACACAATATTGATCACAGTAGGCTGGAAGAGCCTTGGTGAGAGGTTCATGATTAGTGCCAGGTAGAAAGAACAGGTTCTGTGTTTGGCAGCACAGTGGGCTGATCACAGTTCAGTACAGTCTGATGTGCATTTTATGAGTGTCTGGAAGAAAGTAGTTCAAAGACTCCAGGCAAAGAAATGAGATGGCAAGGGGAATGCTAACCACCAGTGCATACTCTGTGCCTCTGCTGTTGCATTACTGATGCATCTTAATGAAAAGAAAACAGGAACGGAGACTGTAGCTCAGCAGTATGACTGCCTAACACGCATGAGCCCTGGGTTCCAGCCTTATATCATCCCTACTTGGTAGCACATACCTATCATCCCAGCCCTTGGGAGGTGGAGGAAAAGCTCAAAGTATTCTTCAGGAAAAATAATAAAAATTTAAAATATATTAAAAATGAATTAAAAAAACAATAAAGACGAGTAAAGGTGGAGTTTTTCAGGAACTGCTAAGACCAAAATTATAAATTATCTGAAGATAAAGGAGCGTTTGGAGAAAGTTCAAATGCTTTACTTTGCTAGTCTCTACTGAGAGCTAAACCAGTATGAATAACTTATGGAAAAAAGTTTCATCAGGAGATTAATTCTTCTTTGTGTACATGAAAAAAATATTGGCTTTTCATATTACAATATAGGTCAAGATTTTTATATGATTTAAAGGATGTCTGTCTGTTTATGACTCAGAAAAGCATCTTTATTTAAACTCTTTCCCTAGAGCCAAAAAATGTCAGTCTCCACTCAATCAATGTACTTCAAACTGTCCTGATTGGGGATGGTGATTTCAAAAGTGAACAAGATGTAGTTGGTCTCATACACACAGATGGGGCTTTTGAAAGACTTGAGTTTTAGAGGACATGTGAAGTTGTAAGGAGAAACAGAAAGATGGAGGCAGATGTAACAGGCCATCTCAAGAGGAATGCACCAGGTTTTCAGCCTAGTATGAAGCCTGTATCCGTTCATTCTGTCTGTAGAACAAGATAGAAATTCAAGAGGCTCTGGAAGGTGAGCAATAGGTCATGTCTATTATTTCCTTCCTCTGGCCTTTCCTGTTGTTTGCAAGCTGAAGTCTCACCAAAGTTCCTCTGTGTCGTATTATATGGACCTGAAGAACTATGTGGGGAAGGTTTTTGTATTAATCTTTTCATTTTAATATCTTCCTTTAGTACTTATCTAAGAGCCCCTGGACAAACTTCTTAGCCAACTCATGATCTATACTGACTCAGGAAATCTAGACATGCGCATGCTCTTACCTTGTTTAAACACCACACTCAGTGTTGTTTTCAGGCACACTACTTGTATAGCCCAGCAGTTTTGTCACCCAATTCCAATCCACTGAGCACCATTCAGCCTGAATGCTTTCTTTCATACCATGCACACAAACAAAACAAAAATATAATTTTAAAGATCAGCTCATAACATTTGCAATTAAATTCATTAATCAGGACAGTTTATAGAAATGCCACATGTGAACTGTAAACTTCATAAATATTCAGGCAGTGAATGACTAGACAGTTACATCCCTTAGTGATTATTACTTTATAATGGCAGCTTTACCTCATTATGAGAAATGCAGATTGTCCTCATCAGGCAGCTTGCGTTCTTGTTTGGAAACTTTTTCAGTCCTGTATGCCGATAGAACTTCTGTTGTGGTTCCGTTCCTATTTCCCCGCACTCTCCGTTTGCCATCTCCAGATTTCTGTGCCTTCATTACAGTTAGCATCTCCACCTGCATTCAAGAAGCAGCCCTTAAATTTCAACCAAGTCAATCTGTCCTGAAGCACAGGGAAACAAAGCTCTGTCAACTCCAAGATCCAATGCTTCAAGTGCTTCAAGTTATAGATGTGGACAATACACTTGATAGTTTGTCAATGTTTTCTTTCCCATTGGATTTTTTTAAGGCATAAAAAAATTAGAATTTATATATATATATATACATACATACATACATACATACATACATATATGAATGTATATAGACACATACCGCATACACACACACAAGCATTGCAGCACCTGACTTGGTATTTCCTAACTGTGCTGCTGAGCATTCTAGCTGTCCCCCAACACTGTAGTACAGGAAAACCAGATGGGGGTCCACTATGCTACATTCAAGTCAAGTATTAGTTTGACTTCCTAGATTTGGGATCAGAAAGAAGGGACTTGAAAAGAGGCTTGGATATTGAAAATTTCCTCAAGAGATGAAAGGGAGAAGATAAGAAAAGGTCAGGACTTGAGAGAAAAGGTGTCTTGTGGAAAAGGATGGTGAGAATGATTTCAGGAAGGAAACTGATACTCAAACCCTCCAAATGTAGAAGCATCATCAACAAGCAAAGTTTGAGTCACTTTTAATGTTCATGTGTCACACCTCTATGGAAGTCAAAGACTTCATCTTCCATGATTCCATCCCTTAATGGCGGCATTAAATCAGTGTGTTTTGCAATTGATTGATGGAATTTGTCTTCCTACTCCTTCCTTTGGAAGGCAGAATTTATAGCTTTTCCTCTCGCCTCCTGGAATCCTCATCATCTTGAGTTCCTTGGAGGCCAGCCTCACACTCTTTAAACACTTCAGTAACTCATTACTTCACAAGGCAGCCTGAATTGCTGTTAGAATGCAATGGTTGCTGGGCAGTCTTAGAGTCCCATTCATCTACTTCATGGTGAGTCCCAAAGAGTGGCCATCATTTTCCTGTCTGGACTAATAGCAGGTCCTTGAGGCTCCCTGCACACACAGCAGAGTACATATATTTTTACCCTTTTTAATGCCATCCCAAATGGCACAGGTATTTGGAATGGTATATATACAAGTTAGATCATGCAGTACTCAACTAAGTATCCTGTCCCTCTTCCACACTTCTTAAAAGCACATCTCTCTCACATTCTCAAACTTTTAATTTGCCTTTAACTAGAGAGATAAATTTACAAGTTCACATGGCAAAATTCAATTTTGGTTCTATTCAATATTTTAAAGCAATTTTAATTCTGAAATAGTTCTTTGAATCCTGAAAAACAAAACAAAACTGACAAACACATTCTTTCCCAGATTGTTGATAAAAACAGAACTGGATTCTTGAATTCTTTCAAGTTTGTTTCCAGGTTGATTCTCAGCTGTTGATCAATACTGATTAGTTCAGCATTTAACCAGCAAGTGGGGATTATTTTATCCAAGAGCCCTGTCATATTGCGTTTCACAGCTTTATCTCTGAGGGTACCTTAGAAGACTGTTGGATCATTCTGAAGTTGATCTCATTGCCTCCCCTAAAGCCTATGCCCTTTTTTTAAGGGGGGAGAGAGAGATGAGGTTGAATGTGACTGTTATCTCCAGGGTTCGCAGCTTGCTCTTAGAAACACTATCAGTGATAGGAATAATGACCTGTGCTTTTCTTCTAAAAATCAATATCTCCTATCTGGAAGTGTTGACCTCACATCTATTGTATTTGCATTTACAGACCTTTCTCAAGACTTTAAGTATTGAGTTTAAAAGTTGGACCTTATTAGGTTGATGAGAATAAATGCTGTGATTAACATTACATGAGTAGTCATCATCCCAGCCCTTCCCCTATAAAATACAAGCTAAGATGCTGAGAAAAAAATGACTTACTTGCACAAATTATTTTCAACCTTGGACGTGTTATCTTTTTTTACTAAGCCTGATAATGGTTATTTTTAAATCATTAACCTTAACAAACAAGCCACTAAGAAATGTTCATGTCAGCATAGATGTTGTATAAGATATGCTCTATTAATAGTTACTTGTTGAGGAGTTTATGTGATCAGCACCATTCATAGTACTATATAAGCATTAACTTACTTAGTACTCACATCACCCTGTGAAGTAAATGCTTTAGTTATTATCTTTTAAAATTGAATATATTGATACTTAGAGATCTCATCAGAAGCTTTAGTGTTAGAAAGTGGTTGCTGAGATTTAAGTCCAGATAATCTGGCAATAGGATCCTGTTCTCATAAATAGCATTTCATAATGAAGGTTACTTTTCAATTTAGTCTTGGTCTTTTATGTTGTCAATTCAAAACTAAGTAGACAAAAAGAAAAGAAGATAACAACAAAAATAAAAAGAAAATAAAAACACTACTCAGTTCAATTGAAGATTTTCCAAAATGTTTTTTTCTAAAACTTTCTGGTACTTAAACAAAGCCTGTTTCTATTTAAAAAAAGTCAGGAATTAAGCACTTCAGTATTTATCTGGCAATGTGCAGTAATTCATAAATAAATACTGGGGATTGTGATATAAATATAGTTACTAGAAGTATGAGTTTGAAAGTGTCAGAAATAAGAATTGAAATTATTATTAACATATTAGCTGATTTGTTTCAGGACAGGTTACAATCTAGCACAAGATGGATATTGAGTCAGAATACCTTGTTAAAGCTGATTATAGGCTGCATGTTGAAACAAGACAAAAGGCTACAAGCCCAAAGAGGGATGCGTTTTCAAGAATATCACCAATGTCCAACCATATATTGGAATCCCTAGAAAAATATTTAGGTTCCATCTGAATTTTATCTGTGATTTCAGTGCATGTTTTCATATTAAAACACTAAAAGTTCACATCATCTCAGTTCTTCTTCTTGGAAATTTTTTTGGAGAATATTGTTTAAACTCCACCATGTAGAATAGAATAATGGATATGCAATACACCTTCCTTAATATTCAAGTGATAATCTAGTAAGAAAATGTCTCCTATATCACTAAACAGACAAACTTCACACTCATGGATTCACCTTTGCAAAATCATGACCTGGATGCTTATCTGCCTACAAAAAACACTCATGGAAAGGTCTGATCATTTTCCTCAAAAAGAGGTTCCCATGTGCACATTAAATGTTCACTGTGTGTCAGGTGAGAGGAGAAACACAGACAGCATTTCTCCCTCAAGAAGAAACTTGCAGGTCATGTAGGGTATCTGTGGTTTTCAGATCTAGTTTAGTACAAAAGAAACTCAGTGGGAAATGCAAATCAAAAGCAAGATGCTCAACCTGTCCCACATATTACAAGTGGTACCACCACAAAAGCAGAAAATAGCAAATGCCACGCATTGCTCTTATTTCTTGACTTACTCCATCCCCCCTCAGAAAGTCCCCATCTGTGTCTGTAAGTGGATGTGTACTATATTTCATCCTCAGGCAGTTTCAAGTTTTTAATTTTATATTGATGTCCTTGATCCATTTGAAGCTGAGTTTTGTGAAGGTGAGGGATAATGATCTCTTTTCATTTTTTTCTGCCTGTTGAAATCCAGATTTTCAGCAACATTTGTTGTTGATTCTGTCTTTCTCATATATATATATATATATATATATATATATATATATAAAAGATACTATATAGTTTTAGTTATGTGAACTTATATCTTAGTCCCCTGTTCTATTCCATTAACACCTTTGCTTGTTTTTTGTCAGTACCATGCTGTACTTGTTACAATGGCTCTGTGGTATTATTTAAAGACAAGTATGGCAATTGTTCCCCCATTTTGTTTAGGATTGCTTTGACTACCTTTAGTCTTTTATGGCTCTAGGTTCATTTTTAGAATGTTTTATTTGAAATGTCTGTAAGGAATGGCTCTGGAATTTTGATTTGAGACTTCATCAAATCTGTATACTGCTATTATATCAAAAAGAAAGAAGAAAGATAGAGAGAAGGAAACAAAAGAGACATAAAGTTGACAGAGGAATACATTAGAGAAGCGGGTACTGAAATGGGAAGTATGATACGACAAAATACAATGTATACACAGGTATGAAGTTCTCAAAGAATATATAAAAATATTTTTAGAAGGCATAACAAATGCTAAAGATGAATGAGAAAAAGGACTTTATATGCTAATGATGAGAAAATAAATGAATACAACTATTATGGATCACAGAATGGAGGTTCTAAAAAAGTAGATCTACGATTTGAAGCAATCACAATTCTGGTCAAGAAATCAAAGGAAAAGAAGAAAAAAAGAGATACCTGTATATCCATGTTTATTGCAGCATTCTCTATAATAAAGATTTGGAATCAATCTATATTGATTAGTTGATGAATGGGCTAAGAAAATGTAGTGTACATCTATACATACTGAAATAAAGGTTAGCTACAAAAATAAAATAAAACCCTTGAATTTGCAATAGTGTGGAAAACATAGGAATTACGTTAATTGAGATAAAGACACAGGAAAACATTTACCTAATAGTATCTGGACTAAAATCAGTTGACTTGAATGAAAAATAGCAAATGCTCAAGAATGGTAAGATATAGAGGCATTGATAAAGGGAGGCTGAATTTGATTAAAGCAGGCTGAATAAACTGTGTTAAAACATACATGTTTATAAAAAACAAATATTAGAAAGGTAGGGGAAATGTATGAGTCTCGCTGGGTGAAACCGCAAATTAATTAATTAATGTAGTTATTTGTAAATATAAACTGTAAGATTAGGCTGGCGGAGTAGCCGGCAGCTTGGCAGAGGAGCATGTGGCCTGGCCCTCGTGCCTTAACCGGTTGCCTAACTTATCCTGGAGAAAGAGCCCCGGGACCAAGGGTGGCCTACACCACCTGTAACCTAAATTCTGTTAATTAATATAAGTTATTATATTAGGCCAGTGGCTTGGCAGGAGATTTGCCTGGGCTCAAGGGGAGTCTAGGAATCTGAAAGTCCAACAGCCCAGGACTGCTTGGACTGAGGACCTATAAGCCACCACAGTCTTTCCCCAATAATTAAACACACCAAGACCTTTTAATGTTTTAATGCTTAGCCCTTAGCTGGGCAGACTCTCAATTAGCTACTCTAATTTAACCTGGATCACCTAATCCCAAACTTCCATGTGCCTGTAATTGTCTTCCAGCATCCTCCAGATGTCTGTCTCCTTCTGTGTCTCCCAGTGGAAAGAGAGAGAATCTCTGTGTGTACTCAGGGTTCCTGTTCTGATCTCAGGAAGTCCCGCCTTCCTATACTCTTTCTGCCCAGCTAATTGGCCATAAGCGACTTTTATTAACCAATCAAGAGAATGCCTCAGAGGGAGTGGTAACCAGATCTCAGCATTGAATTCAATGTATCAGAAACAATATTAGACCTTCCCTCAACATCTCCCCCTTTAAGTCTAGCAAAAGGCTCCTTTTCTTAATAACAATAAATACAACAATAAACACAATACAGTAACATTAACAATAAATACAACAAAAACAATACAATGAAAACTAAAAGGTGTGACATACATTCTCAACATCCAGTCCATATGTATTTGACTAGTTAACTAGGACATATTCTATTACATATCTCTCTTGACGAGTTTAAGGATCTATACCTAATTCAACTTCCATCCTAACTTACATTATTAACTAAACCACCTTAACCTTAAAACAACCTTTTAATTCCTAGATGACTTAAAATTTACTGTGATGTTATAACTATGTAGTCTTCAATCACATCAGAAACCTGAGAAGGATACATATATCTGAATAGCTGGAAGTGCAGAGAAAGCAACTTCCAAAACTATGAAATGTCAGACAACTGACTGCCTAGACAGTCCCCAGTTTCTATAACATTGGAGCATCATCTTCAGCCTTCTGGCCAAGCATGTCTCACAGACTTAGTTGTGGAGCAGGAAATAAGATTTGCCCATTCTGTCTTTGCAGAATCAGGCCATCAATTTACCTGCATTGAGTTCTGGTCTATCTTTGGACTGTATATTGTCTGTTGAGAGAGCAGGGGCATTTTTGCCCATTAGGAACTATCTCCTGTGGGAGATTTCTTGATGTTCATCTTCTTTTTCCAAATACAATGAGAAGTGTCAGGAGCTGACAGTCTCATGTCAAAGAATTTTTAAAATAATAAAAATATCTTTAAATGTCATAGTCTACAGATCTCTTGATATCATTGGAGCAGATTCAATAATCTACCCTTATATCTTATCATTTCTATATTATACACATATATCCCCCTCTTTTTCTTTTCAAGTCTTTTCCCCCTATATAAGAAAGAAAGAAGGATAAAGAAAAAAAAAGTCCTTAAATCTAATCTCCTATATCTTGCTTAAGAAGACCATTTAATAATTTGTAACAATTCCCCCTAAACAACATCTATCATCCACCCCACTTTTGGGAATGGGATGTCGCTCTCTTAAAACTTCTTCCTGCTGAATTGGGTCCCAGAAAGCCTGTTTGGGGGTCCCAAAAATGGAAAAATGGTTAAGCAAGTTAATTGTAACATTTGTTGTCCAGTCTCTATGTGCTCAGCAATTTGAATGTCCTGAGCAGTTTGTAGCCTAAAGCTGTGACTTTGGGTAGGAAAGTTCAGGACTTTATTGAATTCCTGTCTGGAACAGTCTTTGAGGCTGGACCATCTCAGCAACCTGTCTGAAGTTGTTCTGGATGCAGATTTTTGAGGAAACAGCTATTGAGGCAGTCTATGAGGCTGGATCATTTGGATTACTTGTCTTGTCTTCTTTGTACTAAGGTCCCATTGTTCTGAAAATATATAATTTCTCACAAGTAACATATAGTTTTGCAATTACCAAAATGCCTTGGATGTGCAGGATGCACAAATCAATTAAGGAATATTTTCTGTTCTTTGAACAGAAGAAAGACATTTGTAAGTCTCCATTTATGCCCTATAAAAACATGGCATGTAATAGTATTACATATATATGCTATATATAATATATTTCAAATTGAAAATACAGCATAAGACTGAATGGAGTTTAAATATTCTCCTCTACAGTTGACATAAATTTATTAATTGATTAAAACAGGTTTATTCCATGTTGCTCTGGCTTTTTGTAGATTAGGTTGGCCTCAAACTCAAAAGGAACCAATCTGTCTCTGTCTTTGTCTCCCATGTTTTGGGATCAAAGGTATGCATTTATATATTTTTTCTTTCCTTTTCTCCTTTCTTTGGAGATTTAATTTCTATGTGGATATATCTATCCTTATAGAGACAGGATTTCTCTTTGTAGCTTGGGCTGTCTTGATTTGCTCTGTAGAGCTCTGTAGATTAGATTGGCTTGAAACACACAAGGAACCTGTTTTTTCCTTGTATCCCAAGTTTTGTGATCAAGGTATGAATTTAAATAATTGAATTACCCTTATTAAACAATAACATTAATTAAACCATGTTGTATTAGTTTGAGTTCCAGTTTTCCCATGGAAACCCCTTTAAGGAAATTGGTGTAAAATAGCATGTGCTATTTTACGTTAACTTTTCTTAACTGTTGGCAATGATAGGAATGCAGTTTGCATGTTCTTCCCCAGCCTAACTCTGGGTCCTTACATTGATTAACAGAATATATCTCTTTCTCTCTCCTCTTTTTTTTTCCTGAGGCAGGATTTCTCTGTGTATCTTTGTCCTGGAATCACTTTGTAGACCAGGCTGACCTTGGTGAAGGTCAGGGATCCACCTGTCTTTGTTTCCTAAGTGCTGGGATTAAAGGTGTGAAACACCACACCCAGTAACTAACATATCTCTTTTAGGGGCAAAATGCCTCCCTTAGTAGGAGCCCCCCACCTAAGGAGACTGGCTTGTGACCCCTTTCTCTTTACATAATTTTGATATTATGTGTATTTATCCATTAGTTCAGTAAGGATATTATTAAACTTAACATCAACGAAAAAATGTGTCATTTTTGAATTCTAGACTGTCTTTAGTAAGCAGCCTTGTCTTATCAGCAGGGTTCCCACCCTGCCTCCATTGTTTAAATTGTTTAAACCAGGCTGTTCTAGAATCCAGAGATCTGCCTGTTTCTTCCTCTAATGTGATGGGATTAAAGGATTAAGGGTGTGTGCCAGTACCACCCTGATCAAATATTTCACTTAAATCCCAGATATTAGTATCTCTGTAACCCAGAGAGCAACATTGAACTATAGCGACAATTTTGAAATCTGCCCAAAATCTTCAAAAATCTCTTATGTTGTAGCAATGCCAAACCAGAAAAATATCCTTTCTACCTCCCAATATAGGAAAATTAAAGACATCTAAACAAAAATCAAGCAAAGAAACAGCCTTGGCATGTCTAAACTTGCCATCCCATGCTGCAATTAAGGTTTTGTTCATTATTCCTTCGAATCTAGTTTTGGCTGCATTTCACTGTGGGCCTATACCAGAAACTCCTGACAGGCACCTAGTACCCAGAGAGCTCTTAGCTCCAGCTGCCATCAATTTTGCCTTATCTATCAGGAAGGGCCTCACTCCTTCCTCCAGTATCATTGTTGGCAATTTAGCATTCCATCTGTAAATTCTTTCCTTTAAGACTATCCTAGTCTGAACTTTCTCAAAAAAGATACCCAGAACTACAATTGTCAGGGTAAAAATTATTTACATGCTAAGAGGAACAAACTCAATTGGAATCCAAAAGTATTGAGGTATTATGAGTTCCTCCATTTTTAATCTAGGCGATTAATCCATTCTCAAGCTCTGTTTAGAAGGCTGCCAGTTTTTTAGTATGTAAGGAGAGCTAAGCCTTAGCTCTCTGCCTTTGCTGCAAGGCAATGGCTTTTGTTAAGGTAGCCGCACCTTTGAAATGCATTTGGATTCTGTTCCCCGCTCTTTGGCTAGGAAACTGGCTTTTACCTGGGCCTTCTCAGGCTGTAAGCATGGATTCTATTGCTGTAGTTAGGCGCTATATGTAAAAAAAAATGGCTAATAAGTTATTTAACAGTATTTAGATTATTGTTAATTGGTTCGGGTAGTTCTGATTGGTTAAAATAAATGCTGAGGTCTTAGATTGGGCAAAGACAGAGAAAGGTGGGACTTCCTGAGATTAGAACAGGAAGCCTGCATTTTAGACAGAGGATTAAAACATTCCAGCCAGCAGCAGGAAGAAGAAGGCATTCCAGCCAGGATCAGGAAGAAGGAGACACACACCATGGGGTAGATTGAAGAAGATCCTCCCACATGGCCTTGAACACTGGCATATTGTGGAAAATGGCAGTCCAAAGGGACATATGTATATATGGGGTCATATTTGGGTAATAGAATTATGAGCTAGCTTAGATGGGCTAGTATTGCTCAATTCAAGCCAAGGCTTGTTAAAATCCACATGGTGTCTATTTGTGCTCATTTATAATGGCGGGATAAGAATTAACAGCTACTGAACCAATTAAAGATAAGATAAATACTAATAAACAATTTAATTAAAAATTTAATATAATATAATATTTAATAAAATATAATAATTTTAATATAATACTGGCTAAATAATTTAATTTATTAATTTTTTTACAAATGGCCCCCAAAGTAATTTAATTAATTTTTTTCCTACACTGGGTAGAACATTGTTGGCTCTAACTTTTATGCATTGGGATTTAGACCTGGATTAGGAAAGTCTCCTTGTTAGGTAGCCGAGGATGGGTATTTTGCAGAAAAGCACAGGTATAGTTAATCCAATTAGTTTAATAATGAAGGCCTAGCACAATTAAGGAAAGAATAAGTCTCCCAGAAAATTCATGCGAATTTGTGAATTCATGTGTGAATTTTAATTGGTCCCCGTGAACAACTATAGTTGGAAGGAAGGTGATTGTCAGATACCACTACCATAGGCCCAAGACTGTGTCTAAAGTCTTAATCTATATTCATATGTCAGAGCTAAGTTAAAACACTGGATCAGCATTGGCAATGAGAGGTTTCACAGGTATAAATTAAGCAGATGGTTGGCAAGTCAGCCTGCTCTGGCAATTGTTTGTTGAATGTTACCGTATGCAAACAATTAGAAAAATATTTTCAATTTTAGTTCAGCCAGTTTTTAACTGTCACCTTTTTTTTTACATGAATCAACCATGCTCTGCCAAAAATCTAGTTTGTTTCTGTTTATGTTTCTGTATTCTATATGAATGTGTATTGAGTCTGTCTCTTATAGTCTCGTTCGAATAATTTCACTTCCTAAAATATTTAGATATTCAAGTGGCTCTAAAAGCACCCAAACCATCTGAAAGTTTTGGGAGTTGGGGATGAGGTGTGACTTGCCTGAGGCTTTGCTCCGGCTTCCATATGCGGGTGCCAGCGGTGATGGCTACACTTGAGCTCACTCATATCAGGCGCGTACTTAATCTTTTTACACCTTTGTAACAAATGAAGGGCATCAGTTTTTTGGTGGCTATTGTCCAGAGGTTACCCTAGCTCCTGGAATACATTCTCAGTTCACCTCCATGGACTTCTCTCTAGGCATAGGCTCCCTACAGCATGGTGATCTGGCTATGCCAAAGCCAGGGAAAGAGAAAGAGAAAGGACTTTCTGGCCCAATGAGCAAGTGTTATGTAAAAGAAATGAAGCCTGGGAGGGATGGGCTATCATTTTGCTGTATTTTATTTGTTCGAAATGTTAGGATTCAAAATGAGAGGATGATTCAAAGCAATCACTAACAGGAGGCACAGATCACCTGATGCCTGTCTGCAGTGTTCCAAGAAAGAAAACCTATTCTGGTCATAGACATAATTTGGAGTTTTTCTGGTAATCAAATTTAAATAATCAAATTTTCAAATGGCATTTAACTGTTATGTAAACAAGTGCTTTTTAAAGAAAATAATAAATGAACAAATGTTTAACACTTTATGTGTTCCTATAATCAGTTTGCCCATAGAGATTTTTTAATTTGTTTTCTATTTTCTAGATTATATTAGAAAATTAGTCTTTCAAATGATTATATATCATATCAATATATATGATGGTATTTTTCTCAAAATTGTTCTCCTTTGTGGAAATTATTATATATATATATAATAAACCAATGTGGCTTTGTATATAAATAAATGATGTTTTATACATAAAACATTAGTATTTTAGCTATTTATTAAGCTTAGAAGATTGTTTATATCTTTTGAATTTCTAAATATTTTCTAATTATACTGTGTTTACAACAGTTTGCAAAAAAGTCGTGATAATAGTTTATTCTATACCATTCTATTAAATTTTGTAATCATTGTAATGCATATTTTAGCTATATTAGTTTACATTTGATATCTACAATTGGTCATCTACAACCATCTAGCTATATTGAAATAGTATGCTTCTAGCTCCCAAATTTACCCTGGCATCTTATTTGGTAAATATTTATGAAATAAATAGATACGTTTAATAAATTTACATCTACAATTTAGGACCTAAAACATGAGCACAGATGAATTGGTCACCCCTGATTTCATGATTTGATGCTTTCAATATTCAGTACTAGGATAGAAGGGTACTAAAATGCCATAATAGGTGAATTAAGACATTAAAAGCCAATATATTTTAGGTCACAAGTTTAGGAACCATAGGATTAGGACTGAATCCAGGCCTTAAGTACCCCCGTATATAGCACTTTCAGGACTTCTTGTGGTTTTTAGATAATGAGTCACCCTTCATTTCTCAGACAAGGTGATAAATGACCTGCTATGAGCAGGATGTATTCTTTAACGTTGTTTTCCCTGATGAAACTGTTTTGGGTTGAGCCACACAAAATCAGTGTTCTGGTCCCCACTGAGAGAGCTAAGCTGAAGGTCAGCTGATTGGTGGTAGTGACAGCTCCGCTGAGAGACTGAAACAGACTAAGATTAAATAGCATGCGTCAGAATCAGCCTGTGATATGAGCAACCATATTGCCCGCCCTTTGCCTAAATGTGCTAGCCAGCTGCTGACGTCAGTGTAGAAATCAACCTACGCTCCATTCTCAGCAGCAGTATGTAATGAAAGACATCTTGAAGCAATCCAATTTAGTGTCATACATTTGCACAAACTGCTGAATGGCCAGTCAGAATGCGACGATTCTTGAAAATACTTACTGAATGTCAGTGCTATCTGGACCTGTCTGTAGAAATCCATTTCAAGCATAGAATCAGTGTTAATTCATAGGGAAGCAACAATATGAATGAAAGGTTCTTCAAGCAGGCTTTTTGCTGAATGGACACTGAATCAGCTTGTCATAGTCTACTTACTAAGTACATTGATTTAACACTAGGAAAACCCATTTTCTACAATTTACTTTTGCATAAGTGAAGTTAGCAACCAAAGTTTGACCAAAATAATTATATGGCTTACATTTTTGTTCCCTGTACATGTAGTGGTTCTGTTCTCTCTGTTTCTTTTTCTCTCTCCATTAACTTGACTGCATGATGTAAAATTCTTTATTTATTAAGAAAAAAAACCTGCAGAAGTTCAGAATGGCTTGTTCATGTGATACACTTGCATACACATATGCCTTGTCTTGTAATCCATTTGCATACACAGAAACCTTTGTTTCCATGTGGATACTGTCAATGAATGTGTAAAAAGCAGCCTTTCGGGGGGGAGGGGAGGGTCTGCTATTGTTGTTTTTTTTTTCTTCCTCTAAACACAAGGGTTCGAAGAAGGAATAAATTAAAAGGTCTTTTGTGGGCTATCCTTTGTGATTAGCAAAGTATCTTGAGAATGGTACACAATGAAGAACAGAGGCAAAGACCAACACAAAATGGTTGCAAAGAGGAGATTAAAGACAGAATAAAACCTGTGGGAAAACTTTCTTTATCTGCAAGCATTTCAGATAAATAAATATGCTTCACAGGTAAACAAATGTGATGTTAAGGGATTATGTACAAGAGAAGGTGATTCTCTTGTACATAATCCCTTAAGTGATAATGTTCTAGTTAATTCATGTCAACATAAAGAAATGTGCTGTAATAAATGAACATTGCCATCAGAGGGAATACCTGATTTGCTAATATCCCTATTAAGAGTGATTCAAACAAAATGAAAGCCGAAAATCAATACAGCCCTAACATAATGCAAAGTCATAGTCCTTAGTGAGGTAAAAATGTCTGAATAGACAGATGTTCTATTCAGGTTATATTGAGGGACATAACAGGGACACTGCCAAGTACTGACATTGCAACCAGACAAAATCATTTTCTTCTTTCCCAATAGTTAGGCAACACAATTTTACTTTCCAAGATTTGCTGAAATAAGCAGCTGCCACAAATCTTGTCAGTGGTCAGCAGAATAAAAGTTCAAAAACTGTTGGGTTCTCTTACCCGTTGTACACTGTCATTTACTGATGGTAAAATGTGTGACATTCTGATTCGTTATGGGCCACAGCATCCCTTGGTTTTCAGGACCATTTCTATTTTGTCTCTCTAACCCCTAGCTGCATATGTGTTCTGCCTGCATGCACATGTAGTAGTGTTCATACCTGGTGGCCACAGAGATTAGAAAAGGGAGTTGGATCCCTGGAATTGGAGTTACAGAGAGTTGTGAACTGCCACGTGCATGCTGGGAACTGGACTCAGGATCCCTGGAAGAACAGCTCGTGTTCTTCATCTGCTAAAGCACCTCTCCAGTTCCAAGCTTTATCTTTTATATGTTTAAATATCTAGATTTGTTCTGTTTCTTCAGTGGAGGTCTTACTAATGTATAGTTTTTTTTTAAATGTCTGACTGTCTCACATACCTAAAAATAGTATTGCTTTCATCA
>CAJQZJ010032856.1:2312002-2334756 GCA_907164525.1 Lophiomys imhausi
AAATGTCTGACTGTCTCACATACCTAAAAATAGTATTGCTTTCATCAATTTTGCCATACACAATACATTATAGCAAATGTGATGTCTATATCCTTATGGGTCCAGAACTTCGGGCTATGGGAATTTTCTACTAAAGGATTTTTAAAAATTCAGCATTTCATAAAAAGCTAATGGGATTCAACCAAACTGTCTTGATCGCAAATACTGAATTTTGAAAAATAGGCTAAAGTTCTTGGTGATTGATTCATCCAAAATCTTTTATACAACAATTAAAAAATAAAAATGTTCACCGAGATTTGTGTAATTGATGGTATGAGTTTCTTTTTCCTGAAGTAGCTTGGTATCTGTTCAATGAAATTGGTTAAGCCAGTCTTTAAGGTTTTCCTTCACTTCAACTGTGCTGTCTCCATGACTGTATTCTTGGCTCCTCTATGTCAATCAGAATCAGTATAAAGGTCAGTTACTAACCCATGTCCTCCCGTGTGACCCCACCAAAAGCAGCCTCAGTCACCTGCTAGCACACTCCTTATTTTAGCTCTCTGAATATCGTGCGTCACTCTGCTCTCTCTCGAGTGTTTGTTTCTGTGTTTACTATGTGTTGCTGTTCACCACAGTACATCAAATAAAGAAAGTAGCAGCTGTGATTGTTTTATTCACTGCTGCATCCCTAGTGACTGGAATAGTTCCTGGAAGTTAGTTGGTACTCAATAATTGTTTATTCAATAAACGAATGATGTAATTGCTGTTACTTCCCCTATTTGTGTTGATGATTGAAAACCATCATCAGATTAACAATGTAGAATCCTTCCAGCTTCACATATGTCATTAGCAAGACACAAAACTAGCTGATATGACCATTATAAGTCAAAGTAATATCACCATACATATTTTTATATTGTCAGGCTACTCTGTAATGACTCCATCAATCATCATATGCTTATTAATTTCTCCATAGCATGCATATACCATCCCTGAGCACAGTCTTGTTTTTCTGTATTTGAAAGCAAGCAAGCAGTGATTTCAAATTCCTGTTGATACCTTCTTTTCTGGGAAATAATTCAGTCAAATAATTTGCATGAGTTACATTAAAATATACAAAATCAGCTTCAGATTGGAAAAACAAGCAATGCCTATTCAACACAAGATCCTTGAACTTCCACTAGATACCAGACTCCCTGAGTTTCATTTTTTTTCCACTCCTATCACCTACTCTTTGAATCAAAGGATTGAGTGGGGGCATTACATATGCAAGGAAAATTAGCCATCTGCTATTAATTAATACTAGCTTTTAAAATTAAAAATAAGGCCAGTGAGACAGCTTATCAGGTAAAAGCACTTGCCATCAAACCTGATGACCTGAGTTTTATTAGTCCATGTAATGGAAGGAGAGCACAGACTCCTGAAAGCTGTCCTCTGTCCTCCACACCTGTGGCCATGCCCACACAAAATAAATACATGCAGATCTATTTAAGTACATGAGTTTTCTAGTAATGGCAGAGTTGGAATTTGAACACAAAATTTCAGTACTCCAAAGTTCACTTCCTATGTATTTTATTATTTGGAAGACTGTTCTATATTCTATGAAACATGAAAAATTTAAAAACTGGCTCTTAATAAAGCTTTAAAATAGTTATAATTGTATATGAGGATTACCTATTCAAATGCAGACATTAACTTAGGGTTTTGGACATAGAAAGTAAGTAAATCACCCATCATCACCATCACCATCATCATTACCATCATCACCATCATCATCACTATCATCACCATCACCATCATCATCACCATCATCATCATCATCATCATCATCATCATCATCATCACTTATTACTTATACATCTATAGCATGCAGCATACTGTAAGTTAGGCCTAATCAAAGATCATTCAAATATCAAATTTGTCAGTTATTGACCAAAATGTTCTTGGGAATGAGCTGCCCTATAAATTAAGATATTTAACATAGCAAACATTAGCGGTAAGTTAAGTCAAACTTTAAGTCCCTCAAAACTCATTCTAATTCCTCAGGGTAGCTCACTGTTGTCTCCTCAGCAGAGTGTACTGTGGACCTTGGCCTTGGCCCAGAATTCTACTGCATTGGGAATTCTCACTTGTAAACTAGGCCTGGAATCCTTTGGCAGCAGGGAGCTATTTGTGATATGTAACAAGATGAGAAAGTGTTCCACAAAAGAACCTAGTGTCTACAGTGACATGTGATCCATACAACCCAAATGTTTAGCAAAAAAAAGAAAAAGATGTTGAAAAGCAGTAGTGTAGAGTGGTGTAGTGGGCATTTTGTTAATGTGTGACTAAGAATCAAATGGGAAGGCTGATGCTTAGAACTCTGACAAGCTCGGAACATGATGATGATGATATATCCATCAATGCATTTTGTCTGATTCAGGATCAATTCATCTATTTAGTCATGGATATAATTATAGCTTCTTCACATGGAAAGTGAGAGAGGTATGTATGACCTCATAAAAAGATGTAATCTGTTTTAAATCATATGATGAACAATTAAAAGTAAATCAATAGTATCAGGCAAAATATTGCTAAAAACAATGGAAACAGCTAACCTATAATCATTTAGCTATTTTCCAGCTGTGTGTTCACTGTTTACAGGTATACAAGAAATACAGATAGACAAAAGTCTGATATTTTTACCCTCACAGTTATTAACAATCAAATGATGCAGGAATGAGGCATTCATGCCCACAGCAGTAGGACAGGAAGGACCACTAGCCACATGATGCCATATCATGTGACTAATATGAACAATAAATTTTATGAGTTCATGAGGTGAGATCGAGGAAGGCACAATATCCAAGCTGCCACTGCCTTTTGTTTGACATTGAATGAGATAGAGTTGAGAGAATAGGAATGTTCCCCATAAGGGAGTGAAATAGTGAGGGGCACTAAAATCAGAGTTAAATGTCTGAAATTCAGAGTTCATTTGTCCACATTCTGAAACAGTGGGAGATCACAAAAGTAGTTGCTGGTCATATTGTATGGGCCCTTAATTGCTAAGATGTCAAGACTTTATTCTTTGAATATTGGGGAGTCCTTTAAGGTTTTCTACAGGTGAGAGCTAAGACAAAGACAGCATGTTAGAGTGACTAAGCTTATAAAAAATGTGCACAACTTCTTGAAAATACAGACAGCAGGAAAGAAAATAGAACAGTGGCTCTTAACTTTAATGTGCTTAAGAATCCAGCTAGGGAGCTTGTTAAAATTGCAGATTCCGAAGTTCATACCCCAGAGATTCTGACTCAGTGAGTCTGAAGAGTGCCCCTAATCTCCATCTTAACAAGGATCAGTGTGATTCTGATGTAAGAGATCTTCAAACGACAAGTTGAATAATACTAAATATGAAAACTGTCACAATAATCCAGGAGTGAAGTGGCCAAAGTTTGCAATGTAATTTTAGAACCACAAATGAAAAAGAAGGAAGCAGTGGCTGTTAAAAAATTGATAAGGTCTAGAAATGTTTGAGTACATAAAAACAAAGGGAAGAAGTAGTCTCATATAAAACTAATGTATCTAATTCAACATGGTTGGTCTATTTGCTAATTCTACTTGTTCGCTATATCATTACATATATAGATTATGTACAGATGAGAAATGAAAAAAATTATAATATGACCTATTATATATGTGCATAAATATATATATATGGATTAATACATGTATAAAGTGAGAAAAAGAAACCCAGTTTAAAAATAGTTCCATCATATTATATTCACACATCATTGTGATGCTTAGTTTTGCACATCATGGATTTAATGAGTCCTCAGTCAAGATTCCTGGATTGTTTTT
This sequence comes from Lophiomys imhausi, assembly GCA_907164525.1. Lineage (NCBI taxonomy): Eukaryota > Metazoa > Chordata > Mammalia > Rodentia > Muridae > Lophiomys > Lophiomys imhausi. The sequence goes on from CAJQZJ010032856.1 coordinate 2,315,819, forward strand.
ATCATTAGCTTTTCAATCTGAATGAAATTTGCTCAGTTATTAAAACCATCCCCACTTAGCCAAGAGGCCAACTCTAGGGACTATATTGGAGCATCCTGGATCTGGGGAATAAATAATTCTGACTCTAAATAATGATTTCCATTCCGTGGGGTTCTGACTGTGAGTCGTGTTTGTGATTTGGACAATATATATAATAATGGTAAAACATACAATCTTGAATCTTATTTTACATAAGAAACTTCCGGAAAAAATGGAAGCCTATTGCTGTTAGGGTTTAGCTTAGGTCACGGGGAGTGATATAAATGAAAAGTATTAGGTCAATTAAGTTTCAGCAGAAATTACAATAATTATCAAGAAGCCTATCTATTCTGGATTGATGCAAATGTTTAGTCTGGGGTTTTTATTAGTTTTCATCAAACAGTGATCAATAGCCAGGAGGAAGTTTTCCCAAAAGCAGTGCAATCTTCTAAAAGTTTCTTTTAATTTCTTATATTTCATACCTTTTAAAACCATATGTAAACAATTCAGCTTTCTAGCTAATAACATCTGATTATTTTTATAGATTATTATCCTCATATGTAATGTTAGGTAGCATATGTTATTAGAAGCTAGAAATGTTTCTTGCATGTGGATACTGTCAAAAAACTATGGTGATTACAAGTCCTAAATATCAACAATGGAAAGGAAATGCAACAGAACAAGAATATTGAACTAAGAATTTGCATTCAGACAACTAAGGGGGTACAAATTGGAAAGGAAGAGTCAAAGTATCCCTATTTGTAGACGATATGATAGTATACATAAGTGACCCCAAATATTCCACCAGAGAACTCCTACAGCTGATAAACTCCTATAGGAAGGTGACTAGATAAATTCTAGAAAAATCAGTAGCCCTTCTTTACAAAAAGATAAATGGGCTGAGAAAGAAATTAAGGAAACATCACCCTTCACAATAGCTACAAATAATATAAAATATCTGGTGGTAACTCTAACAAAGCCAGTGAAAGAACTGTATGACAAGAACTTTAAGTCCCTGAAGAAAGAAATTGAAGAAGACCTCAGAAGATGGAAAGATTCCCATGCTCACGGATAGGTAGAATTAACATAATAAAAATGGCCATCCTGGAGCTAAAAAAGCTCATCCTCAGTGAGGTAACCCAGACTCAGAAAGACGCACATGGCATCTATTCACTTATAATTAGATTTTAGCCATGTAGTACAGGATAACTATCCTACAACCAACACACCAAAAGGAACAGGAACATAGACCTTGTTACCTGTTAGTGGGACACTTTCCCGAGTTGACATATAGCACCCCAGTGCAAGATGAAGCTCTTAACTCTCATATGACCATTGAACTGAGGGGGGCTGATATATAGGGCACCCCACACTGGAGGACTAGGATAGATGGGAGTAAGGGGAGAGGTTGGGAAGGTGTGGCTGGAAGGGGTGGAGGGAGAAGACTGTGATAGAGATCTAACTTGAAGTAATAAATAAACATAAAAAAATGGCCATCCTACCAAAAGCAATACACAGATTCAATGCAATTCCAAGGGGCTGTTGCAGCCCACCCAGAAGGGCACCAGATCATGAATGCAATTCCTATAAAAATATTAACACAATTCTTTTTACAGACCTTGAAAGAACATTTCTCAATTTCATATGGAAAAACAAAAAACCCAGATAGCTAAATCAATCCTGTACAATAGCAGAATATCCTGAAGTATCACCATCCCAGATTTCAAGCTGTACTGCAGAGCAATAGTAATAAAAACATCATGGTACTGGCATAGAACAGACACTTGTTCAATGTAATCAAACCAAAGAACCATAAATAAACCCACATACCTATGGTCACTTAATTTTTGACAAAGGAGCCAAAAGCATACAATGGAAAAAGGACAGCATCTTCAACAAATAGTGCTGGTCTAACTGGATGTCAACATGTAGAAGAATGCATATAGATCCATATTTATCACCTTACATAAAACTTAGGTCCAAGTGTATCAACGACCTCAACATGAACCAGACACACTAAATCTAATAGAAGAGAAAGTAGGGAAAAGCCTCAAACTCATTGGCACGGGTGACAACTTCCTGAACAGAACACCCATATCTCAGGCTCTAAGACCAACAATAAATAAATGGGACCTTATGAAACTGAAAAGCTTCTGTAAGGCAAAGGACACTGTCATTACAACAAAATGATAGCCTACAGATTGGTAAAATATCTTCCCCAACCCCACATCCAACAGAGGCCTAATATTCATAATTAATAAAGAACTCAAGAAATTAAGCACCAAGATACCAAATGATCCAATAAAAAAAATGGGTACAGAGCTAAACGAGAATTCACTAAAGAGGAATCTCTAAATTTTTTTTAAATACTTTATTTTTTTTTCTTCAAGTTACATCTCAGTAACAAACCCCTCCCTATTCCCCCTTCCTATCCCGCCCTTCCACCCTCTTCCCCCCAGAAGTTTCCCCTTTCAGTCCAACAGATGGTTCCTTCTCTTATAACAGTAAGTATTATACAAAACAATAGATATAAATATGCCACATTTATGAGAGTTAAATGGCCCAGTATACCTTCCCAATGTCCAGTTTATACATATTTGGCCCCTGACTTTAACATTCTACTATCTAACCAACTCCATGAGTTTAAAGGTCTATATGTGACTCAACATTCATACTATCTTGCAACACACTTTTAAGAGTATCTTCTTAGATCTATAACACCCTCTTGATTCCTAAGCAGTTCAAAATTTAACTATGAGACTCTAGCTGTCTATTCTTCAACCACCTCAGAGACCTGAGAGGGATAAATATATTTGCTTATATAGGAAGTGCAGGGCCTGCAGCTTCCAAAACTAAGAAAGAACATACCAATGACTGCCTGGACAGTTCCCATTTTCTCTCCATACATTCCAGCATCAATCTTCAGCCTTTGGGTCCTGTTTCTCTGACAGACATTTGAGAGGCACTTGAAAAAATGTTCAACATCCTTGGTCATCAGAGAAATGCAACTCAAAACGACTCTGAGATTCCATCTTATACCTGTTAGAATGGCTAAGATCAAAATCTCAAAAGACAGCACTTGCTGGTGAGGATATGTAGAAAGAGGAACATTCCTCCATTGCTAGTGGGTGTGCAAACTTGTACTACCACTTTGGAAATCAATCTGGCCATACTTTAGAAAATTGAGAATAGTTCTTCCTCAAGACCCAGCCATACCCCTGGACATATATCCAAAAGATTCTCTACCAAACCACAAAGACATTACTTCAACAATGTAAAACTGAAATCTTGTTAACAAATATACTTATTAATAACTCTAAACTGTTATGTTAGGCCAGCAGAACAGCCAGCATCAGTCTGGCAGGGCAGCTGCTGGGGCTTGGCGGGAGGCCTGTGGCCAGAAGCATGTAGGCCTGCCTTAGCTGGAGGCCTATGACAGGAAGCCTACAGGCTTGGTGAGCCTGCAGGATTGGCATGCCTGGTTTGCCTAAGCTGTAGGCCTGAAACTCATGGTACCCTTTTTCCCAGTAATTAAATACACCAAGACCTACTAATGTATCAACGCTTAAGCCTTAGTCGGGGAGATTCTCAACTGGAACCCAACCACATAATCCCAACCAGCCATGTGGCTTTCTCTACTTTCAGAGCTCACAGAGCTCACCCTCAGATATGCTGCTGCTTTCAAGTCTTGCTGGGAAGAATTTCCTTGGTGTAAAACCCAGGGTTCCTCTCTTTGTCCCAGGAAGTCCCACCTTCCTATACTCTTTCTGCCCAGCTAATTGGCCATCTTTTTTTATTAACCAATCAGAGAATGCCTCAGAAAGGGCAGTAACCAGATCTCTGATTGGTTATATTAAAACCTAGTACAAGGGGAAGCTCTTAGCCATCATGTGACTGATGAACTGAAGGGTTTGACATGTGGTGGCTCCCTTCATCTGAGGAGAAGGAAAAGATGGAGACAAAGAAGAGGAAGGCAGAAAGGGAAGGAGGGAGGAAAAGAGGGACTGGAAGGGGGAAAGAGGGCACTTTGATGGAGATATAACTTGAAAAAATAAATTAATAATTATTTTTAAAAAGTGAATAAGAAAGAAATTTACATAAAAAGAGTTTTCATTCAGATTACTTTCTGTTAAAGTTAATCATGAGATAGCCCTTTTTGATTTAAAGGGATATTTGCTTTATATATGAAACAAGAGAAGTAAAATAGAAAAAGAAGAATGGGAATTTTAGGAACACACTCTCTCTCTGTCTCTGTCTCTCTGTCTCTGTCTCTGTCTCTCTCTCTCTCTGTCTCTCTCTCTCTCTCTGTCTCTCTCTCTCTGTCTCTCTCTCTCTCTCTGTCTCTTTCTCTCTGTCTCTCTCTCCTTTTCCCCCCCTCCCCCCTGCTTTCCTCTGAAGCTGAAGACTTCAATACAAGTCAAGGGTTAGGGTAATGTAACCCATTTCAGAGGACATCTAGAAAGCCTTAGAACTTTCATCATACCCTACCCATGCTCTCAGAAGACATGAAAAATGTTTGATTTGGTTTGGTTTGGTTTTGCTTGGTTTTTCAAGACAAGGTTTCTCTGTGTAACCCTGACTGTCCTGTAATTCATTTTGTAGACCAGGCTGGCCCTGAACTCACAGAGATCTACCTGCCTCTGCCTCCTGAGTACTGGGATTAAAGGCATGTGCCACCACTGCCCAGTGAAAAATGTTTTGTTTTAATGGACAAAATGTCATTTAGTTATAATGAGACTTCAGTTTGCCTATTTTCAAAAGTTAGATTCATCACATGCAGATTACTTGACCAATGTTAAGAAAGAACTGGTTGAACTGGCCTACTCTGTGGCTTGCAATTGGTCAATAACTTGCCATCTTGGTAGTTCAAGAAGCTACTTGCAAATAACATTTGGGACTACATTTAGTACACTTCACACAGCATTCTGAGCAGTTTAATGTATTCAAATGAGGATTCTTCTCTTATCTATACATGAAGAAAACATACCTGAAGAATGCACTTGAGCAAGGGAAACACTACTCAACCTTAACAAGATCCAACCACTGATATGACTGGCATTTTAAATGGTAGTGCTCTGCTACCGAGAACAGTCACTCATGAACTTCTTTCTCCTACAAATACTGTGTCAAAACTACATTCATTCAAAAAAATAAAATCTCAGGCTGGTGAGAGGGCTCAGTGTGAAAATGCATTTAGTGCCAAGGCTGATGACAGGAGTTTGACCCCTTAAATGCACACGAGAAAAGGAGAAAAAAGTTGCCCTCTGACTTCCGAGTATGTGTTGGGGCATTAATTGAGTATCCGTATATACACATATGCCACCACCACCACCACCAACAACAACAGCAATGAATGTTATTACTTTTTAAAAACATCCTATATCACTGTGTAATCTCTGAGAAGCCAAAGTAAGCACATACTACACTATAGCTAACTTTTTAATTGTATGCATATTGCCTATTTTCTTTTCTCTAAGTTATTATTTTCTAATATTGTACTCATAAAACACATGAAGATGTAAAAATTAAATAGAAATAAACAACACATTTGTTTTGTTTTGGGGTTTTTTTTTTGGTACTACTTTATTAAAATTGCTGCATTTACAAATGAAGTAAATTCCTCCCACATTAGGTTGAGGGTGTGCCCCAGAACTGATCCTAATCCACTATATTTCTGGAATAAATGTGCATTCTCAAAAGGACTAAATACTGGGAGCTGATTTAAGGTATTAATTACTTTAGATCTTAAGAAAGAATTATGGTACTACAGAAGAGTAGCACATTTGTTATCATCCGAGGAAAACCCTTGTGTTTGGAGGATAAATGAGCTTCCACTTTCCAATTACAAATAGTTAGAGCTACATTAGGAATTAAGCTTAGTTGCCTCGGACAATTGTCTAAACATATTCACAGACTTCTGGAAAGTTAATGAGTTTAAACTTGGAACAAAATCCAAGAACTCATTTTGTTACTGTAACGTGGGAGAGGATCTCCCTTTCTCTAATAGTTAAGGTTCCAAGTTAGAGTAGTTGAGGTGTTTGCCAATTTTTTGTACTTAATGATCATTTGATTCATGGAAGAAGAGAGGCAAAAGAAATTATATATATTTATATAGGTATATATATAAGATAAATATTAATATATAATTTAAAAATATATAAATATAATATAAAATATAGATATAATTAAATATACATAAAATATGGACACAGATGATCATAGTACATTACATGACATCTGAAATAAAGACGGGCCTGCATTTACACAGATAATCTCAGTTAGCAATGGCAATAACACCAAAAGAAAGTATTGAAATTAATGTTTACTATATAAAATGAATTATTTTATTCAATTTTTATAAAATCATATGTGCATCTTATCATGAATCTGACTTTGGAAATTTACAAATTTGAAAAAAGACTTGCAGGCGGGTGGGGTTTTTTGTTTTGTTTTTTGGTCATTGGATGGGTTATAGATGTATGATGTTTGTTGTTACTTGGGATTGGTTATAAGATGTTAAATGGTCTTGTTAAACAAGGTTTAGGAGGTTAGATCCAGGGATTTCTCTCCTTTTCTATCCTCTATCCTACTTTCTCTCCTATGTAGTGGGTAAAATACTTGAAAAGGAAAAAACCAAGATATAGACATGATATAGGAATGATAAAGAAAAAGGGGTAGATTATTGAATATGGCCTTATATCTTTGTATATTGATATAAAATTAAGGGAATATTTGGTTACATTGGTATAGATCTTTGTATACTAATACAAAATTAAGTGTTAACTCTTTTTAAGGTATTTTACCTATGTAATGCTTAAAAATGCAATGTGAAGTTTTGGCCTTTTGATAGCAACTGTCACAAACTGCTTAGGATGATTAAGAAATGAAAACTTATAGTCATTCAAACATGTCATTTTAGGAAAAAGATACACCTTAAACTAAAAAAAAAAAAAAAAAGTGGATAGAAGGGTGAGGGGAAAGAGGGTAGGAGGGTGGAACTGGGAGAAGGAGAAGGGAGGGGAATGTGATTGAGATGTAACTTGAATAAATAAATGTTAGGCGGGGAGAAGACTTGTAAAAAAAAAACACATACATTTCAGAGATTCATGTTATTTCTCTCTGGAGCTTATTTCCATCTTTTAAATTGAACGGTTCACTGTCTGGGGATTCAAGGCCTGTTAGTAGAGGAATAGGCGCGGCAGGTGCTGCAGAGGAACAAGCAAGGGATATGAACCTAGGAGGTGAACTCTGAAAGAGGCAGTCTGAACCACCACACTGGCTTTGCCCATGCCCACTATGTGCCTGGGATATGACAATATTTTCTGAGTGCCTCTCTGTCTTTACTGAGTTAATTCTTGAAAGTTAGTGAGAACTATGGCGTCTGCTTAGCAGAGATTCAGTATTTACTAGTTACCCCCACACTTCAAGGACCTGCCCTATCTCTTGTCTCTTCCTTCTAGAGCAGTTAGGTATTAAGTGAATGCCCCACCTTCATCCTTGACCCTCCCTTCTCTGCAAGCTCTATTGTTTGCAGAATAATAATCAAATAAGTTTCTGATTCTAAGATGGCTCTGTTTGGATATTCAGAGGACATAGGTGGTAGAAACTTAGGGAAATACATGTTCTGGGATAAGAAGAATCACAGATGAAGAATGGAGCAGGATCTTTTGTTTTAGTACTACAGGTTTTCACAGGGTGTTTTTGCTTATTTGCTTTGTTTTGTTTTGTTTTTTATCTTAGCTCAATATTCATTTAAAAGAAACCTGTGAGAGGGGCACAGATTCTAGTTTTAAAATCTCATTTATGTATTTACTTATTTATTTATTTAATGCATCTGCATACTTGTCTGTACATCAAGTACGTGCCTATCAAGCCCCTAGGACTGAGTTGCAGACAATTGGGAGCCACTTTGTGGGTGGGTACTGGGAATAGAACCCACGTCCTATGGAAGAACAGCTTCTAACTGTTGAGCCATATCTCCTCCAGCCCTGACAGATTCTATTTTAAATAATGTAATTATTTTTTGTCTTGGAGTCCAATTTTGATTTCTCACATTTTTTATGCTACCACAGTCTGGAAATTTTGCCCAGTGGTTTAATTTGGCAAAATGACAAAAATGGAGTATATAAATGGCCAGTAGCTTTCTCTTCTAGAGATGAAGTATTTAGAGACTCTAAGCATGCTATTTCTTCTGACTGCCTTCACTCTTGACTGTTCTATTAGTGAGGATGAAGGATTTCTGCCCTATGAGGATTCTGGTGGGGAATGCTATTTTTATTATGTAATAGCTAATATATGCAAAACCATCTGAAGATAAAGCTATGTGGTCAATAATTCATGAACTGTAATGTTGCCAATTCATTGTCTGTACCTGTAAGCTCCTTTCTTCTCCCGCAAACCACCTTTCTCTTCTCTGTTTGATAGTAGATCATTGGGAAATTCATGAATTATGTAACCTTTCAATTATTAAATACTTTTTACAAACATCACAAATATTTATGTTCTTCAAAACATCTCTATTTGAGTGTGATCTATACGCCTGTCATGTCCACTTTGCCTGGAAATAATGTTTTTGTAATACTTACCTGAAGCCTCTATTTCAGAACTACTGATGTTGGATTTTAGTTTGAGAAATGAAATATTGCACCAAAATATAGCATTGAGTTTATTATTTTTATTGTCTCCTCCTACTCTTCATCATCATCCATCTTCTTCCTTTTCTTTTTCTTCCTCCTCCTCCTCCTTTGTCAGACAAGCTCTCCATATGTACCCCTGGTTGTCCTGTCACTCAATATGTAAACTGGGCTGGGTTAAAATCACAGAGATCTCCCACCTTTGCCTCTGAAGTGCTGGAATTAAAATTATGTGTTACTATATGGCTGTTTGATTCATTTCTTGTTTTTTGTTTTTGGTTTCATTTAAAAAAATGTTATTATGTCATCTTCTGTCACTCACTTTATTCACTGAACAAAAAGAATCTAATAGTTACCCATTTATTTGCATATTCATTCATGACACAAAATCTATTTTCATAGTTTTGATGCTCAAAGGCTAGTCTGATTTCCATCTTGTAATATGGTGCTGTTGGCATACAACTCCCTAGCTGAGTTGGCATGCAAGACATTATCTATGTCATGAGCCCTGGTGTAGAATTGTGAACCAACTTGTATGTGAATGCTTATATTTGGAAGATAGTAGCAATGTACTTGCTATAATCTGTGTATAAGAATGGATTCCCTTATTCTATATCTTTACAAAATATGATATTATCTAGCTTTTTTGCTGAAGTATGAATATAAAATTTTGCAGTACTAATGACTTCACTCTGTATGCAATTACTAGTAATATGGATCCAGTTTTTCTTCTGCTTAATCACCATTTTCTCTTATCTTCCATAGAATATCTGAAAAAATATATCACTGTTTTTCAATTTACAATGATAAATGGGAATACTTATTTTGGAAACTATGTGCGATATGCAACATCATCTGGTTTCTCATTTTCTTGATCATTTTTTGGTGAATACAAGTTCTAAATATTAGTACAGTTTGGTTTACCAATCTCTCAATGTTTCTTTCTGCATCATGTAGAAAAGAAGCCCTCCAGTATGGGGATATCATAATACACAGTTAACACTATCAGTGGATGGGTGGTGTAGCGTTTCAGCTAATATTGTTATGTTCTAATTCTATACAAAACCACACATCCACTGATAGTGTTGAATAACCCACCCATTTGCATTTTGCTTTTCAAAGGTCTATGTTTAATTTATCCCCTTTGTCATTCAAGAAAGATCACAGGTTGGGAGTACAGCTTGACAAGAGCCCATGTACAGGCTTGACACTATACAGAGATCTGACATTACATATGTAGCTACCCTGTGGGTTGCAGCCCCTCCTATGGATGGCTACAACACTTCAGTTCTGAAACATTCATTAATTGCAGCATGTGTCTCCCTTTGAAATTTAGAGGCATTATTTTAATTTTCTATTTTCTTAAATGAGTAAAGATATTCAGACACACTGCTGTATTAATTCCTCTCCTCTTACTCTTCCGCATCTCAAGTTGCTAAATGTTCATGTCTGATTAAAATGATCAGGAATCTAGATATTTGGCCATTGGTGGTTGGTCTTGATTTCATAGCAGCAACTTCCTTTGCACCATCTCGTATACATTGTTGAGAGTGACATTTCAAGGAATACTGGTTCTTTTTGAAATTTTCATTGTCAAGTACTTGAACTTAAACACCCTTCTTAAAAAAGTCAACTTTAGGAACATTTAACAGATGGGCATTTAGCACCTGAGTAATTATCCTTCAAGTGTCACAAAACACTTTAAATGTTCTGTGACACCCTCTGAGGGATTTGAAAACATCTCATTTTAAGTATATCCAAGCTGTACAACTGTCTATCATTCTAGAGTCATTTTAGCAATAAAATTATATTCAACTTCAAATTCTCATATTTTGCTGCATTATAGAGTTCATAAGAGTCTTTTGGCAAACCATAATCTATTCCCAATAAAGTAGAATATTTCTCTGTTTAGGGTAAATATACATACACTCCAGACATCCTTTTCCTCCTTACTACACATAAAGAAAGGGTTATCTTCAATGAAATAGTTTAGTGTAATATTTTCTAAACATTTCAAGTGAGTATTATTATTGTAAGTTTAAAATCCAACAATGTGTAGCTATAGAAATATGATTACCAAATCTAAAATCTTTATCACGACCAAAGTGGACCTCTTTCAGAGATTCTAATTTCCACACAGCCACCACCTCACTTCATCTCAAGCCATTGATGACTAGACTATTTCTCATCCATCACAAGCTTATCAATTTCTTTGCACTTGCTTGGTCATAGCCTGGGTTGCAGACTTAATTCTTAAATCCTTATAGACTTACATCCTTCAGGTTCCCTCTGTTGATAACACCCTGCCATAACAGCTTTCCTTGGCCAGGCTATAGAAAAGAATATACTCAAACATCAGGCTCCAATTTCTTAATTTGTTTCAGCACACATCATGACACTTAACATAATTTGATGTATTTGCATACAAGTTAGGATGTTCATTCTATGCATTCCCAGTGGAAAATGAAAGGTAGAAAATTTATGTACCCATCTTCTCCATCTCTGGAGTTTAATGTTTGGAACATATTAAGCATTCAACAAGTATTTCCCTAATGAGTGAGCAAGCACTCACACAATTAAAATAACAGGTTGTTTTTCATGTAGAGTCAGGTTCACACTGGCCATACCAAATATCCACAGAGGCCAGCATGTCTCTTCTGAAAGACATGCTGACATTCAAACATTAAAATGTGAAGAAAATAGTATTGTTAGAATTAAACAAAATAGTGTATGAAAGTATTTGGTGCAGTGCCAAAACTTAAATGTCCAGTGAATGTAATGCACTTGCTTCTGGCTTTTTTTTTTTTTCTTTCTTTGATGTCACAAAGGAAATGTTGGCTTCTGTGTAGTTTAGGCAAAATCACTTCACCTCTTACTTAACATAGTCCCTCTTTTCACCATTGTTTCAGGAACAATAGAGTATTGTTTTCCTTCCTACTCACATGTCCTTGCTTCCCTTATACATTCATACACTTCAAATCCTCCCCCAAAGGTGTTCCTTTTGATGATGTAGCAGTTATTACTTTGCCTTGAAGAGACACGGTGAAGCACATCTTCACTTGGTGCCCATCTCTGCTCTTCACAGGTCTATGCAATTTTTTTCCATTTTTCTGGATAGCCAATGAAACTTTATTTCTATTGTGTATTTTGTGTATGTCAGTCTCTATATGTAGTGCACATATGCAGTCATAAGTGAGTTTGTACAACATGAGAACAGCCTATTTCAGCATGTGCTTATAGTGTTTGCTTCAACCTCAATGGCATTTACCACTTTGAAGATTCACAATGCCTTAATAATTGGATAGTCTCTTTTGTGGTCTAGAGTTGAAAGCTTGGTCACAAAAGCAACATTGAGAGGTAAGGATTTGGGAGAAAGTTAGACCATGAAGATTTTGACCTAGTCAAGTTAATAAGCTATTGATGGTCTGTTAATTTGAAGATGTTACTGAGCTATGCTAGAAACTGGAATGTAGGTCCTGATTCAAGCAAGTGGTCCATGGAGGCATGAGTTTAAAACGCATGTCTTATGCATGGCCTTTTCCTCCATGCTGTGCTTTTCAGATGCCCTGAAGTAGGTAGCTCTGCTCTGCCATGTAGTTCCCAACATGATATTCTACCTGACCACAAGCTCACCAACAACATAACCAAGCAACCATTAACCAAAACTATTGAAACCACTAGCCAAAATGAATTCTTCTTTTTTAAAGCCTTCCTCCCTCCCTCAGGTGTTTTGTCCTATCAACCAAAACTGCTACCATATTCCTCCTATTGTGTGTAGCAGACATCTCAATATATACCCCTCAATTAAAGTTGGATGCTTATTATTTCCACAATAATACACAAAGCCCTTGAGAGCACCATCTCTTGGTGGGTATTCATGAATTAAAAACCAAACAATTCATGGGAATTGGTACTCAAAGATGAGCAATAGCTTCCCTGAATGTGAGTGCCATTAGGGTGTTACTAAATTTGTTTCTGGTAATAGAGATCCACAAACCAGCCTGAAATTGCCACAATGATGCCGATTTAATAGCATGATAAGCAAAAGGAAATATATTTAAGGCAACATTTTTAGCTCAACATTAATTACATCAAGTGGAATAGAAATTGTAATAGTGCTTAGTCTAACATGTCAATTACTTCATAGTCTCAAGAACACTTTCTATATCTCAAAGAAATGCATGATGCCTGTTTCTGCTCAATAGTGAGTACCTGGGGGAACTCTGAGGCTTGCTGTGAAATTTTTGGATATTTCTAAGTATACAACAGTTTGACCATGTGTCACATAATATCTGATGAAAGAAATTTCTAATTTCAAATGACCCAACCACAGTCCTTTAACAAATGAAACAACACAGGGGTGTTGGACATATGTCAAGTAAAAGTCTGGTTTAAATCTTTCTCTAGTCACCAAGGTAAGACATTGTCCCTTAGGTGTTGTGGCATACTGTTTAATTCTGTACTCTGGGCTTACAAAACAGTGATGCTGGCTTTCTGTTAGCTGTGAATTGACATCTTTCTTCTCATCAGAATTATTGACAGGAATGTTCTCCCTTGCTAATAACAGCACATTGGGTGATTGATTTTGTCATTAGAGAGGACTTGAAATGTGTTTAGAACTGGGGGAGGTAATATGTGAACTCTACCTCATGGTCATGGCACCATCTTCCCACTTAGTCCAGTTTGTTTCAGGAAAAAGCACTACTTGTTTACTCCATTTTCTTGTTTGTTTGCTGTTTCAGAAGTAGACTATGGTTCATAATGATAATATTCAAGAGTGCTCCATGTTAGCCAGGTCACAAAGATTGACCCAGACTGTAAAATTCTAAGGTCCATGATCAAGCAATAGGAGAAAAGTAACTTATCTGATACAGAATCAGATAAAACCAGTGATCAGTTGAACTTCTTAAGAAGTTTTTATTGTTTCAGCTAGGTGGGGCCTCCCCATATTAATGAATAGTGGCTTCACATGGAGGAGAGTCAGAGTGCTCAACTTTGAACAGTGCATAGTTTTCTTTAACACAGAAGCAAACAGAGTTATCCATAAACTATTTTTCCGTGAGAGCTGGGCATTAAGCTGTTTCTTAACTGGGAGTGTTTGATACTTGTAACAAGTGAACTAATAGCACTCACTGTGCTTTTGTTGTCATACAAATCCCCATGAATGTGTACTTACTGATTAACAACATGTCCACAGTGTATGCCTTTTTCAAGGATGTTCAGTAACCCCTACACACACCCAAAATGCTGGTTTAATTTGTCAAGCAAGTCTATTTATTCACAAACTTGATTCTCAATCACATTTTACCTACAATTTTAGCAAATGTATAAAGCCCTAAGTCTTGTCCTGCTTTAAGAAGCCTTTGCCTATATATTCTGAATGAGTTCTCCACCCAATTCTGACAAGACAAAGTTTGTAAATACTTGTCTAAGAATCAAAACTCAACCTTCAAAATTCCCCACAGTTGATATTCTCTAGGGACAGGCAAAGTTACTAATTACTGATGAAAATGATACTCAGGATTCTTCTATAACTGGCAAAAAAAATCAAAATTTCTAGCTTTTATTAAGCATTTATCTTATTTAAGTCATTGAAGTAAGTATGTTCTCATTAAAAATAAAGACTTTAACATAAATCCAGACACACTAAGTCTAATGGAAGAGAAAATAGGGAAAAGCCTGGAACTCATTGACACAGGTGACAACTTCCTGAACAGAGCACCCATAGCTCAGGCTCTAAGACCAACAATCAATAAATGGTACTTCATGAAACTGAAAAGCTTCTGTAATGCAAAGGACACTGTCATTAGAACAAAACAGCAACCTACTGATTGGGAAAAGAGCTTTACCAACCCCACTTCTGACAGAGTGTTAATATCCAAAATTTACAAAGAACTCAAGAAATTAAACACCAAGAAACCAAATAATCCAATCAAAATGTGGGAAACAGAGCTAAACAGAGAATTCACAAAGGAGGAATCTCTAAGCGCTGAGAGACACTGAAGAAATCCTCAACATCCTTAATCATGAGAGAAATGCAACTCAAGACAACTGACTCTAAGATTCCATCTCACATCTGTCAGAATGGCTAAGATCGAAAACTCAAATGACAGCACATTCTGGTGAGGCTGTGGATAAAGGGAACACTCCTCCATTGCTGATGGTAGTACAAACTTGTACAACCACTATGGAAATCAGTCTTGCTGGCGATATCTTAGAAAAGTTGGAATTGCCCTACCTCAAGACCCAGTCATAACACTTCTGAGTATCCACCCAAACAATTCCTCACCAAACCACAAGGACATATTCTCATCTATGTTCATAGCAGCCTTATTTTTAATAGCTAGAAACTGGAAACAACCCAGATGTCTCTCAACCAAAGAATGGATTAAAAAAAAAAAACTGTGGGGCCAGGCATGGTGGTGCATGCCTTTAATCCCAGCATTTGGGAGGCAGAGGCAGGTGGATCTCTGTGAATTCAAGGCCAGCCTGGTCTACAAAGTGAGTCCCAGACATCCAGGGCTACACAGAGAAACCCTGTCTCAAAAAACCAAAACCAAAACCAAAACAAAACAAAACAAAAAACTGTGGTACATCTGCACAATGGAATACTACTCAGCCATCAGAAACAAGGAAATCATGCATTTTGCAGCCAAATGGATGGAACTAGAAAAGCTCATCCTGAGTGAGCTAACCCAGACTCAGAAAGATGCACATGACATCTATTCACTAATGATCGGATTTTAGCCATGTGGTACCGGATAACTATCCTACAACCAATACACCAAAAGGAACAGGAACATAGACTTTGTTACCTGTAAGTGGGACAATTTGTGCTAGGGCTGCTACCATGTAAGCCCCCAATGCAAGAGGAAGTTCTTTGCCCTCATATGGATGCTGAACTGACAGAGGCTAATATGTAGGGACACCCCATTCTGTAGGAGTGAGATGGGAGGGAGAGGAAAAAGGGGGTGGGAGGGTGGGACTGGGAGGGTTAGAAAGAGGGCACTGTGATGGAGATGTAACTTGAAATAAGAAATAAACATTAAAAAAAGAAATTCAAAAAATAATAATACATAAGATTCTATAAGATAATGAGAGTACTATTTTGTACAGAAAAGACAGGCAAATGATTTAGGTAGAGCTCAATAGTAGTAACTGGTGAATTAGGACCCAGCCTGCCATCTCCAATTCTATTCAACAATCATATTCAACAAATTAATATTCAATAATCTATGGGAATTGTTGGGAAATCTACAAGTTTTCTGTGGGAAAACTGAAAATTCTAAAAGTAGGGAATATATCAAATGGTTTCTATGAACTTAAAAGAACTCTTGACTTGTAATTACACTATAAACAAAGTAAACTTTTTAGGCATAATGACAATTATAGATACAAGAATATGTTCCTGAGTCACAAGGAAGTTGAAAACTGACAATGAGAAGTGGGTCAGATTTTAATTATTCTGTTGAATCTGAGAAAGGGATCATAAGTTACTTGACCATTAGCATCTGAGAAGTTAGGAGCTTAACATAGAGTTATAGCACTACAGTTTGGGGAAGGAAATGGGTTGGAAGGACTTCATATGAAAGGGGGAATCTGTATATTTCTTTGAAATAGTTCTGGATGTTAACAAGGCTAAGAATTGTAAAGGAATAAAACCCTGATTAAGCTCCAAACACTTTATTACTTTCTTTCTTTTCTCATCAATTGAAGATATTGGTTCAGTTCCCTCTGGGGAATGGAAGATTCTTTCCTCACTGTCACACTTGTGTCTTCTAGTGGAGGGTGTGTTTAGTCAGGTACAGTTTCAATCCTCCAAGAGGGAAATCATGCTTCAGAGACTTTTGCCTCCTTTCTTTCTGGACCTCCTTTCTCAGAGCTTGTGTGCACGGCCCAAGGGTGAAGGAAAGGGACATTTCCAATCATGAATATCCATTGAGCTGCTCCAGGGGTATTATGTACAGCATTAAACTATGCCACTTCCGGAAGAAGATGCTTCTATGGGCTGTTCTTACTCGTGATTAAAGAACATTTATTTTCACTATGTTGTGGCCTCTATACTGAACATTGACTGTATAGAGATGGCTGGATTTTCAGCACTCTGAGGGGTCCTGATTTTAAGTACTCTTCTTGTACTTATTCAATCATGTTATGACTTTCTGCAGAGAACAATTTATTAAGCTGCCAGTGAGTTATTGTGAGTTCTAAATATCTAACAAATATTGAATGGTACTGAGGTGACTTCCACAATGACAAATCATAGAATTAATAGTGAAGAGATGGCATATGATCTTTAAGTAATAAACTAATCTCAAAAAAGTGCATGAAATGTCCTCAGAGTGCTCTGAAATTATCTCAATGTTTTAAAAATATTTGATATTGTAGGAAAATATTAATTCTAGGAGATGAAAGTTGAATCCAGACTGTAGCATCAAGTGTGACTATTTCTGTGTAATAATGACGCGACACGTTTTAAAATGCTTTGCTAATAGAGCTGTGCTCTGTTAAATGTGGCAGAAAAGCAAATTGCAGGCAGGCTCGGAAGGTAGCAACCGCTGAAGATAACCAGACGTTTATAATGGAAAAGGTACCCCAAGCTTAAGTATGGTCAGAGAGCTCAGCTCTGCCTCTCTAATCAAAAGACTGTTCATCTTGATTTCCATCTAGCTCTCCTCTCCAGGACCAAAACATTGGCTGGAAGATCTCCAAAAGAAAATAGTGAACATTCTTCCTGCTGTAGGAAAGATTCACAGAACATTTTATCCTATGGCAGAGAGATAAATTAATCTTAAATATTAGATCTTCGTGCAGATCTTTTTTTTTTTTTTTTTTTTTTTTTTTTTTTTAGCTACACAGAGACACAACATTCCTTGCAACTTTGACTGGTTGCCTCCCTTTTCTTTGGAAGCCTGCATCCTGCGGCTCAATTTCAACAAGCTCTGAGAACCAGCCAGGAATCGTCAAATGCATTTCTGTGAGAGGAGAGGACCTAGTCAAGCGGCGGCGAAGAGCAAACCGCGGGGCACTGATGAGCAGGGAGGGAGGGAGGCGCGGGCACGGGGAGGGGAAGGATCCCGAGCACTCCTGAGTGGCTGGAGTGGTTTTGGAGAAAGTCAGAGCACCAGCTGGCCAGTCGGGAGCTGTCCAACTTTTCAGCAGCTCTGAGATCCAGGTTCAGGTGCCCGGACTCGAGAGCGGGCTACTGCTGCGAAGAACAGCTTCTGTAAAGCTAGCTGCCAACAGTCCCCAGTCTCACCGAGGTGCCCCGGGGAACGAAGAGGAGAAGAGGAGGAAGAAACCGACCACCAGAGAAGCGTCGCCTGCCAGTCTTGGTTACTTGGGAGCAAGCAGCGCGCGCCTCCTGTCTCTGCCACCGAGCAGGATCCCTGTGGCGTTCTGTGATAGCTCCCGCTAGCAGAGCCCCCTCTCGGTGGCCTGGAACCTCCGGCCGATACAAATCGGAAGCTGAGCCCAGCCTCTGTCGCCTCAGCAGGCGGCGGCGGCGGCGGCAGTACCCCGGAGGCGCTCGGGCCAGCGCGGTGGACCCGTCGGGGCAGCAGGGCACGGAGCCGGCCAGGATGGAGGCAGAGGGCAGCAGCGTGCCGGCCCGAGCGGGCAGCGACGAGGGCAGCGACGGCGCCGGCGGGGCCGCGCTCAAAGCCCCTAAGCATCTCTGGAGGCACGAGCAGCACCACCAGTACCCGCTCCGGCAGCCCCAGTTCCGCCTCTTGCACCCCCATCACCACCTGCCCCCGCCGCCGCCACCCTCGCCCCAGCCCCAGCTGCAGCCACCGCCACCGCCCCCACTGCCGCCACCCCCGCCGCCGCCCGGGGCTACCCGTGGTCGCTACGCCTCAAGCGGGGCCAGCCGCGTCCGGCACCGCGGCTACTCGGACACCGAGCGCTACCTGTACTGCCGCGCCATGGACCGCACCTCCTACGCGGTAGAGACCGGTCACCGGCCCGGCTTGAAGAAATCCAGGATGTCCTGGCCCTCATCTTTCCAGGGACTCAGACGGTGAGTAGAGAGCGCCCCCTCCCCCATTCAGGCAAAGGGTCCCCTCCCCTCTTCAATCCTCCCTGTGAATCCATCGCCACACATCTTAGAATCCAGGGTCAAATTCAAGAAACTCAGAGGGTAAGCAGGGGCGTGTCTGTCCTTGCCCTAGAAGATACAATTCAGGTGTGTAATAGACCTGAAAGAAACAAAGTATAATTATTAACTGGTGTGTGTCTCTGTGTGTGTGTGTGTGTGTGTGTGTGTGTGTGTGTGTGTGTGTGTGT
>CAJQZJ010032856.1:2334766-2385844 GCA_907164525.1 Lophiomys imhausi
TGTGTGTGTGTGTGTGTGTGTGTGTGTGTGTGTGTGTGTGTGTGTGTTACGGTTTATTTGTGCCAGGCACCCCTCTCTCCCCACTCGTTTCCATCCCACCCCAGCAGTAAGATTAAATCTAATTCAGTTTGTTTCTAGTGGAGGGAGGGCGAAGGCGCGAAAGCTGGGGGTGGGGGAGGCTGCAGTACCAGCTTGGAAACCACCCATAAATCTGTCCACTCACCCCGGAAAGGAGGGGTCAGCTGGGCAGATCTGATCCGTGAGGGCACAGGGTGTGGATGAGATAATTTGGTCGCAGGATTGCCTTACACAGCTTGAGTTTGGAGCAAACACGTGGGTGACTTGGAGAGTTTGGAGCAAAATGTTCAGCAGTCCTTACGAGAGAGAAGGAGGAGGGATGGAAGTGAGGATGCTGTGGGAGTTACACTGCGTCGGTGTGTGCGAGCGTGTGTACACCCAGAGTGTGATGCATCGGTGGTCCCTGAGCAATCCTAGTAAGAAAGCACCTCAGTTTAGTAGCAAGCAAGACATGGAGATTGGATTATCATGATTTCCCATTAACATAAAGTGCTCGGAAGATAGGGCAGGGAAACCACATGTCAACTGGTAGCTTTAATAGATGCCAAGGAAATGAATAGTGTAAAGGACAATTACAGTGGCTGAGCAATCACCTCAATCTTAACTCAAGTGTGGAGTGTGATTGTAGCCCTATTTGGTCCTAAGGCCATGTGTCCCTCCTGTACACACAAGACACACACAAACTGAGGGGGGGGGGGTTGCATACATGCAGACACAGAGTCACACAAGAATTTTACGAGTTGTTCCTTTCCACCCTTGTTGGCAAAATGGAAGTCATCTAGCTTTAGATAGGACAGGCATTGATGCCTCTGTGTCAAGCCCCCACACTGGATAATGGGTATTTGTACATCAGAGCTGGTTGTGTAAACAGGAAAACCTCGGGTCAGGATTATTTGTCTAGCTCTTACTGACAGTAAGTTGGATTAATCAGAAAATAGTAGTGGTTTTCAACTGTTTTAAGAGAGAGTGTGTGCCGGGCGGTGGTGGCGTACGCCTTTAATCCCAGCACTTGGGAGGCAGAGGCAGGCGGATCTTTGCGAGTTCGAGGCCAGCCTGGTCTACAAAGTGAGTCCAGGACAGCCAGGGCTACACAGAGAAACCTTGTCTCGAAAAACCAAAAAAAAAAAAAAAGAGAGAGAGAGAGTGTGTATATGTGAATAGGTCTCCCCATGTGCTGTTACCCAGATGAAAACAAGAACACAGCTATCCAATTAGCATCCTAACCTACACACGTGGGCATTCTTTTAGTTGGCCTGTGTATCTCTTTGCTCTTTTCCTTTCTTGCTTCCTTGGGTATGGCACCGTGTCTGTAGGATGCAAAAGATGAGAATCGTAGGTAGTCTTAATCCACATCACTCTAAAGTTGTTGATTGTAGAGATTAATAAATCAATAAGCAGGTTTCACCTTTGTGGCACATATTGTTCAATCAATCGCACATTGTACTTTCACTCTTCATCTGAACAGGTGGTTCTGCTCCCCTGTGACTGATCATCATACCATATGGTCCTTAACAGCAGTGGAGAGGCAAGAATATTACTCTGCATACTTGACCTATTAATACAAAAAGTGCAGTAATGGGTCTTTAATAAATATTAAACAAGAATAAACATTCTAGTTTAATATGTGGGTTGATTGCTTTTGTAAAATCTCTTAATTGACTGCATAATTTCTAATAAAATAGATTTGTTTGTGGATAGTGGAACTGAGAAAAAGAAGCAACTTGGAATGCAAGCATTGCTCCATTGATTTCAGTTTAATTTTTGGTATGCTCTACATATTGATTAATTGTTATATCTAAAGTCTCTTAGTTGAATGATTCAGAGAAAAACTAAGATTCATAATATTTACATGTTGCCTCCACTGTGTCTTACCTGATATATTATTGTCATTCTATTTAGGGATTCATGACTTTAAAGTCTTTATATTACTTGCTACATATTTTGCACATGTTCACACACCAAGTGTAGTTCTTTCTTGAATAAAATTCTTTTTGCAAATAAATGTGTTTCCAAGAGGGCATGGATATTAGTTTCATTCTTTAGAGAAAGTGGTAACAATTCTTTAAAATTATTAGGGAAGTTCTACATCTATTACTGTAGTTGGTTCTTCCAACCACACAAGATGAACTATATTATCTTCACTTTACACTTTATAGACAAGAACACTGAGCCCTTGAGGATGAAAGTAATTTGTCCAACATCACATAGAGTAGAAGGGCTGGAATTGAGACTGAAATTCAGGTTACCTGACACAGCTAAGGCCCTCCTGAAATAAATGTGCATGATTCCCAGCATAAGTTGACAGAATCAAGAATATGTGAAACCATGCGTGAAATTTGTATCAATCTATACTAAGGGTATAAACCTAGATAAACAAAAAGGGAGATATTTAAATCATTCTGAAAATGACAGCGTAGGCTACCAGAAGCAATGGGAGCTTTTAACTTTTATTTTCAACTTGCCCTGTCCAAAATAACCTGGTCTTAGTTATTGCATAGAGCAAACTTTATATTAGTGGACTTTTCATAATGCATACAATAATAAATATGAATTAGTGTTTAGAGACATTAAGACTAATCAAAGCACTTCTGTTTGTTTTCACATATCTTCTAGAAGAGAACCAAACAAAAAATACAAATACGTACGTAGGTACACACGTACACACACACACACACACACACACACACACACACACACACACCATGACCTGAACAAGGGTTTAAATTGTATAGGAAAATTAAAGTGTGAAAAAAGTCTCATGAATGTCTGGAAGGATGATTGCCTATGGATTATTAAGAAAGGTATGTCTCCAAAAAGCTATTTGTAGCATGTTCAGCAGCATGCACAGATGTTATGATCCAGGTTCAATTTTGAGACTCAAATATAATATGTGAAGCAATGGGAAAGAGGCATCTTGTTTTAATGAAGAAATTTATATCAACAGGGAAGAGACAGATCTTAGACACTGATGGTCAATTCCTTTGGATTGAAGTCACGGAAAATGTGAATGTGTCAAATGCATTTTTGTACTAAGATGCATATAACAAGGTAGATTTATTTATTAATATCAGTATGGGAGAAACTTGAAACAGAAATTTTTCCATAGAAGTAAATCTGTGTGTTATCAGAACTAAATGAAATATGAAAAAATATTAAAATATCCTTTAAAATGTATATACCAGATTTACTGTCTCAACTAACATGTCTTCAAATTACTGCAGCTGTTTAACAATGAATAGAAGCTCTTTCTTTGTCATCACTTTTTATAACAAAGCTTATTCTTTATCAGTAATGTATATTTCAATCTTTACCATAGCTATAAATTCTTAATAAATAATAAGGATTGGAGATTCAAATATCATATGTGATTTTTTTTTATTCTATAGAAACGCTCCAGATGGCAGAGATGTAAATATCATGAAGGTGACATTTGAGTTAGGAATGTTAGAGAAAAATATCTGAAGTCTCTCATCACACTAAACATAAATCTAGGTGTGTTGTAACATTTGATGTGACATTAGCTTTGTAAATATGTGGACTTTTAATATAATAAAGTAAATTTTATATTGTAATATTTCAATACTGTTGAAACCGACATGAAGACTGAGCACTTGCATTGAAAATGCAAAGCCCTGGTTAGAACTATACCACCACTAACGAAATATTAATCAAAATTTTACTCTCCTCTCCTGGATTAAGAGAGTTGTTTCCATTGTCTTTCATTGGTTTCATCAAAGACTTTTATTGCAGCGTTTTTCTTCAGTGAGGTGTGTAAAGATGCTCTAAGCCTGTGGCGCAGATCTTGAGTCTCACATTACCAAAGTAATTAGCTGAGAATGACATTTGTACTTTACAATCAATAAAGTCAAGTTTGGTGGTTTTATGAAGAAAACCTCATTTTTATATTTTATTCTTTTAATTTTTAATAGCCAATATAAGGTTGAAACATTTAAATTTTAAGTAAGGTTACTAAATATTGACAATATAAGAAAAAGCCATATTTTTTATTTGTTACATGTTTCCAAAATAGTAATAGACTTTAAAAAAGAAAACTGATTTAAATAGTTCTCCTGTTTACTTTCACTGGAAGATTGTCTTGTTAGCTTTTTAAAATACTTTCTTTGGACAGTATATTATGAGACTTTAATGTATTAGGAACACATCAGGAGTCCATCACCTTATAATTTGGTTCTGAAACTTTTAACTTTCTATGCTTCATGGAATTGATGTTCAAGAGGAAGTAAAAGGGGTTTAAAAGAGAAAGTAGAAAGAAAGACACACAAAATTTTGTTTTCCAAAATGGTCTGTTTGTGCAGTCTTATCTTCTTCAAGCTGACTGACTTCAGCTGCTCACTCAGCAGCAGAAATGGGACAAAGATACCATTGTCCATAAACCAAGGGAAAAGACTTAAACTAACCTACCTGAACACCATCTATCACTCTTGAAGAATGGTATCCTGGGAGGTTTAATTACTTAACCGGTTTAATGGCAGAAGCAGACATGCAATTTACACCTTCCATATCTCTTGACCACTAAAGTCACATTTTACACTGGGTATCTGTTTTTGCTCTGTTTGGTTTCATTATGACATAGGGTCTCATGCAGTCCAGGACGGCTTTGAAGTGACTATGTGTCTGAAACTGGCTTGAACTCCTGATCCCCAGGCCTGCTAGGATTACAGACATATGTCCCCATGCCTGGCTCTGTGTTCGCTCTTTGAAAATCAGTGTCCTCATCTTCCTTACAATAGCTTAAAACTAAACATTTTAGATTACTATATCATGTACTTGTGAGTAAATGGAATATTCAGATGCTGGTAAGAGGTGGCTTCAAAAATATTTTTTCACTTTCCTTTGTGAATAGATTCTTACACTTCAACCCATCACACATCCCCCCAGTGTTATATGTGTTTAGAAATGTGTCTTGAGAAAGTTCCTGAAACACTATATGAATTAATTATCTGTTTGTTGTTGTTGTTGTTCTTTTGGTTTTTTCGAGACAGGGTTTCTCTGTGTAGTCTTGGCTGTCCTGGACTTGCTTTGTAGACCAAGCTGGCCTCAAACTCATAGAGATCCACCTGCCTCTGCCTTCAGAGTGCTGAGATTAAAGGTGTGTGTCACCACGCCTGAAAATTACAGACAGCTGTGACCTGCTATGTGGGTGCTGGGATTTGAACCTAGGTCCTTTGGAAGAACAGCCAGTGCTCTTAACCCCTGAGCCATCTCTCCAGTCCCAAATTTAATTACCTAATTAAAAAAAACCTTAAAGAATTAATGCATTTTTAAATTATTCAAATGTCTCAAGTCTAATATGGTTAATACTACATCCATCTCACAGCCTATTACCCAAGTTTAGGTTTAGAAATATATAATATGTACGAATATCAATAGCTTAAATTCTATAGTCACAGCTTATATCAGTAACATTGCTAAGGGATTATGCCAAATAGCACTGTATTATATTTCAAAAGGTGCTGTTTTTATTTTTACTCCAAGGAACATTTTTTACATTTAAAAATAGGAATTCTGATTTTTTTTCCAGAGAAGAAGGCATTTTGCACTATATTTTTAAAATCTCATTGACTAAGTTTGTGGACTCAGTACACATACACAGTTGCCCTGAGTGTCCTCATACCACATTGGCGATATGAGCAGTTAACAGAAACTTAAGGTTTTCCGTGATACCTGAGTAAGCATTTGTAGTTCTTGATCTATTCAATGTGTGGGGCCATTTATCTCATTGTCTTAAGCCAGTGATTTTTTCCCCCTTGGGTTTTTTTTCTCCCATAACTCTGGATGTTAGAGACCACTGAGAACTTCCAATTTGACCTCTGAGAGGGCCATGTCTTCTCATTGGCCCTTCCCTCGGTGACCTCTCTCAGGGATTCCCTTACCACATTCAAGAATTTGCAGTAGTCTGTAAGTGTTCTACTGCCTCTCTCTACTGCCTTGAGTTTATTTTACAGGCCCAATGCCAATCACATCAGCTCCTTGTTTGATCTCAGACTAACTTCTTTTAACCTGTGAGATAAGGTCTAAATCTCTTGGTCTGGCATGCTGGAATGCTGCTAGCCTTGTCTGTTTTACTTACAGAAAATCTTCCTACTCACCCTCAACCCATTCCTTGAAACCCATCAAACATTCAAATTCTTGTCATAGATGGATTCTCCAAGTGTTTAATACCACCTCTTTTTTTGTGAAAAAAAAGTTATTCTTTCTATATTTCATTTCCTATGTCCTGTACTACCCTGTTCTCATCTCTTTTAAAGAATTAAGGAATGTCTGTCTATTTGGACTACTAAGAGACACTGGGCATGAGCAAGAAAAATAGTCTTCCCCAGGAAAGTAAGGACACACCAACTAATCATCCAATACCAAATGCTCAGCCCCAAAAGCATATACGTATAAATAATATCATATGGACTAAGCAGGTTGTATTTACATATTTAGAAATATGTATTATATACACTCATATACATAACAACAATTACAGAAAAAAGAGGCTATGAATTTGAAAGTGAGAAAGGAGGATAGATGGGAAGGGTTGAAGAGAGGAAAGAATAACTATAATATGGTCTCAAAAAAACCAAAAAAATTTTAACAGCAAAAAAGTATATCTTCTTGAATTTATACTACCCTTGGAGACCTTCCTACAAAAGAGGGAGTAATATTCTTTTATATATTATACTTCATAGTTACTAACTGAACTTAGTTATTGGTTATATTATCTCCTCCTTTATGTATTTTACAACTTTGCATAAAGAATGGTTTCCATGGGTGCTCAATAAATGATAAGATTTTAATGTGGAAATAATAATGAAACCTTGCCATTTCAGTTTGATCTCTCTCAGACAGGACATATTTGATTCCCTTAATAATATCTATGACACACACAAAGCCAGTGATATTTTGCTCATTTCAGAAGTTATGAAAGGAATATTGTCTCTCAGAAAAAATAGATGCATATCCATTTTCAAATACAGAACTCAGACACAAGATATAAAAACCTTAGGTTGATGATGTCTTCATTATACTGGAATATCTGCTGGTATCCATTGCTATCTGATGAGAAGCAGCCTATGATTCTACTTAAAATATGAGGGCAGAAGGGAATTGCAGTGATTATGAAGAGAGATAGCACTTCTGGTCTACCTTGTGGGAAATTTATATCAGAATGAAAATGACTCTGGAAAAAAATCCCCCCATTTTAATTTTGAAAGATGGCTATGGAGTACTTCCTTACATGTGCACCCGAAAGTTCAAATAATCCACTGCACTGAGATGTGGCAGGGTTCAGGAACACATCCAGGATCATGTTCTCAATTCTGTGCCCTGGATACACGGAAGTTAAGATGCTGTGCTTTAAAGCTAACTAAGTAGTTGACTTAATTCGCTAAGGGGGCAATTGTGATTACATCATATATATTTGAGTGATGGCTCTCACTAGGATGGCTGAAGTTAAACAGTAAGAAATGAGATTTGAAAAAAAAGTATAAAACTGCAAATGGATAAGATTACAGAGTTATTTAAGACCAACATATCCTCACTAGAATTTATGGTATAATTTCACTTGAAATTTAAGTTTATATAAGAGTAGTAAAAAAACATTGAAAAACAAGAAATTTTTTTCCACCAGTGAGATTTCAGAATACATCATATTGGCTAATGCTTCAGGAGGTGTGGTATTAGTTCATGAATAAACTGTGAATCAGTGGAATGTAAAGAAGTCAAGAATGAGATGCATGTATATATGAAAATGTAGGAACTGTCCAGAGCAGCTTCCCAACACGGTGCACACATGGTAAGTTAGTGCATAGTGTTCACTGGCTTATCTAAGTCAAATCTTTATATCACAGTACAAAATTAATTCTTAAAATCAGTGGTAAAACATGTTAAACCAATAATAAAATTATGAAGAACAAGAGAAAATAGATAAAATACATAAGAAGGTAATTTTGTTGGTTTTTTGGGGTTGTTGTTTTTTTGTTTTGTTTTGGTGGGGGGGGTTCAAGACAGTGTTTCTCTGTGTACCCTTGGTTGTCCTGGAGATCCCTCTCCAGACCAGGCTGGCCTCAAATTCAGAGATCCACCTGTCTCTGCCTTCCAACTGCTGGGATTAAAGAGGTCCACCACCACCACCCGGCAAATAGGTAATTTTTAAAGGAAGATCATTGACAAATATAGTTGTAATTTTTTCATCTGTCCAGCTATAGGGTAAAATTGAAAAATGCATGTTGTACAAATTTTTATTTATCATTTTCAAGTAGTAGAAATTGAAATAGTTCAAGGGAATTAGGGGTATAGAACAGTAACTTTTTATGGATAGTTTTAGTGTAGGATATAAATTAGAAAGATGTTGATGACCACTCAAACATGTATCAGTGTTTCATGCATATGCCTTTGCCAAAGTTATTCTATGCATGGGAATTTGGCATAAGAATGTAATTGAAAAAAAAGAAGGGGATGGATGGGTTGAGGTGGAAGAGGGTGGGAGGGTGGGACTGGAGGGGGGAGTAGGGAGGGGATTGCAATTGAGATGTAACTTGAAGAAATAAAAAAATAAAGAGGAAAAAAAAGAAGGTAATTGAACACATAAGCAAGGAAGTACTATACTGCAACACTGCACATGATAGCAAACTTCAGAAAATTACCTGTCTTTTAATGGGGAATTAAAATAAAAATGATGTCATACTTGCAACAATAGACTGCTACATAAAAAATTGAGAAAGATCTTATGTATTAAAATATAATGATAAACTACATATGTTGTTATGTGAATGAAAGTAAAGAATAGATCACAGAATATGATACAAGTTAATCTTATTTATAATTATATGTCTCTGTGTATTTGAACATGGACACCTCTCCCTCTCTCTCTTTCTCTCTCTCCCTGTGCATTCTCTACAGGAGCAAAAAGCTAAAAATAGTTTCAGGAGTATAAAGAAGAGGTAGTTAGGAGGTCTTTGCTTTTATACTTTATATTCTTTTTTCTTACTATATGTTCTGATTTTCTTAAAATATCAGCCTAAGTTGCTTTCCCAATATATGAACATGATATACACCTTCCCTTTGTATTTTCTGCCTATTTCAGTCAATATGCTTTGTTTGTGACCCTCTTTTCTCCTTCACTTCTAAAAATAAAATTTAGAATTGTAAAATAATGTAGAACAAGGTTAAAAAAAATGAAGACATCCTAAAGGAGAAAATAACAGCGTGAAGATAGTGTGCGATATAAAAGCAAACACACCATAACATTGATTATTGAGCAATTGGCAAACACAAGTCAGAGATTTTGCTGAGTGCTTTCTAACAGTGAATTCAAAGAAGGAAGCATAAGTTTAAGATGCATATGTTAACAAACGAGTTGATTTAAGAATACATTTTTGGTGAATACTAAGAATTCAAAGACATTCCCTATGGTGTCTTACAAGAAGACCACTATGTGATATGACACATACAATTTCATCAGCTTCTCTACACTTTATTAAGTATGAATGTTGCTCAAAACTGCAACTGTGTTTTTATGAAGTAATATATTTCTGTTCTGTTGTTGAAGACAATCAGAGTCTACCAGTATCAGATCCCCAGTTGATATTTTTTTTACATCTTTGATGTATTTATTTTTATGGTCTGAGAATTTTACAGATGTGTTTTGATCAAATCTACCTCTAAAGTCTTCCTTTCTAATTCCTCACCTATCTCCCACCATTGTTGCTCTCCACTTCACATGCTCTTTTCTTAAACCTAGGATCTATTTAGTGCTGTGTATTGGCATTTATTACAGTTCTTCCCCTTTGGCTTTGAATGTGCTGCTTGTTGTACTAAAGGGAGATCCCTTGAGGCCTGAGAACATAGCTCAGCTCATAATACTTTCTATGAAATCATGAAGACATGAGTTCAATTCCCAGGACCCAATGAAGAAGCCAGACATTCTAGAACTCTTGTAATTCTAGAACTGGTAAGCAGTGATAGAAAGAGCTCTGGGGTTCATTGGGCACCACCCTAGGCTAATTGAGGAGGCTCAGGCAGATGAGAGATCTTGTCTCAAAAACCAAAATGTATGGTGCCTATGGAAGAAAAACACTTGACGTTGGCCTATGTCTTTCATATGCAAACATATGACTACATACACACACACACACACACACACACACACACACACACACACACACACACTGAGAAAAGGAGATACTTTTCTAGCTTGGGATTCTTCTAGCCTCTATCTTCTAGAGCCAACGTTCAGTCTTTAGTTCTCATTCAGATATCTGAATTTGATTTACATGCCTTATTGTTTTCCTAGTCCTTATGAATGAATACTGTTTCTTTCTATGGCTCCCTCAACCATTACTTGTTGACCCCATTTATCTCTGTAATTGCAGCCCCCAGGCATGTTTAACCTGACTCAATCTTGGTCTGAAATTAGGGTTCACCAACCTAAATTCAGTCTCTTTTCATTGTTGGTAGGAAATGAAGCCAAAGAAATTCAACCTTGGTAACCAGGTCTCTGATTTTCTGACATGATGTGACCATTTCATTCTCCAAGTGTTTATAAGGCTGTTTATTATTTTTCTCACTTCCCATTGAATTATCCATATAAACTGGATGCAAAATGAAACCCCAGTAAATACATAGGTCTAGGCCAATTAAAAGATAGTGGTTATTTATCAGAAAGAGGTCGTTATTTTAGAGTAATTTGCTCACAACCGTTCTCTTTGAACACAGAGAAGGACACCTTTTGTCTGTTGTGGTTGCTCCAAGCTCATGAAAACAACATTACATTTGTTTCCTATGCTCTTGTCATTTACCTCACAGGGAGATAGATGTGTTTTCAGCTTTAACTGGAAGTGATTTTAAATCTGTAAATTTAATTTTTGTATCTTCTCGACATACTTTCTTGTTTTCATCATTACTTGGACTCATTTTCACCATCTGAAGTCTTTCACTGTAGTGAGGATCAGGTTCTCATCTGGTGATCACAGACTGGGCAGATCTACTACAATGGAACCATGTGAGTTCTCATCATGGATGTTTCACTGTATCAACTGAAGAAAGAACATCAAACACTACGAAGCAGTTGGTGGTCTTATCACATTTTTGAAAAATAGTAAACAATATAATAATGACACTCAAGGAAAATTTGAGCCTAAGAAACAAACACTTATATTAACAACTCAGAAATGGCCGCAAACACGAGGTGAACTTGGCAATGTCAATAGGTCTTTGTTGTAGATAAGATAGCCATGGTTTCGCTGGGGTAGGCATCCATTCATGTCAACCAGTGTGTTTTCCCACACTGGAGCTTATACATGTTTCCCTTCACTTAGAATGTTCTTTAAAACTTTCCATCCTTTAGCTTTGATAACACATTCATACTTCAAATCTTACAGCAAACAACACATTTTTGACAAAGTTTTCTCAGATCTCCCAAGCCTGTCATAATACTATGGAGTTCTCCTTGATAGCATTTGTAGTATTTTAACTGCAAGCTTAACTTCATGTTTATCTGATTCATGCCAATACAGTTTAGCAAGCAACAAGCCCCATGTGGAAGTAATCATCAATTTTGTTTCCATCTAAGCATACTACATTCCCATCCCTCGCACTACAAGTATTATCAAATACAGAGAACCTAGAGTTTATAAGATTCCCTGCTTTATAGGACCATCAATCTATTACTTTTAAAGAGAAATAATTCCAAATTCAGGCAATCTTCCTTATGGGGGTTTTTGTAAAGAGTTAAGAACTTACAACGTGTTGTATGTGAAAGGCATTGAGGGCTAGCAAGGGCAAGTTATTATGTGATAATGAAATACCACTTGTGGAATGAAGCCTGGAGAACAAGGAGTCAGTGAAACTGCATTGTGGAGTATCAGGATGCTGCTTCTGCAGAACGAGGATGGAAATGAGATTCTGATGTATGCTGCTTTGTCTTTATCTTAGTGCTGATCATTTAACCCTTACTTATAAATCCGAAGTATTTTACTTCAGATTCTTTGTTTCCATCCATCTTGGTCAAACAAATGTGAAGCATCTACAACTATTCAGACCCTCGCCTTCTGACAGTTCTTTGAGACGTGAAGAGCTTATAAAAATAAATTCCTTGTTCATAGCAACATAAGAGCCGATCAAATTACCCAAGAACTTTAACAGTGGTGGGGTACAGAAAGTGTATGCTCCATTGTTCTGACAAACTGGTGTTTCTAGCCTCACAAAGGCTGTTCTTGGAGTGTGTGTGTTGCTTTTATTTTTGTCTAGTTAGACAAGGAAGCTGCTAAACAGGTCATTGCTCCTGTTGACATAGACTATTCTGTAGAGCACAGTAACAACAGTGTGGTTAAAAAAATCATTAATGACAGATTTTAAAACATTCTGTAATAACGTAATAATAGTTTAGGCAGAAAAGAATCTAATAAAGAAAAACAATTTCGGGTTGTTTTTCATAGGAGACAAGGCATGGGATTCTTAATTCTCCTGCTTTACCACTTACCTTATGGTGTCATATGATTCAGTTTTCAGTGAGTTCAAACATAATGATGACACACCTCATTAATTAGACAGAAAACAAAGAAAAGCAATATTCATTCTTTCATACGAGGAAAGTCTAGCACCTTTGCTAATCTGAAGGCATGACCACATGAGCAACTGGAGTATATGGCAAACAAGTTCAAGGTGAGAAATTTAAAGAAGCAATCTGTCTAAGCTGGATTATGAGTTTGACAATATTGATCCAGAAACTCCTTTGAATGTTTGTAACTTGTGAAAAGTTTTAAAAGTGTTTGAAGCAATAAACAGCCTGTCAGACTATTTGGGGGCCTGTGTGTGATATTGCTTTTCCACAGATGGTGTGTCCTCAGTTGCTACTTTATTGCTTCAGATATTCTTTTGTCTACTCATTGGGTGGGAAAGTTTAATGTAGTTAATGAATTGTTTCTATCTTATTTCTATGACAAAAAAGATACCTATAAAAATGAATACAAAGAAACTAAAAAACTATGGAACACAAAGCTAAAATACAACAATTTTCTATTTAAATGCCTAAAAGCCATTGGTTCATAATGGGATACCACTGTCAGTTGACTGTGATTCAGTAGTAGACACTGTGAAGTAGAAGAGTAAACTCTGAAGGGTTCTTACGTCAAATGGTGTGTATTCCACTGTACCTGACCAAACATAGTTCTCCAAACAGTATTTAAGATGTGCTGTGTAGAACCACCCTGATGGGTGGATCAGTTGGTTCCTCCATTTTCTTCAGGATGTCAGAGAAGCCCTAAGAATTTAATTAGGAAAGTTGCATAGCTTGTTTTGAGATGTAAAGCTCATTTGGAAGATACATGGATTATCAAATAGGAAGAAATTGGAGGTGTCATTTAGGTGTCCATTGCAGCAAGCTAGGTAAGTGAGCCAGTGAACTGAACAGACAGTTTTCAGATAAAGTACACCAATGTTCAGTAAGTATTTAATTTAAAGTGTTCAACATCCTTACCCATCAGGGAAATGTGGATTAAATCTACTTTGAGATTCTATTCTATTCTATTCAGCCCAGTCAGAGTGACCACCATTAAAAAAAAAAAAAAAAGACAACAGCAACAAAAACTAAAAGAATGAAACAAAAGAATAATGCATGCTGTGGAAAAGGCAACTGTTACATGCTGTTGGAGGATGGGAAATGGATGCAGCCACAATGAATATCAGTCCAGATACAGACTAAATCGAACTACCATATGATTCAGGATACCACTTCAGAGCATATGCCCAAAGGACTCCATATCCTACTGCACAGATTTGCATATCCATGTGCATTGCTGCTCTTCAAAATAGAAAGGAAGCACCTAGAAGTCTATCACCAGAAGACTAGACAATGAAAAGGTGGCATGTACATACATACAATGGAACTATTCAACCATAAAGAAAAAAATGAAATGTGTAGGAAAATTGATGGGTCTGAGAAGTATTACCTGAGGTAGCCTAGACTCAAAAAAACAAATATCACATTCTCTCACCAATATGCTGATTCCAGCTTCCTGTATATTAATGGGGCAACATAGACATAGGCAATAAATCTAGAAAGAGGCCATGAGAGAAAAGATTCTTAGCAAAGGAGATGGTGGGGGGATGAATATAAGTTATATGAAAATATGAAGAGGCATGAGGGGTGCTGGAAGTTCAAGGAGGAAGATAGGCAGGGAGATCTGTAAGGGGAAGACAAGTCAAAACAAAGTATATCAAAATGCTATGAGGAAACCTGTTAGTTGACCCCCAATTTTTAATTTGTTCTTCTCTCATATATTACATCCAGGCTGCAATTTTCTCTCCACCCCTCCCCCCCCCTCCCCCTTCCTCCAGATACACCTCCCACCTCTCCCTCCCCTCAGATAAGAGCAGGCTTCCTAGGGACATCAACGGTATAACAAGCTACAATAAGACCAGGCGCATATTCTACATCAAGGCTGGATGATGGAATCTAGTAGGAGGTAAAGGGTCCCAAAGGCAGACAAAAGAGTCAGAGACAACGCCCACTCCCACTGTTAGGAATTCCACAAGAACTCCAAGCTATACAGCCATAAAATACATCCAGAAGACCTAGATAAGATCCATACAAGCTCCCTGATCTTTGTGAGCCCACTTGAGTCCAGGCTAGTTGATTCTGTGGGCCATGTTCTTGATCCCTCTGTCTCCTCCAATCCTTCCTTCCCGTCCTCCACAGCACTCCTCAAGTTCCACCTAATATTTGGCTGTGGGACATTACATCTCCCATCAGCGACTGGATTAATTCTCTCTGGTCTCTCTGAAGTCAATTATGCAGGACTCTGATGCCAGCATATCTTGTAGGCATGATAAACTATAGGTCGAAGGTTTTGTGGCTGAGTTGGCATCCTAATCCTCTATTTGTGGTGTTGTCTGGTTACAGAAGATGACTGGCTTAAGCTCTGTGACCCCCATTACCAGGAGTCTTTTCTAGTTTTACCCTTATAGATTCCCATGGAGTCTACATTGCACTAGGTTTCTACCTTGTCCCTGAAATGCCCCCAAATTCCAGTTTTCTCTCCCTCTATACACACCACCTGATCCCTCCTGATTCATTCCCCACCCACACACAGTACACACACACACACACACACACACACACACACACACACACACACAATCTATTTCCCCTTCCCAGGGAGACCCTTGTGTTCCCCCTTAAGCTCTCCTGGCTACTTAGCCTCTCTGGATCTGTGGATTGTAGCGTGATTATCCCTTGCTTTATAGCTAACACCCACTTATAAGTGAGTACATACCATGTTTGTCTTTCTGGGTCTGGGTTACCTCACTCAGGATGAATTCTTTCTAGCTTCATCCATTTGCCAGCAAATTTCAGAATGTTATTCTTTGCTGACAACTGAGAAATACTTCTTTGTGCAAATGTACCATATTTTTTTAAAATCCATTTTTTTGGGTGAGAGACATCTAGGTTGTTTCCAGTTTCTGGCTATTATGCATAAAACTGCTGTGAATATAGTTGAGCAAATGTCCTTGTGGCAGGATGGAGTGTCCTTTGGGTATATGCTCAGGAGTGGTGGTTCTTGAGATAGATCGATTCCCAATTTTCTGAGAAAATGCCTTACTGGTTCCCAAAGTAGTTGTACAAGTTTGCACTCACACCAGCACCGAAAGAGTGTTCCCCTTACTCCATGGCCGGCCCAGCATGAGCTGTCACTTGTATTCTTGATATTCACCATCCTGACAGGTATAAGATGGAATCTCAAAGTGGTTTTTATTTGCATTTCCCTGATGGCTCAAAACGTTGAGCATGTTTTGAAGTATGAAACCTGTTACTTTTACACTAATTTTAAAGTTAAAGTTTAAAGAGAAATCAAAGATGGTATTCAAGAGCTAATGATGCAGAAGAAATGTTGGCAAAGAAGACATGAGCTCAAGTAAGATTTTCTATGCAGAAATGATGTCTGTTGGCTGTTTACTTAACAATAAAAAAATCAAATAACCTATTAACTGTAGTCAAGGAAAATATGATCAAGGAATCCATAGTATCTAGAAACCTAAAGAAAACATAAAATATTAATTTCTTTTTGGCTTCTCTGTAGTCATCCTAATTGCTTGCTTGCTTTAGTGGGGGCAAGTCTGAAATATTAATCTAGGCAAACAATTTAAAAATATTCAACTTCAATTGAAATTTGAAGTTCTGTTTTGTAGATAGAAAATTATGACATTGTACTAAGTAGAATAAGTGCTTTTTAATTGTGAGTAATATGTATATGTATTTTATATAATATATATATTCTACTGGAATATATATATACCATATAATATATATATACACACATATTTTTCTACTTTAGCAAAAACCACTAAAGTTTAATACATTCATTTAAATTGGTTTTCTGATCTCATTTGAAAATAGTGAAGAATATCACATCAAATTATTTCCTCTTAGGATACCACTACCACTTTGCGTGTGGTGTGGGGGAGGAGTTTCTGTCCCTTTCTATCCCTAACCCTAGGCTTTCCAGCTTTTGTATTCTAATTCACAATTTCCATCAATTCCAGGAAATCCACAGACATTGGTGTATGTCTGCATACTTTTGACACTTTGCCTAAGCTTTTTTTTCCTGTTCATCAGTTGAATTGATAGTACCAAGAGCTCTATCTACTTCCATATAATTTCTAACTATATTGCTAACCTTTTTGTTGTTGTTATACCATATTTGTTAGACCTGCCAAGCACACACCTAACAATAACAACATTGACTCCTACAACACACCCTCCACTATTCCTTTACTGTTTTAGTTCTGAACAACCATATTCTCTAGGATGGATATTCTCATGAACCATTCAAAGAAGTAATTCCTTAACTTTTCACTTTCTTAGTATTTAAAATCTCCATTATTATGTCATTTTAAATATACTGCAATCAAAGAGGTTTCTCTCAAACCCGATTTTTTGCATGTGTATTTTCATATATTTTGGTTATTTGCTTATATTCTGATTATATATTTATCTTCATAGTATTATTGGTTCATAGAACAGTCACTATGAATATATGCATTTATTTTCTTCTTTGTTATCCTTCTTTCTGGTCACCTTGTTAGTATTAGGATACATATACAACATCAATTTTCCATATCAAAGGCAAAGAACTTTTACATATTTTAAAGAAATATTAAGGGCATCTATTTATCAATGAATACTTAAATGATATTTTCAGAGAGTTTTAGAATACACTATCCTAATGGATCTTCCTAAAAATAAAGTTTTAAGTTAAAGAAAAACATGATGATTGTATTATAAAAGTGTGTCTGGTGGTAGCATAAAGGGCATAAAGGAAGAGTAGGAGTAGTTGGTGTCTGAAGATGGAGCATCCAGTTGACATATTGGAAAAGCAATCCAGGAGGAGAAGTGATGGATAATAGACATCAGGGTAGACTACAGCAACAAAAGAAACATGACTGATAATGAACAGAAAGAGTCAGTCTGTTCATCACAATCAGTGAGGAAAAGCTGAGGAAGAGCGAAGATATCTTCAGGGATATACTCAGCTACCTGGGTGATAACGCTGAGAGATCACCTGAAGAAAGTAGGTGGATTTGCCTGTGAACATACAAATAGAAATGTTGTGTATATAATTGCCATCAACATGATTGCTGTCATTCTCATCACCATGACCACCGTTCTGTTTTTTTTTTTTTAGCATCATCATTTACTAACAGGTATGATAGTCCTAGAAGCTTTATAGCGTTCACATTGTATTTGATCCTTTTATCAAGTAAGCAAAAAAAAAAACAAAACAAAAACAAAAACAAAAACAAAACAAAACAAAACAAAACAAGCAAGCAGGCCAGCAAGCAAGCAAGACATAAGCACTCTTATCAATATGCAGTCAAGGAAACTGGTGGCATACAGAACCTACAGATTTACTTACAGCTCACAATCAGAGACGACATAACCCCAGAGTTCTGACTCTTCCATTTTGTCAGGTCACAGGACTCAGAAGACTACTATATCAATAGTATAAGTGAGTTTGAAAATTACTGGAATACAATAGGCATCGATATGAATTCCCAAAGAGTGAGTGTCCATGGAGTAGAAACTCAAGGATGGAAGTCAGGGGAATGCCAACATTCAGAGTACATACAGAAAAGAGAAACCAGTGATAGATACTAAGATGCTTTCAAATCCTTTGTTTTAAAAGGTTGGGGGGAGAGTTGACACAACTCTTTGTCTTTGTGCTTGATGGAAATTAATCTGGACAATGAAAAAAGCCAAGTGTATAAGAAAATAAGCTTTCCATCATGATTTGTGTATCAGTCATAGAACAGAGACTCTGTAGATGTTTCTATAAGTATATAGGTCAGCACTTTCATCAATGGTATACAGAAAGGGACACGTACCAAGTACCAGGAGCCTTTCTATGTTGTCCTTTCATAACCTGCTTGCATTTATGATTGAACTTCAGACAAGCTACTCCCACAGAGCTGTCCTTTCTTGATTATGATTAATCATAATTGAAAGTTAAATGTTGATGGCTGAAAATCCTTATTCTCCAAATCAATGCCACGTTTGCTTTACCTTAATCTCATATGTTTGATGATGAGAGGAAGAACTCCCAAAGTCCTTGAAATGATTGCCTATAGGGGCATGGATTATAAAAGTTAACAGTGAGAGAAATAGCTCTGTCTAGGTGTAGATATTTTGTTTGTAAATGAACAAAAAGTGTGATATCGTTTGCTATTTTTCCACGTAATGTCACTTTGGATTCTCCAAATAATTATGTGTTTTTTAAATGATTAAGAAGTCAAAATCAGTAGAGAGAAAAAGAAAACTGCCTATTTTCTTCCACAAATATCATCCCTCCAGGCTTACTCCTGTCATATTAAGATTGTCTCTACCACAAGAACACTTTTTTTTTGTTGGCAGTTGACATTCCCTTCTGGTGCATATTAGAATTTTCTAATGTTTATAGTTCACTCTTTTATTCATAACATACAAAAGCAATCAATGTGATAAAAATTCCCATCACATGATGGGAACAGATCTGTTCTTACATTACCTGAAGATGTTGAGAGACAGGGATGAGACAGAAAATTTGAAACTGAAACCAATATATATTGGAAATCACTAAAAGTCT
Source organism: Lophiomys imhausi (assembly GCA_907164525.1). Classification (NCBI taxonomy): domain Eukaryota; kingdom Metazoa; phylum Chordata; class Mammalia; order Rodentia; family Muridae; genus Lophiomys; species Lophiomys imhausi. The sequence continues at coordinate 2,353,972 of CAJQZJ010032856.1, forward strand.
TTTCTAATTAATGTCACTGCTACCAAAGTATTAGATTTGATTATTTTAATTTCTTATTTCCACACATCCCTTTTGCTTATTTAGGAACATTGTGTTAGCTTGGACACATTGGCATAAGTCAGTTTTCAAAAACATAGAGCTCAAAGTCTCTGTGAATGCCATGGCTTTCTGATCTATCATTATTTATTTTTCTGCTTCTGTACAGCATCATATATATATATATATATATATATGTGTGTGTGTGTGTGTGTGTGTGTGTGTGTGTGTGTATTATTATAGAAACATCTTAAATGTACTCATTCTCTCCTCTTCATTTCTTCAGTTCATTGTGTTGAACTATCTTTATGAAAGTTTTGAAGTATTACCAATTTTACATGGTTCTGCCTCAGGGAATCTCACATACTTTTAAGCCTTAGAGAGCAGAAAGCCTTTTATATTTTCTCCTTCCAGATTGTTGGCTCAGTCTAGGCTTCTGCATGCCTGGTGTGGCAAATCCCACTCCCGTATCTGGTCAACTGTGCAATTAGCAGCCTTAGCTCAGAACCCCACTGCTCAGCTGACAACTTCCCCAAATGGAAATGTGGCCTAAATACAAACGATGGCATGCCACTCGGTCAGCAGATTGCTTTGAGATCTGCCCAGTCATCCCCCTTGCTGTGTTAGCCTTTAGAAACCTGTGTCACCTGCGTGTATAGTATGAAAAGAATTTTCCCTTGATCTCTACGTAAGCTCCTGGAATTTTCCCTTCTAAATCACGGGGAGTTAGACAGTTATGTTTTGGATTGAAGCAGCATTTGTGTTTCTCTTTTAAATCTCTCAAGGAATTGTGTATTCCCTAGGAATGGGAGAGGGCAAGAAATGAAGAAGGAAGACACAGGAGTAGTGGTTTAGCTCCTGAAATGTCCCTTTTGCATCTCCCCTGCAGATCGGCTGCTTAGACATGGCCACTTGGTTTACAGGGATATCTGCAGATGGGAGATAGTTTCAAGTACTATTTTGGATTGAGTTTTAGGTGTAGAGGTGATGTGTGAAAAGGCTTATCTTTTTTTCTGTAGTGAGACTGGACACCAGTGGTATTCTGTTATTTCACATTTCACAGCAGGGATTTTCTCTGCTGATCTGTTTTTGTTTTGTTTTGATTTGAGGGTTGTTTGTTTGTTTGTTTGTTTGTTTGTGTTGAAATGGTTGGCATAGTACTCACTATGTATCTGGGGCTGCTCTTGAAATTGATCCTCCTGGCCTATCCTCCCCAGGACTGGAGTTTTAAATGTGAACCACTATGCCTGGCTTGTCTCCACTGATCTGTATTACTCACTTAACAAAATGTGAAAATATTCCCTGTTGACAGCCAACTCTATTTTGCTCTAATCTTATTCACAAGCTGCTATTAAGATGTTAGCTTTGTTGCTGTAGAGATGTGTGTATATTCCCTGAAATCAAGCTCTCTCAGCAACCTTTAATTCAGTGTTAATGGACACAGTGAACACTGTTTCAGATTTCAGCATTTTAAAAAAGGGAGAAAGAAGCCGGGCGTGGTGGCTCACGCCTTTAATCCCAGCACTTGGGAGGCAAAGGAAGGTGGATCTCTGTGAGTTCGAGGCCAGCCTGGTCTACAAAGCGAGTCCAGGACAGCCAGGGCTGTTACACAGAGAAGCCCTGTCTCGAAAAACCAAAACAAAAAACAAAACAAAAAAAAAAAAGGGAGAAAGAACCACGACTAAGGTTCATCGAACCAGATCCTTTCAGCAATTACTATTTCATCTTCCAAATTCTGTTTGCCCAAAATTACTATTTTTAAATGATTAAGACAGTATTTATAAATGTGTTTTTTATGAATAGAAAGTTAGCAACAAACACAGTTTTATTAATCTCTTCAAGGTTAGAGAGTAATCAACTTTTTTTTTTCTTGTAAGAATTTTGCTGATTCATAAGAGAACTATCATTTCCAAATAAGCAATAATTTTCTACATTGAAAGATGATGTTAAACTTCTTTTAAATATCATTCCTCTGTTGCAAATCTAACATGGATTTCCATTGTTCCTGAGAATGTTCAGAACACATAAGATCTGTGAATGTAGTCATACTGTACATACAGGTCTGTTGTCTCATTTCCTTCTGTTCATCTCCCATCTTCAGTCATCCGTTTCCATTGTTCCTTCTCTAACAGTCAGTAGACGGTGGGGAGTACCCCAAAAGCTAACAGGACTTCTGGCTTTGGGTGTTGATGAGGAAATTATGAACAAGGAGGTCAGATGGAGGCATTGTTGGATCCAGGAACTCAGGAGTGTCAGTACATATGGAGCAATGTGTAATGGGAATAATACAGAGTTAGAAGGGTTAGAAGGAGTGTGTGGAATTTGATGACTGATTTTTTAGAAAAGATGAACTATACTAAGTATCAGTGATGATTCTAAGGGATCTTGTAGACCACATGAATGGATTTGCCTTCATCCAAATGGGTGGGACAAAACATGAAACCAATTCTGAGATGAAGTTAGTGAAAGCAGATTTGCTCTTTCTCCCTTGATGACAGATTTGAGTGTGTATGGATTTTATTTGCTTATGTGCGCATTGATGGATACTCTGGGCATTTGTTCAGATACACATGGGTACCAAAGGTGTATTAAATGGATATTCTTCAGGACAGCACCTCTTCCTATAGTATTTGTATTAGGTTTCTTAAAAAATTGCAGCACTGCACATTATCACAAAATTAGCATCTTCATCTCCATTTTCCTGGGTCATTTCCAGGATGAATTTAGCTGAATCCTCTTTCCACAAATTCCAATTCCAAATCCAAAGGAGCAGATGAGACTGGACTCTTACACAAGGTAGTTGTTCTTTCAAACTCATGATCCTTGTGACTGTGTGATTCACAGAAGCTTGCTTCTTTAAGGTCAGTATAGTAAAGAGACTCTGGCTCTTCTACCTTTCTTTAAAGAGCTCATCTGTGTAGAATATACACTTTGAATAACTTGAAAGCAAATCAGTTAAAGATCTTAAGTGTATTTAACCAGTCCTCAACTTTTACCATGTTCCATTATCACAAAGCAAGTTACTAATCCTGTAAATACTCAAGATTAGGAGGTAAGGATATACATATCTTGTTTTATATATATATATATATATTCCATATATAATTGTATGTATGTATATAAATATATTATACATTTTATTATTTATTTATATATATATTGTATGTATGTTTATATATACATATATATGTATATATAAAATTCCTGGGTCACAGCATTCTGTCTCACCACAGCTATACTGTATATTTATATAGGCATAAGTGAGTGGATGTTGTTGTGTGAGGATAACAAACTGAAAGATTCCCAATGACACAGTATCACTATACTTCTGGCGCCCTTCCTTGTATTTTTTTATTTTCTGAAGTTTCTCCAGGCTCTTCTAATCTCATTGTTAGATATCCATGTATTGTCCTGGGTTCACCTTTCTTAGACAAGAGGCCATTAAATTTTCTCTGGAATGTACTTTTCAATATATTTTCCTCATCTTGGCAGCAATAGTGAGTGAGCCTTTAGTAAATCATCCGTGATCCAGAATGAGTTTCAGCAGCTTGGAGAGAGGCCATGGGCTACGTGAAGGGATGCCACCAGTCTGAATGTTGTAATGTAAACTGTATCAATAAGATAAATATGAACTCCTCCCTTAGGCACTCATTTAAATAAATGAATAAAAGTGTGATGTGTACTTGTTTCTGCAGTGTTGCAAATAAATATTAACCCATTCTTGTCTATTAACCCTTTAGTGAGATTTAAAAAGTACTGGTAATAAAATTTTCACAGTCTTATCCTTAAACTCCTAATATAGTAATTAGACTTCCTAGCATTAAAAGGTTTTTTTTTTCTGTTTGTGTGTATTTCTACATGTCACTCCATAAAAGAATTAGAGGTGGCTTAAGGACATATTTTTACATAAGCAATATATTCAGTGGCATGAAACAGGAAAGGAAATATGCAAGAGTCACCACAGTTAATTCTACTGAACTCAAATTCTTACTCTGACAGCAAAGACTGGGCCAATTGGGCAACTTAACTTGCTCCCATTAATGCAAAAGAAGAAATACATCAGTTCTTTTGGGAAAACCCTGTGCTTATGGGTACTAAGTGCCAACATACTTTTTTTTTTTTGCACACCTGACCTTGTGTGCACTCTAGATGCATTGTTCTAGTAGCATATTGGCAACAAATCCAGACACATCTAAAACAGGACTCTTTGTTATACTCACCTTTTTAGGAACTGATACACAAGTGTTGAAACTAAATGTAGGCAGGTGACCCAAGTACTAAATTATTAGCCCAGTACAGGTAGTTCTGATTTATAGCTGGCTCCAAGATAAAGCTCTTGACATTTAATGAGGATACCATCCTTTGGATATCTCTGTTAAACATGAGAAAAATTTCATTTTCCAGGAAGCCTGGGTACTGTTTGTTAGTCAATGGTGAAGTGGAATTATTATACACTATTGATTCAGATCAAGCAATATTCTTTGAATTCCAAAAAAGGCAGGTAGTTAAGGGTAACTTTCAATTGAGAATAATGAGGAAATTAGCCAATAGGCAAGACACAGGCCACATCACCTTGCATATTACTTTATAAAGTAATATGTGCCATCAGAATTTATAACACCTCTTGACATCTCTCTGTTTCTGTCAGTATAAATACCCAACTCCTTGCCATCAACAGGAAAGATTCTGCCTCTATGACTACTCTGTGGTGAAAACTCACCTTGGATATTCTGCACATCTTAACAGGGAAATATGCTTTAATAGATGCATACATCATATAACATTTTAATCAGGTTAAAAACTATTGGCTCAAGCATTTATCACTGATATCTTTGCATTTTATTGGTTCTTTGATAATTTTAATGTGTTTTGATCATTTTATCCCCTCCCCTACTCCTCCAAGAATTTTTCTCTCTTCCCAATATACCCAACCTTGTCCTCTTTTATTTTTTCAATCCATCAGGCACAATTTGTTCTATTCACATACTTCTGGTTGTGTGATCAGTGTACCAGAGCCACACCCATACAAAAACTGACACCTCTCCTCCTGACTATCATTTTCCATCTCTATCTTCCACGATAATCCCTGAGTCTTGGGAGGAAAGGCTGTGATATGGATGTCACATTTAGGGCTGAGCATTCATATTCTGTGCATTGTGACCAGTTGTGGATCTCTGTCATTTACCATCTACTACAGAAAAAGATTCTCTGGTGGGATTTTAGAGAAGCACTAAATTACACCATTAGGAATAAGTTTAATATTATGCTAATTTGCCCAATAACAGTACTAGGCTCCCCTTAGCACCTATGTCTTGTCTCTCCACAGGTTCATAGATGAAGTGTAGGTGCCAGGTATGGGTTTCAACTTGTGGGGCAGGACTTCAGTTCAATCAGAAAGTGATTGGTTACTCCCTTAAGGTTTTTGTCATTATTGCACCAGTGGGCATGTCCTTCCAGGCTGGCCATTATTATAACATGCAGAGTTCACAGCTGGGTAGTGTTGATGCTTACTTTTCTCCTGTGGGAGTGTGCATAGCATCTTTCAGCATTGTAAAAGTTAGTCATACAGGATGCGGCTTCCAGGTTAGTACCAGCTGATTTCTCTGTGTCCTATGACTTAAGTATGGTGCATTACCATCAGGTTCTATAGGGTAATCAAGAGCAATGACTATTAACTGTAATGTTTGGGTTTCCAATGGAATTCACTGTTCAACAAGTTTGAAAGAGATAACCCATTGCTGACACTGGGGTTTTAACTTGTTATCCTGTGGTGTCTCATAGATGGATTCTTTGTGCCAAAGCATTCCAAATAATTTTGGCTTTCTTAAATGTTTAATGTATTATCATTATTTATAGTCATCCTACCCTGAACTGACTGAAATGTAACTTACTATTTTTTGACCAACTTCTCCCCATTTCTTTCCTAACCAGTTAGTCTAATTTCAACTTCCGTGTATGTGATCAACTTATTACGTTGTACCACAAGTAAAACATCTCAATTTTGTCCTTTACCTAGATAATTGCACTTACATAATGTCCTCCATCCCTGCCACAAAGCATAAGGTTTTGTTCTCTTTAATGGCCATATAACATTTCATTGTATATTTACATAACATTTTGTTTCTATGTTCCTCAATGATGGACACTTAGGTTCTTTCCACTTGTTGGCTATAGTGAATAATGTTGCAATAAACAAGTGAGTTCATGCCTTTTCAACATAATGATTTTGTTTGGAAATATGCCTAAATATTTAATAGTGAAATTGCTGGGTTATTTTATGATGGTTGTATTTTTATTTTTGAGGAACTTCCATTCCATTTTCTATAATGACTCTAGTAATACTGAACCAACAGGGCTGAAGTCCATTTTCCTGCACAACCTCGTCAGCACTTACTTTCGTCAGTGGTTTTGACAGTGACTCTGCTTACTGGGATGAGATGATATCTTACTGTGGTTCCAATGCTCATTTCTCCAATGATGAGGGATATTGAACACTTTATCATATACTTATTACTTATGTGTATATTTTCTTTTGATAAATGTTTCTTTAGGTCTCATGTCCATTTTTTAATTGGGTTATTTGGGATTTTTCTTTTCTTTTTGTTCTTTCTTCTTTGCTATTGGGTTTTTGAAGCTCTTTATGGATTTTATCTATGAACCCACTGCCAGATGTGTAAAAAAATTTTTTTGCTGTAGTTATCTCATGCTTTGCTTACTACCTTTGTTAGATAAAAAAAAATTTAGTTTGATGCTATCTCATTTGTCTCATTTTGCTTTGATTTTCATACTTTGAGCCTTACCCACCCACTCTCCTTGTCCATTCACATGTCCCAAAACACTCTTGTTCTGTTTACTTCTGGTTGATTTATGTCTCATACATATGTCTTTGATTCGTTTTAAAGATGGTGATCTAGTTCCATGTGCTATCGTGAGTGACAGCAACATTTGCCTTCCCAATGAGTTTATTCTCAGGGGAGAACCAGAAGCTAATGCATGTCATGTTGCAGAAGATCAAATGAAAATGCAGTGCCCGGGACCTAGTTGTCTTCTGTTAAGTCAGCAAAATCGAGAACATTGTCACTTTCTTGCTTTTGCTATATTTTGGGGAAAGGAGGTTTTTGTTTTGTTTGTTTGTTTTTAATTGTGATTACAATTGGTTTTGGGAAGGAATTTGGAAGTAATTATTATTGGGTTTCTCAGATTTTAAAGGCAAATATTTTGCAGAAACTATAAGCATTGAATCTTAAATATTTTTGAGGGTGTAAAAAGAATCAGAGACCACAATGATCGAGAACTCCCTTTCTAAGTCATTTCAATGACACAGTTAGTTTTTGATAGCTTTTCTTTCCAGAGTTCCATAGAAGATCTTTCAGCTAATTGACTTGAATAGCTAATAGGAGCACTTGAATAAAAATGTCTTTACTATCAAAAGATTTTTTTTTTTCATGCACAGCAAACTCTTCCCAGCTCAGTTTTTCTGGTCTTCTGTTCCCTTTCCTAGAGGCAATTGCTATTCTTGCATTTCCTGACAAGAGAAAATGTGCCTGTTTACTCAAATCGTAGTACATGATCTACCCTGCTTTGCTATTTGCTCACTTCCCTTAATAAAATAACAAGAGACTGCTTCCTGTATGTAGATCCACCACGACATTGTTAGCAACTGCAGTGTGCTCCACACATAGACGCAACATTATTTCATCAGTCTTCTGCTGGTGAATGTTAACTGGTTTCTCATCATTGATATTACCGACAGAATTGCAGTGACTAAGCTTATAATTGATTATCTGTTCATATAAAAGTGTATTTTCTATTCTTTCCCTTAACTTATTTATTTATTCACTTTGCATCACGATCTCCCCTCCTCCCCTCCTCCCATTTCCCCCCTCTTCTCCCCTCCCTTCCTCCTCAGAGAAGAAGGAGGCCTCCCATGGGCACCAACCCGCCTTGGCACATTAAGTTGCTACAGAACTAGGGACCTGCTCTCCCACTGAGGCCAGACAAGGCAGCCCAGTTAGGGAAACAGGATCCAAAGATATTTTTAAATTGCTGTCAGAGGAGACATATATTTTAAATTTTGAAGTAGGCCTTGTGATATCTGCCCTATAGTCTCAGTTTCTGGAGAGACTAAGGCAGGGGACTCACAAGCTCAAGGACTGCTTGAGCTATAGAATGAATTAAAAGCCCACCTGGTTTTATGACTCTGTCTCAAACTAAGAAAAAAAGGACTATAAATGAAGCTGAGTGGCAGAACGCTTGCCCAGTTCACATTTCAGTTACACCCAAAACAATTTTTCTTAAGTATATAAACCATCCAATTAAAACCCATCAAACTTACCCTCATGTGACGACATTTACTTTCAAAGCATTTTATAATATAGCACACTATAGAATGTTTAATATTTGCCAGTTGGGTAAATGACAAATTATACCTAATATAGTTTCACATTTATCTCCTCATTTTCTTTGAGGCCCATTAGCTTCCAAAATCAAACCCTTATGTTGAATACAATAAGTGGAATATCTTGAAACACTCTCAGGTCCAAGAAATGCATTATTGAAGATAATCCCTGACTGTAGGATTCTCATCTCCCCTCTATCATGCCATACCTTTCTTCACTGTATTTCAGTAAAATTAGTTTCAGTTCCTATCACTGAAGTCAGAGGAGTTCTTAATATTCTAGATGTAGGTGTCTATGCCAACAAACTGGACTCATTTTCAAATTATCTTCAAAAAACAGAAGCCATCTGAACTTTACTTTGTGAATTTACACATGCTCTAGAAGACTTTTTTTTATTTCTTTCTTTTTTTTTAAGACTAGGAAACACTGCTTGGCTGGCCTCTAGGGGAGAATCATAATTAATAAAAGTCTTTGTCAGATGGAAAACTTAGTCTAACAAATCATCCCCAAACCTCATTAGACATTGTGTATTCCCCATGGACACTATGGAAGAGACTTGATTAAGGGGACGGATGGTGACAACTTCAGTGTCATCTGTTACAGTTGCCCCTGAAACTCCTCAAAATTGAGAAGGGCTTTTTCAGAGGAAGCCGTGACTGCTTATAGTTTAGACATATTGTCATAGTAGAGCTCTGCTAAATTTTCACATGCCTTCTCATGTGCATTCACACAACTTCCTGATGCCTTCTTCAGTCTTGACGTTTTTTAGTGATGGAATCAGCATCATGTCACTTGACTTTGCTTATCACAAGGCACTTTTGGCATCTAGGGTAGGTGACCAAAAAAAAAGGGCTTCTCACTTATGATGGAAGCACCAATTGCCTTTAACTGAACTATGGTCTTTTAGGTTTCAGCACAGAAATGGTGAAGGTTTTGGTGGAACCCTGAGGTGTAATCGGACAGTATTCAGATAACCAAATCTTGAGTGAATCCTGCCTACTGTAGATCTGAAAAGTGGTTTCCCTGGCAGTACATTGCTAACTATCATTGCTTAACTCAAGTGTCTGTAAACAAATGGGGAGGTGATTAAGGAGACGACATGCTGGAATTGGAACTGTTGATTGAATAAGCTTTCTATTCACAGACTTAATGCACAGTAAATCAGGGGTGAATTGTATTTTTATAGATCTCAAGGTTAAAAGAACAAAAAGAACTTGGAGGAATCTCCCTACCAAAGCCAGAGGCAAAGTGTGCTGAGAGCAGTGGTATCAGAACAGCTCGAGTTTAAGCTACCTATGATACCACAAAGTTATTGGTTTATGGGACTTCAGTGTTCCTCTGTGCTTTTGACTCTCAGCTTCCCAGGAACCCTTTACCTTGCAGTGAAACAGCAGGGTGCTTAAAGCTGACACTTCATATGAAATCACACACAAAGCAACAACTTATCAACACCATTACTACAGTTAGTGGTAGTCATCTCAAATAGGATACCAGAAAACTTAATTATAAAGAACAAAAGGACGTAACAATTGCTGCACAATATACTCACCCTGTTTCAAAACAAAAATGTGTGAGATGCTTTTGTGAAAACATCATAGTACCATTTCTTTCGTATTTGGCATTTAGCTGCCCTGAATGGAGCAGAACCCAGACAGCATATTCACTCTGGCTTTATAAAATGCTGAAGTATAGGCCCAAAGAAGCTGTAAGAAGCCTCGTTGGTGCCTCAGGATTTCAAATAATGGGTTTTAGCTAAAATTGGATTTAATTTTGGGCATCCAAATTTCACATAGAGACTTTACATTGTTATTATTAACATTGCATGAAAGAATTATCAAAATATGTTTATCACTTGGCAAATGTATTTTAACAACAGCAACAAACAAACATCTTCAAGTTAAATTCACCTCAACTTTATGATTTTTTTCCCCTTTTCTACTGAAGAAGCATAAGACATGTGTTGCAGTTAAGTTGCTTCCTTTAGGTTTAAATGACACCGATTTTAGGTATCAAACATTCACCTTCATTTCTGCATGTATTTTACAAACTTGCCTTTCAGAAAGAAATGTGAAGAATACGAGCCTGTTTCACAGAAGTTTCAGCTCACTACCCTTTGTTGATAACGAGGTTATTATTATTCTTGGCTGATCATACCCCCCCAAAAAACAAGGGTCCTAAATAACCTGAAATGGGGCTGGCTAGATCACAGGTCTCTAAAACAGAATGTTTGGTGCTGTCCTTGGCACCACAGCCCTGGAGAGCAGGCGAGTCAGCTCTGAGTAGGTCTACAGAGGGACATAGTACGTGAGGTCAAGTATCACCAGGTACCAAAAAATCCTACCTGCTGTCTCTACCTTTCCCCTGAAACCAAGGAAATATCCCCAAAAGGCACAGCTGCAATGATTAATTATCCATAGGGCATTCTTTGCAGGCATCTAAGGGTAAAAAGTACTGCCAGTCTGTTGGATTTGCTATTCCCACAGAGCTATATAGGAAATAATATTACCTAAAATAACACATTAAAGCTCAGAGTACAGTGTGTGGTGAGAATTCATGGACACTCATCACACATGCTCCCAGCTGTTTGTCAAGTGCATTGAAATACCCTTTTGCACTACAATTAATTATCAACCATTAGTGAATAAAATAGTGAAAGGACAAGTGAAAAATGACATAGAACTAGTTTATTTTTAGAAAGCCAATATTTTAAAGTATTGGTTGATTGGACATGTGTGTTCTGAAGCATTTGGTTTTTTTGTTTTTGTTTTTTTCTGAATCAATTTGCAGGAAATCTCTTTCACATTCAGGTTACAGCCACAGAAGAATAAAAATAGCCTACACATTTTAGAGTTTCACTTTTAAAAAGCCATAGGCTTGGACTTGGGTGGGCATTTGAAAATACTAGATGCCACAAGATCCATTTAAAGGTTCTAATTCAGCAGAGTTCCATTTGACCATTGCTTAGCATCCTCTGAACCCCAGGGGCTTCATTTTAGGCATGCAAGGGGAATAGCAGCCTCACCTCCCCAGAAGCCGACAAAAATCCTTCTCTGAAGAGCCTCCAAGGGGAAGATATTTTGGTGAATTTCAGCTTCCCACTAGCTCAAAAGAATTATGCTGGCCTGTGTGCTGTCCCCATGAGCACTACATGCAGAGCTCTGCTCAGTGATTCACCTTTCCAGGGAACCAGTTGGGGTTTGAAGCTGCATCCTCCTTTTCATCCTTGGAGTTCTTTTGAATTTCATCAATGACATCAAGGGATATTTTTGAAACAATGGTATTCTGTTTTCTTTCTTTTTTTTTTTTTCAGGCAGAAGAAAGTGTACCCTAGATACAATGCCCCAAACTATTATAAGCATAAGTTATGTTGAGAAAAAATAAATAAAATTGTATGTGAAAATAAAATCTGGTGCTTATGGAGTTCAAAGAAAATAATAAGTGATAACTTATCACTTGTTATCATTTCTGTTAGAACTCAGATCTCTGAAAAAGTAGGAAAAAAAACCAGCATTTATACGTAGGTCACAAATTCAGATATATAAGAACATAAAGGTAACTTCACACTTAAGGATATTTCTGTGGAATGACTGACTTTCATATATGCCATATTATTCTTATCAAACTCATGTCTAAAAGATGTTAGATATATCACTCAAAATCTTCAATTGGTGGTACTTCAAATAAAATTTATAACTCTTTAATCCTACAATATATACTATACTGAAACTAAAGCATTATTTCTTCTCAAGTATGGTTTCAGGACTAAGTTAGGAGAAATATAAGTAAATATAAGTAAAACAAAAATTATAGCATTACTTAAACACACAAATAAAGAGATATTATTATATCTTATTTTGATGAAAGAAAGATTATTCTTGTGGGGGAGGGCATGAATACTAGCAAATTCTGACAGTCTATATGGAAGCTCCCAAGCAAATACTATTGCTTCAAGGAACTTAATGTGAGGGACCCCAGTTTGGAGTTATGTTAGGTGCTATTCAAAAATAAATTAATAGCAAATATATTGTTAAGATTGGTTTAAAAATAGTCCAAACATTTGAATAAGAACATCATATACTGCTGTCGTGATCCTTAACATTTCTTGGGTCATGGGTCCATTTGAGAACCTAAGAGTTTGACCTCCTTGTCCCTGTGGGTTGAAGGAAGATGTTGCTTTTAAACTTACATAATGGCACCATGTTGTAGAAGTTAATCTTAGTTTTTGAAAGCTGGTATCCCACAAACAGAAAGGCTACGTGCATCTCAGACCATCGGTTCATAATTTTCCTTCCCCTTTCAGTTTCAACAACACAAACACTATGAAGTGCCTTTTTATTTGTCATTATCCAATTAAGTTCCCTGATGTTACAGATGAGGAAATTTTGGCACAAGAAGATGAAGAAAGTTTGCCATAGTAATAAAGCAGCTAATGATAGAACTGGGTTCAAATCTAGGCAACTGGTGCTATGATTAATTGGCTCTAATCATAGCATACGCTGTAGCTAAGAGTACTTACATCTGTGTTTACATCTACCCATGAACTATGTGTTGTTAGTAACCATATTCTGCAGATGCGGAACCCTAACCGTAGACCCTCCAGTCAACTTACCCAAAGTAGTCAAACTAGTATTCAAATCAGCCAGCTGCCTCAGATTTTGATTATGCATGCCTACATAAACACACACACACACACACACACACACACACACACACACACACAATGACCATAGACCTACATGTCATAGGAATTCAAATAAGCCAAGGATGCTCATAATGAGTGTGATTATGCAAGATTACTCCATTTTTTTTTTTGTTTCCAGTTATTCTGCTTTAAGCAAGTATCACTTTCATATAAAAAATTTTATTTGTTACAAAAATGTAATGAACTCTTTGACAGCTTAAAATGTGTTAAGTGGCCAGATCTCAGCCTTACAGATTAGGGCTTTGAAGTACGAACACAATTTTGCAGGCATAGGATGTAAGTTTGGAGAAAACCTGAGTATACAGGGCAGGGCGAGATAGAGGCCATGTCAGTAGTTGGCACACAAGGTGCTGCATGGCTCTGGGATATGAGGACTGGGTGGTCCTATGGACAGTTAGAAGAGAAGTCAAGAATGTTGGGCAGCTTTGGCCACAAGAAGTTGAAAAAAAGCTTGTCTTAGTAAATTAAACTGAACAGAGCCATAAACTCTAGTCTTGGGATGCTACACAATTTTACCCAAGGCTGACCTTCATTAGGGTTTGGTGACTGTTCTGTTCTGTCCTTCAAACTCTTGATTTGTGAGAAAACAATTTTGGTTCCAACAGATTTGAACAGAAAAAAAAATTACATGTAGACTTTGATCCTATTCTCAGAGCTAGCTGATTTTAATTTTAAGAATCTGCTGTGTGACATAGATTGTCTACAAGGAATTGCAAAGCCCAAGTCTGAAGATAAGCCTTAGGTGTCAGGAGTCTTTATAGAGTAAGGTTAGCACACAAATGTAGTGGAAATTTTGGTTTCCTTAAAAACTCAGTTGTGTTATGTGACTGTGTTTTTTGTTTTGGTCCCAAGTATGAGATATGGAAATGCTTTATACACTGTTGAAAATAGACTCGTGAGAGAGCATATAATCTTTGTCAGCTGATAACGGATTCATGAAAGAGTAGAACATGTGATCTTTGTAAGCCTTAAACTGCCTCATGCAGGGGGGCATGGTTTTTGACAACTGGAAAACATACTTGGAACTGTGAGAGGGTATAAATAGGAGCCCCAAAACAGAGAGGGATTACTTCTGCTTAGCTTCACGTCTCATCACTATGCTTCGCTTCAAGATGCTCCTAGAGAGAAACACTCCAGAGAATGCTTGGAGCTTGCAGCTGCTGATTGTTGTTAGCTCCCTCTGCTGCTGGTCCTTCCTGTTGTGCTTATTCTTTGACTGGACTGCTGGAATACTGATGATGAAGAGCAGAATCACCCCCAAGGAACTACATCTAAAGAGGTTTACATTCTTTGTCCCTGCTAACCTTCTTTCTCCCATACCTCAAGCAGGTGGGTTGGAAGGGACGCAGAGGCATTGAGAAAACCACAAATAAAATAGTATAAAAATATGCCTTCACCCAAAACTGTGAATGAGAACTACAAAGAAAAGGAAAGGACCTTCGTCATAGGACAATAATACAAAAGAAAGAGTTCTGCAGGTTCACAGTGGCTATTCTAACTCTGTAGAAATGTATTGAAATATATATATATATATATATATATATATATGCTTCATGAAATAGATGTGGGTGGATATCCCTGGGAGGCCTGCTCTTTTCTGAAGGGGAATGGAGAGGAGGAGTGTATCTCAGGGAGAGGCCAAGTGGGAGTGGGGCTGGGACGAAAGAAAGGAGAGGAAACTGTGGTCAGGATGTACTAAAATGAAATATAAATAAATAAACAAACAAACAAGTAAATAGAAATATATATGCTATGGTTTTGGTTAATATTTGTGAATGACATTTTCATTTATAAGGGTTTTTTTACAATAAAGTTTATTTTTTTAAAGAAATAAAGACACAGAGAGAAAATAGAGTATACCATTATTCTCTTGTGTCATTTTTTACCACTGTGTAATTAAAGAGACACTCACATTGATCATGTGCAGAGGCTTGAAAAGTCGCTTGATTTAATTTGCTGAGCTAAGTTAGTGGTTTGAGAGAATTCCGGGAGATTGAGTGGCCTTACTATTAACAAGATCTACCTGATGACCATCTTAGCATTTTTTTCCTATTCACAGACTGATTTGAAAACTCTTCCACGTGGGGTGACTTTAGTCCTTCTTAGAAAGAAAATGGGCAACTCAGTAATTTCTGGGTCTGAATAAAACACTATCTCCAAATCTCCAATAAAAATGTTGCTGAATTAAATGTAAGTTATTGTCTTACTTGGAAATAAATAATCCACAATTTCTCCATGGCTTTGTCCATGTCCAAAGGCCCAAGGGACAGGTTGTGTTAGCATTTGTTAGAATATAATGACAATTTAGGTCATATTAGAGAAAGCAGTATCTTGAGAGAGAAAGAAAGCCATAGTTTGGATTTCTAGATGGACTCTGTTTTGCTCCATCAACAGTTATATTTGCAATAATTATTGCCATTGTTTTGTTATATGCTAGTTAAGTATGATTCTCAGACTTTATTTTAGGTTTTTTATTAGAGTGTGATGTTTTAGGGCTCAAAACTACTTTTATTATGCTATTAGGACACTATGATGGAGATGTAACCTGAAGCAATAAATAAATACATTTAAAAAAAGAATATCTAGAAACACTGCTGTAATTTCTATTCCAAATTAGTAATTCAATTATGCACATTTAGTAAATCAGTAAGTTGTTTAGCATTAATTCAGTGAATTAATGATTTGAAATAGAGGGGAAGATTTTTATATTCTCTTATATTTCAAATATTCTAAACATTACACAATCATGTATCTATACTGAAGATTTTCAAAACTTAAACAAATAGTTCATTTTTATGAAAATTTACTGGCCACTAGAATTTTAATTGTAAAAACAATTACATGTATCACCAATAATGGATTGTTTTTTAAATATGTGGATAATAATTTTATTATGAATTTCTTGTTCTGATAGACACTATTGTAATATATTATTCATTGTTAAACATCAATTAGAATAAATTTTTATATGTACTTTAAAAAGTGATCCATTTTAATATTGTATTCAGAAATTAGCATAGATTATATTAAAGTAATTAGGATTTCCACTGTAGCTAAATAACTTCAATAAATAAAATAATTATCTCTTGTTATAAAATATATTTAGTAGAAATCACTTAGGGTTTGTGTGGAACAAGAGGAAAGAATATGTATCTTACCATAGAATTCCTCATCCAGAAGAAAGCATTCTTAATTAAATCTCATAGTATCATTTGAGTGAAGGCAGATCATTGAGGGAGGCATTTCACTGTCTCAGTGTTTCCAGGTTTTTCATCCATCTACTTTGCAGAACTTTTTCCATGGGTTCCCAGACCTACCCTTGCTTGGCGCACCCTTTGTACATGATGTCTGCTCTCATAGTAAAAAGATACTGGAATCTTCTCTATCTTGAGAATATGACCAATTATCCCCAAATCACCGGAGATGTAATAGTCTCCTTATTTGATAAAGCCCTTATAACCTTAATCCTGTAATTTCTTTCAGTTTCATTCTATATGCCTCATCAATGAGTCAAGAGACTCTAACTCAACCTGTCGAAATCACATCTTTCCCAAATGCTACTCAAGGTTCTGGGGCCTCTTCCAACCACATTCCCCAAATGCCTGTCTTTTAGCATCAGACATCCCAATTTGTAAACTTCATCATAATCCATGTGTATCTTAGGAGCCCAGAGTTCAGCATTATGAGTTCTTACATCCACACCAAAGAATTCACATTCCTTTATCAATTTGAATGCTGAAAGCCGTCTCTACTCATGTGTGTGCATTCATGTGCATGTGCCATGTGTACCTTTATGGGGGTGGGGTACCTGTGGTTTTACAGATCCTAGAAGTTTGCTGTCCATTTATGAAAATGGGAATTCATACCTTTTTAACTCACTTGTTTCTTCTCATGTTCAGGAATTTTGTGTTAAATTATCTGGCTATTTATCATTGTGCTCTTAAAAACAATAAACATAGCACATAATAGGAACCAAACTTTTAGAAAATCAGAAACAGTCTTACCACACAATAATAAATGATTATATTTTTAGTATGGTTGAAAGGTTGTAAGTTCTACTGTTGTTGGAATTCCTGTTGAACCCTCTTAAGTATGATGTTTTGTCTAAAGCCTAAGAATCCCTTGTCAGACTGAATGGGAAGAGTGTAATAGATATAAGATGAATGGAATGAATGTCGTTAGAAGTTGTTTCCTGACTCCAAACACAAAACTATTTTAGAAAGCAGAAAATCAGAACTGAGGAAGGGGAAATCTCCCATGTCTTTAAAAATGACTCAATGGCAATTTCTAGAAAACAGATCTTTACTATGTATTACTTTAAAATTTGGCTTTATTTGTTCACCCCAGGTAGTGAAAGACAGGAACTTACTTAAGAAGACAATGGATATCAATATAAACAGTGCTTCTAGTTGCCTTCACAGATATCATCAATGAATTCACAGTAACTGTTACTTTCCAATAAACCATATTTCAATATTATTTCTGTACTTATACAATGTTTGTTGTTTACTTGAGTGAATATTTGACAAAAGGACCCCTTGGGACTGACACCCAATGTCTCTAATCTGAAAGGAAAAGATTCACTTTGTTAGATTCCAAAAGTAAGTGTCTTAGTTAAAGTCTATTGCTGTGAAGAGACGCCATAACCATGCCAACTCTTATAAAGGAAAACATTTAACTGGGGATGACTTACAGGTTCACAGGTTTAGTTCATTATTGTCATGGTGGGAAGCATGGTGATGTCCATGGTGTTGGGGAAGTAGCCAGCCTAGAGTTCTACATCTGGATCTTTGGGCAGCAGGAAGAGACTGACAGTGAGCCACTAGGCCTAGCTTGAGCTTCTGAAACCTCAAAGCCCACCCCCAGTGACATAATTCCTCCAAGAAAGCCACACCTACTTGAACAAGGCTATATGTGCTAATGTTACTCTCTCTAAGCATTCAAATTCAAATGAGTCTATGAGGCCCATTCTTATTCAAACCACCAAAGAAGTTATAATGTATCACTGAACTGCTATTGTAACTTGAAACAGTTATTTATTTGGTGAATTTGGAAGTCAAGTAGCGTCACATTTGTATATGCTGAGAGTGACTCTATTCCACATTCTCTTTCTCTCCCAGCTTTTTTCCAGGATGGATGAGCTTTCCTACATATGCTCTTCTTGTGGAAATGGAAGTTGGTCAGAAACAAGAACAACAAACATGTATCTTTTTACACCTCTTTCATTATATTATGTACACGGAAGTGAGGCCCATTGGAGTAGGTGTACCTTTTTAGAAGTGTGTAACTGGGGGTGGGCTTTGAGGTTTCAGAAACTCAAGCCAGGCCCAGTGACTCACTATCTCTTCCTGCTCCCTGCAGATCCAGATGTAGAATTCTCAGCCAGCTCCTACCCTGTGGCTAAGGGCAAATTCAAGCCATAATCAGATTTTCTTTTTTATAATTCAAGAAAATTATGTGGCAAAGGAGAGAGGGGGAAATTCTGGGTCTTTATTTTGATTCAAATAGCTACTATGGTTCAGACTTCAAACATGAGAGCATCAAATAGAAATGTCCAAGTCAATTTCACCTATTGACCATGCATGCATACAAGTATCTTTACCTCTACCAAGTATTTGTATACTTATAAAATGCATCCCTTTCATATCATGAGCCAAAGTAAAACCCAGATCACCCAGATATTTATTTTTACCTAAGAACAGAATCCAACTAGAAACAAGACAAACAAATAACCTGTTTCTCTTATTTTTTAAGTTCTGATATTTTAGTTATCCAGTTAATAAACATGCATTTCATGTATTTGGATGCTTCAGACTTTACCCACTTATGGCCCAGCATAAGTTTGAGAGGTTTAGAAATAAAGCCCGTGTGATAGATTATTGATGCATCAAACTCATTGAGAACTGACTTCAGCATTCTATCTTATGACATCTCAGTGTTCTAAACTTAGTAGTTGATACCTCACAAAAATAACTATTGATTCAGAAATGAATTTGCTCATCAGACAGCCAGAGACCTGGTAGCTTTTAGTCATAATTTATTTATAATTTCTCCCCAGAGGTGTTCAGAGATGAAGTTTGAAAAAAAAGTAAAATATTATTTTTCATATTTTTTTTTACTTTTTTTTCAAACTTCATCTCTGAACACCTATCCCTCTCAGGTCTCTGAGGTGGTTGAAGAATAGATAGCTAGAGTCTCATGGTTAAATTTTGAGTTGTTTAGGAATCAAGAGGGTGTTCTGGACCTAAGAAGAATTTTTTAAAATTATGAGGCAAGTTAGTATGAAAGCTGAGTTAGATATAGAACTTTAAACACATGGAGATGGTTAGATAGTAGAATGTTAAAGTCAGGTGCCAAATACATATGGACTGGACATTGGGAATGTATGCTAAGCCATATAACTCTTATAATTGTGGCCTATTTATTTCTGTTGTTTTGTATTGTATTTATAGTTATAAGAAAAAGAACCATTTTTTTTTGGACTGAAAGGGAGAGCTGTTGGGGGGAAAAAGAAATATTTAAACTAAAAAAAAAAAAAAAAAGAAGGGAAGAGGATGGGGGGCGGTTGAGGGGGAGGAGGGTGGAAGGATGGGACTGGAGGGGGGAGTAGGGAGGGGATTGTGATTGTGATGTAACTTGAAGAAATAAAAAATAAATTATTAAAAAAAGAAATAAGAACTGCCAAAAAAAAAGAAAAAAAATGTAAAATATTCTTTTTCATATATTTTAAAATATAAGAGACTTTGATGTATTCTAGGAACTGGAGTTTTAAAGAGAGAGAGAGAATTGAAAAGAATGAAGTCAGTAGGATTATAAAGGCTCAGTAAAGCATTCAGAAATAATTTAAAAGATAAATATAATTTCCTACTATAAAAAATTACTATTACAAAAATTCTTGTTTATCATTCCATGCAGATTACAGGTGTTCTTTGCCATGGGATAATGTACAATAGTTTTGATCATCCAAAGATATAAGAGCCTTCTTAGGTCTGAATGCCCAGAAACGACCTCAAATATAATTTGCTTTGTATAGGCCTCAACCTTTGACTGACATTGTGCTCTGACTGGTCCTTTCTTTCTTTTTCAAAATTTAATTTAATCTAATTAAATTTATCTCTTTTCTGATAATTTCATACATATATGCTCACCCCTCATTTGATCATACTCACTTCTCAACCTCTCTGAGACTGCTCTAACTTGACCCTGTCAACTTCATAGTCTCTTCTCTTTTTTTCTTAATAACTCACTGACTTCAGGTAGAACTTCCCACAGACTCATGTGTATGTATTCAAACTCTGATGCCTGGGCACATATCAGTGAACCACACACTAAAGAGAACTGATTATCCCTCCTTCAGCAGTTGCCAATTGTCAGTAGTTTTTAATAGGGGAAGGGCCTCACAGGTTCCTTCCCATTCCATGTTGCAAAGTTGACTGGATTGATTTTATGTGGGTCTTCTGCAGACAGCCACAACAGCTGTGAGTGCGTGAGTGCAAAACTCTGTTGTGTTCAGAAGACACTATTTTGGAGTAGTCCACTTTCATCTTCTTACTCTTATACAATAGTTCCACTCCCTCTTTTGTGTTGTTTCCTGAGCCTTGCTGGGAAAAGGTTATGTAGATATTCCATTTAAGGCTGATCACTCCACAGACTCCTATTCTCTACTTTGGCTGGTTGTGAGTCTCTGAGATAATCATCTTCCACTGCAATAAGAAGCTTCTCTGATTAAGAGTGAGAACTTTAATGAAACTGATGGATAGAAGGATAATTATTTGGAACCCAGTCTGATGCTATACTCATCTAGCAATATAATACTAGATTCTCTCTCCAGGACATATCATCTCTCCAGTCATAGATTCTTAGGTTTACAGTACCAAATATTAGTTCCCTCCTGCGGAGCAAACCTTAAATTCAATCAGAAAGCAGTTACTTATACCTATAACACCCATGCCACTATTACATAAAGGGTCATCTCTTTCCAGGCTAGTCATTATTGTAAATCAGAGTTTACAGAAGAGTGAGAGTGGTTGACTTTTTTTCCCTATGAAGCCTGCATAGCCCTTTAAGGAATAAGAGTAAACCTTCAGGAAATGAAGCTTCCAGGTCACTATCAGGACCCTTCTTGGTCCTTGAATTCAGAAATAAGAGTTAGAAACTGACAAGGTGTAATGAGATTAAGGAAATAACTACTCTTGCTCATGACATGAGCAATGCTGAATTAAATGAGTCATCCACTTCCTTCTATTTCCAAATCCATGATTCTAAGGAGCTTATCTCTTGTATAAAATGGTGTAAAATAGAATAGTTAGACTTTTATGAAGTGGGTGGGTTATAGAGAAAAGAAAGCTTATTAAGATGTATTTTCACCAAACTATCCCTATAAAGGAATGTTGTGAAAAAGTGACTGAGATTTCTTACCAAAATTTGAAGGCAATGGAGTTTTAATACTCAAAGACCAACGCCTTGAGACTTGATCTCACCTCTCCTTGTATTTCAATGTATTTCTGGGAGTATACATACTCCTGTACTTTTTCCTTATGGCTTTCTTCAACTTGAAACTCCAGCTAGATCCATTCATCTTACAGTGTGACACACTAAGCAAATTCAACGTGAGTTCACTGATGAGAGGGCAAAGGTCTCCACGTATTGACGGGTGCTCTGTCAGTAATACTGTGAGGCAATCACAGTGTTGCCTGCAGCTAATGTGTATTCACAGTGCAGAGAAAATGCTTCCACATACTCATCCCCACAAAATGGCTTCTAGCATCCACGCATGGAAGATTTGTGCCTCAAACTATACTTCTCATTGATGGGAGAAACACACCTACATTTTCACATTAGTATGATGATTAATTCTGACTGTATGCCTCCTACGTCAACATCAGGTCTTGTAGGCAGTCAGTCCTTCATCTGTGTTATAGTTACAGACATCAAAACAACTCCAAAGGTTGGAAGAGTATAAAATGTGTGTGGAATGCCAGTGTTAACCCCCAAAACACAATCTGCTATTTTGTTTTTGACAAACAAAAGCAATCAGTAATCAAGCTGTTATAAAAAGCAAGGATTGGGTTATATGATCTCTAAGGTTTCTTCCAGCTTAAAAATGATGGCTTTTGTATCAGTTACTAGGAAATAGTGGTATGAAGCTGGGCTTAGAGGCTCTAAGTTAAACCCTATCCCCGTAATAGATTTAATTGTTATTTAAGGAAGACAATTCACACTTGAGACTCTAGTCCTAAGATTTAATATGTCCTGTACTTGTCACATTTTACAGAAAGTCAAAGACAAAATATTGCCCAAGTCCTATGTGACTCTTGTACAATACAAGAGCAATAGACTAGATCACTTGACTCGTAGTTTAAAATGATTATTTTAATCAAATTCACATTAAGTTTTCGAAGATAATTATGTGAACAAAAAATGTGTTTGTGTAAAACAAATCGCCTTCCTTTCTTGCATTGCTATAAAAAAAAATGATAGCCTTAAAATTGAATGGCAGTAATTTCTTTTTCCTATCTCCTAAGAATACATTGTAATGTGAAATTGTGGGAATAGAATGTTCTCATCTCAAGAACATCCACAATAGGCATTAGCCTGGCAATAATTATGAATGTTCCATATCTAAAGAATGGATAGAGTATAAAATATCAACTATGAATATTTTAGCCTTTTTGGTTTCATTTGGATTAAAATTCTCTCATCCTCTAAAATAAATAAAATTGAGTTGTGGACTTTCACAAGGTCCCTTGGAAGATGCTTTTGCAACCTTATAGAACACATGTTCCTGAGTTTTCTCTCTTCTGAATTTCTTTGCATTTTGTCCTTCTGTGTTCCATATTTTAAAGTATTAATTCCTGTGTTTGTCTTCACAAGTAAAGGCAGGATCTGAGAAGTTTGACTGTCATAGAACAAAACTAATCATAGGGACAGGAGGAAGATAGACCATATGGAAAGAAATAGAAGTGTAAAGACCCACACACACACACACACACACACACACACACACACACACAAATTCTGCTGTTAATTGTCATGTTTGTCTTCACTGCTTAAAATGTGGTTCAAGAGTCATCAACATTAGCATAATTTCCCCCAACACACACACACACACACACACACACATGCACATATATGCATTTACATACATACAATTAATGAGCATCTTTATTTCAATGTTCTCAGGAACTCATTTACACACATATATCAGGCACTAAGTGTAGGGGTTAGATAAATTAGATTTAGAAAATATATAGGAGTTTCTGATACTGTCTCTTAATTTGGGGTCTGAAGAGCATTATCAGCATGATGTCAGGAAAAACAGGAAAGACTTAATAGACTGAAAAACAAGGTTGAAGTCAGGAAAACAGGAAAGACTCAATGGACTTGAAGAAACAAAGTATCTGGCCTGACATTGTTTTCAGCTGCTAAGTGGGCGGAGCCCAGATTAAGCTGAAATGGAGTTCCTCCTATTTAAGGACAGTGCATGGAGCCCAGAAGGAGAAGAGGCCCCTGATGCTATAGAGCTCCAAGAGTCCTGCTGAAAAAAGGGCTGGCCATTGATGGCCAGCTCTCTCCCTGAAGCAGAAAGAAGCCAGTGAGCAAAGAAAGCCTGAGCAAGACACCAAAAGGCCAAGGACTGGACCCTGTGGCTCAGCTTTTGCCTGGAGGGGTTTGATCTGTCCGAACAGTGGCCTAGGGGAAACTGTGCCTGGCTTTAAGGACTGAGGCAGAGCAGCTGAGTTCCTGGTTCAAAAGAAGTAAGTTGGCCTGCAGACGGCTGGGGTCTCCCACAGAGAAGAAAGCATGAAGCCTTATTTAAGGTGAGACTGCAATAACCAACTTACCCTGACGAACCTGCATCTGAGAGATCCAGAAAAAGGACTGCTAAGTGCGTTAAAGAATCTACAACAAAGACTGTGTTCCTGACGACTGAGGACCTGCCCCAGAGACTATATCATTCTAAAAGGTTATGAAAGTAGTTGTTATGATTATCAATAGGTTTAGTGGATAGGTTGAAGGGGTTGTAAGAATTTATAGGATTAATAGTTAGGAAATTGTTGGTGTTTGTTATAAGTGAATTTAGTAATAAATAAGTGTTAAATAATAATTTAAAAGATCGGTTACAACTGAGCTCTTTAATCTTCACCTCAATTCTCCATATCTCTTGCTCCCTGTCTTTGACACAGAATAATTTCCTTGCTTAAGCAGCCTTATTTGTAATAGCTAGAAACTGGAAACAACCCAGATGTCCCTCAACTGAAGAATGGATTAAAAAACTGTGGTACATCTACACAGTGGAATACTACTTAGCTATCAGAAACAAGGAAATCATGCAATTTGCAGCCAAATGGATGGAACAAGAGAAGATCATCCTGAGTGAGCTAACCAAGACTCAGAAGGATGCACACGGCATCTATTCACTTAGTCGGATTTTAGCCATATAGTACAGGATAACTATACTACAACCAATCACCAAAGGGAACATGAACATAGACTTTTTTTACCTTTCCATTAGACATTTTGCCCTAGTTGTACTGCCTTGTAGGCCCCCAGTGTATGAGGAGGTTCTTGGCCCTCATATGACTGCTGAACTGGGGTGGGGGACTGTTATGCAGGGACACTCCACTCCAGAGGAGTGGGATGGAAAGGATAGGGGGTAGATGGTGGGAGGGCATGACTGGGAGGGGTGGGAAGAGGACACTATGATGGAGATGTAACTTGAAGTAATAAATATTTAAAAAAACAAAAAAAATGTAAGCTCATAAACATGTAAAAGTACAGTGTTTGATGCTGTGTATACATTATAGTAAATGACCCTGCAAAACACAAGTGAAATAAGATAACCACATTGGGACTAGAGAGGAGAGATGGTAAATGAGAGAGTGTGAATAAAATGTTAAGATGGTGATTGTAATCTGTGCTTTTTTTTCCTACTTTATTTTTTCTGGTGATGAAAGTATATTGATTGTATAACAATTTTGTTTAGAAAATGCTGCTAGGACAAAAAGTCTGGCTCCATTCTCACACATTACTTTAAAATGGGTTCAAATGCAGTGTTTTAAAAGCACTAAAAAGAGATTTCAGAGAAACTCAGATGTAAATATTCTAAATGTTTAAGAAAAATGAAATGTGATTTTTTTGGCCTTTTACTACTAATTGTCATAAACTGTTTAGGATAATTAAGAAATGCAAACTAATGGTTATGCAAGCCAGTCATTCTGTTAGGTACTATGACAGCCTATTATAGTTACTTGCTAAGCTAATCAGAAATAAAGCTGCTACGAGACAAGCAACATCTGCTTACCCTAATATAAGAGATAGATAGGGCCTCTTCAAAAACCTCAAGAGATCTGCAGAGTATGGCATTCAAAGATGTTTTCGTAACTTTAGAGTTTTTTATATCAAGACATATCAACTCCTGACAGCACCCCCTATTCTCCTCCAAGTAGAAGATGAGCATTGAAGAATCTCCAGTGGGAGATGATTGAATTAGTCACAAGCCTATGTCTTGGTAGGAAAAGCCCCTTGCTCCAACTGTAGACAGAATGCTGTCCAAAAAGGATAAAACCTGGAAGCAGGTAAGTCGACAGCCTAGCTCTGCTAAGACAGGGTAGGCAAGTCCTTCATAACCCCTGCTCTACAATCAATGTCTGTCAGAGAAGCAGGGCCAAACGACTGAAGATCGATGCTGTAATGTTTGGAGAGAAAATGGAAACTGTCCAGGCAGCCACTGGTATGTCATTTCTTAGTTTGGGAAGCTGCAGGCCCTGTACTTCCTATAAAATCGATATATTTATCCCTCTCAGGTCTCTGAGGTGGTTGAAGAACAGATAGCTAGAGTCTCATAATTAAATTTTGAGTTGTTTAGGAGTCAAGAGAGTGTTATAGATCTAAGAAGATACTTTTAAAATTGTGTTGCAAGTTAGTATGAATGTTGAGTTAGATATAGAACTTTAAACTCATGGAGATGGTTAGATAGTAGAATGTTAACGTCAGGTACCAAATACATATGGACTGGACATTGGGAATGTACGCTAAGCCATATAACCCTCATAACTCTGGCCTAATTACCTCTGTTGTTTTGTATTGTATTTATTATTATAAGAGAAAGAGCCATTTGTTGGACTGAAAAGGGAAACTGTAGAGGGAAATAAGATATACCTTAAACTTAAAAGAAAAAAAAAGGGAAGAGGATGGGGGGTTGAGGGTGGGAGGGTGGGACTGGAGGGGGAATAGGTAGGGGACTGCGATTGAGATGTAACTTGAAGAAATAAAAAATAAAGGAAAAAATGCAGGATGTGTGAGATGAGTGTTTCCAAGTAGTATTTCAAAGGAAGATGCCATGAGAGGGAGATTGATATTTAATAATGTTTTAAAATGCAATGTGCTTGAAAGAAATAATGACGAAAGAAGCAATGGTGACTGGAATGAGAAAACAGAAGGAACTCAGTATTGGTTGTCTTGTAAGAAGCAATATAAATATAAACATTTTAAAATTTGAATGTCATAAGACATTAACAATCACATGTATGTAGCATGAAGCAGACTAAGCACGGAAAGATCAAGCTCACTACTCAAAACAAACACAAGAAAAACAACCAAAATGCCATTTTGAGATCTCTGTGAAAATTGGAGTAAAGAAGCACTGTTTCATCCCTTGTCAACCCACAGATTACTGTTTGTTGAAAAATCTGAGTCTATTGCTTTAGATTTATTTTTGCACTATTAGGTCATTAAGTATACTTTAAAACTTTAGCCCAAAGAAAGCAACTAAATTTGAATGATGTATATTCTCCATGTTTACTAAATTAAACCATCGAACTATATCACAATAAGAACACACTAGTCATTACACACTAGTCACCAGTGTGTAACTGTATCCATAGGCTAAAATGCTAGGCACTCACTAAAGTGTGTTGTACACAACATCGGTAGAAACACATCTCCATTATATCATTAACCAAAATTGGAGATAAATGTATGGATGCCAAGCACATCGTTCTTGTAGATATATATGTTTGCATATAATGACCTCTTTCTAAAACTTAGAAGAGAGGACACTACAAATACGTGGTGACCCTAAATGCTACATTTCCTAAGATAATGCCTATTTGGTTTTTCCTCCTGAATTTTCTTATTGAGTTTTAAAGCTCCTTTAAAAAGCGATTTCATAAAGCTGACAATAGTTTTAATGGCATGAGCAAATTATAAATACTAGTTATGTGAAATATGCAATATTCCATGGCAAGAATGTTTTAATTTTATAAGCCAGCCATAAAAACTTTTAAGGGTTATAATTTTGAAGTTTCATGATAAATTTAAATTTTTATAAGAAGCATTTGTGATGTTTAAAATCAGAAACAAATTATTTCAAGATTGTCCTCTAACCTTATTCATTTATCATTTTCTAGCTGTATATTGGTATGGCCTCTATATTTCTGCTTTTACAAATATTAAGTTTCTCTAGAAATTGTGGAGAAATATTCCCAGTTTAACTGACATTATCCCATGTGGCATTTAGGTTTCACACCTCTTAATGTAGCCATGGTTCTGAAACACAGAAGGGTCCTTCTGACCACCGTTTCCACTGTGTCTGAAAAAGTTTATATCTCTGCTTTGTCGCCATTTGGTCCTACAGGGTTTCCCTTTTTTTTTGTTATTCAAGACATAGGCAGATATTAGCAGAATGTTAAGGACACCAGGACACTTCTGTTAAGCACAGGAACCAAGGGAGGGATCTTTCAATCTTTTCATTTCATCCAGTTGCCCATATCTTCTGTGTCTAGCTGTAATTGCTTTCTGTCAGTGACAGATAATCCATTAACCATGGGAACAAATGTGTAGCTTATGCTTGTCTGGAAATGTCCCCTTAATTGCTACTGAACGAACACACACACACACACACACACACACACACACACACACACACACACACCACATATTCTCTCCTCTACACCAACTTATTGTCCACTCTAACCTAAGCTAATGGCTCTGTCTTAGAGACTAGCGTGTAAGCCTTTTGTAATCTGTTATGAGCACCCCAAAATTACCAGCATGAAACAATAACAGCATTTTTATACCCACATTTTCTGCAAGTCTCTAACGTGACAGACACTTCTCTGTGTGGCTTTAACTGAGTCTTTCATGATATTGCACTTGGCCCTCATATGACTGCTGAACTGGGGCAGGGGACTGATATGTAGGGACACTCCACTCCAGAGAAGTGAGATGGAAGGGATAGGGGGTAGACGATGGGAGGGCGGGACTGGGAGGGGTGGAAAGAGGGCACCTTGATAGAGATGTAATCTGAAGTAATAAATAAACATAAAAAAATATTTGAATGAGGCTGAAAGATTGCCCTTCAAGATGATTTTCTCACATAGCTGGCACATTGGCACTTGTGGTTGGCAAAAGGCTTGGTTCTTTTCCAGCTGGACTAAATCTAGAGGACAGTTTAAAGCACAGTTGTGGCATGGGGGCCATTTCACAGAGGAGATTGCTCCATTAAATGATTAATGTGGAAGCTGTAGGGTCTTATTTATTTTTTATTATGGAGCCTTGCAGTCACAACACATCACTTCTTTTGTGCACTCAGACCTAGCTCACACAATGTGAGGGAGAAAAGGGGAAGATATTAGAGAGTGAGTTGTAGGAGGGATCACTGGGTGCCATCTTGTGGACTGGCTGCCAATAGAGACTGTGACTTTACCCCGAATGAATCACTTCCACTTACGTAAAACATACTCACCTGATTGTCATGGTTTCCAGTCTCCTTCTCTTACATTATTAGATTATATTGTCTTATCATCTAAGTCAAGGACACTAGTTTTCTTCTGCTGGCTCACAAATCTAGCATCTAGAAATAATAACCAGTTATTATCTTGCAGATCCATCGCAAGAAGTCTACAGATTAGGTTCTTAGCTCATGATTTAAGAAAGCTGAAATCAAGTTGCCAGTCCTGGCGGCAGTTCTTGCGGGGAGCTTAGAGTTGCCCTCCAAATGCATTCAGGTTGTTGGGGAAGAGTTAGGTAACTTATGGTTGACAGACTGTAGTATCTAGATACTACCTAGAACAGTGGTTCTCAACCTTCCTAACACTGTGACATTTTAATACAGTTCCTCGTGTTTTGGTGACCCCAACCATAAAATTATTTTCGTTGCTACTTAATAACTGAAAATGTGCTACTGTTGTGAATAATAATGTAAATATCCAATATGCAGGATTTCTGATATGTGATCCCTTTGAAAAGGCCATTTGCCCCCCCGGGGGGGGTCACAATCAACAGGTTGAGAACCACAGACCTAGATGCTATGTTTGTATAGTTTTTGCCACAATGTAGTTGGGTTGCTTCCTCAAGGTTAGAAGACAAATCTCCTTTTAGCTTTAAATTTCTATTTTGTCTTTTATCTCTATTGCTAGAGGTAATATGATTTGATCTGGTATACTAGAAGGATAGCCCTTTTAATTAAATCAATCTACTCATTATGTTAACATTGTATCTGAATAGTTCTTTTTGCAAGGTACAGTAACAGAATTGAGGGTTGGCATACAAGGGACTAAAATTAGGTAAATTCTGTTCACAGAGAAACACCATCTTAGAATCATCCAAGAGCAGGTGGTTTAAGTCTGCATTAGTTCACTATTGCTGTGTAGCAAAATTCCCCAAAACTTAATGCCTAAAACAACAAACCCAACTAATATCTCACAGTTCTATGATCTCTTGAGATGGAACACAAAACGTATTTCTAAAGTAATTCACCTATATGACCTTTTACTAAGTCCTAGCTGTTATAAAAGGCCTTACTTGCTCTATAAATGTGCCAGTCTCCAGGAAGCATGAGTATCTTCATGACTTGAAAGCGTTCATCAGACAGCCAACAAAGAGAGCAAGAGAAAAGCAGCTTCCATGTAGGAGCTAACTTCAAGTATAACACACCATCACTTTTACTACAGCCTCTAGTTTCACAAGTCAGTCCTGACATGATGTAGAAAGGGCCTTGCACAGTGGGAGCTAAATACCATCTAATAGGACATGTTGTAGACTTGCCCTTTGCAACCACAATTAAGAACAAAATAAATTAGACTTTTTAATTTATTTATTATTTGTTTTTACATCCAGACCACAGTTTCCCCTCCCTCATTTCTTCCCAGTCCCTCCCTCCCTCCCACTTCTCCTCTCCCCTTCCCCAATCCAGTCCTCCACTATTTCTGTTCAGAAAAGGGCAGGCCTCCTCTTGAATATCAGCCATACATGGTATATCAAATTGCAGTAAGACAAGGCATCTCCTCTTCTATTAAGACTATAGGAGGAAGCCCAGTTAGGGAAAAGGGTCTCAAGCGCAGGCAACAGAGCCAGAGACAGCCCCTGCTCCTGATGTTAGGAGTCCCACATGCAGACCAAGCTGCACAGCTGTTATATATGTGCAGAGGACCTAGGTCAGTCCCATGCAGGCTCTCTGGTTGGTGGTTCAGTCTTCGTGAGCCCCTGTGGGACCAAGTGAGTTATTTCCTTTCAAGAAAAGGCAAGGTTATCTGAAATCTGTGTGTTTTCTCTCATGTCCACTGCAATAGTTTCTTCAGGCTCTCCTCCCTGTTCAACCTGTATGTAGCATCACAAGCATTGTTCTTACTTCCATTGTTACAAAGTTTAGTGCACTTCAGATGGTCTAGTTAAAAGCCACACCACCTCCGATTTCATAGCCCATTAGGTAAACCCTTTAACCAAGCACTCTGACACATGGTATGCCCCAGCATCCCTTATTACTCTCCTTACCTCCCCAACTAATGCTACCTTTGAGTCATGCTTACTAGCTTGTTATTGCTAAGTAAATGCAGGAAATGTATCAAGTGCCCCTGTCAAACATAAAACATGAATGTTGAATTTTCAGTATTGGCACTACATCATAACAACTAGCTAAATTTAAAAAATTCAGCATGCAGTGTAGCCTCACAACAAAACTTGGGATTTAGATTTATGAGAGTGTTGTTAAACTATTTTTATTCTCTAGATATCTCAGAAAAGCTTCAAAAGGAAAACAAAACAAATAATTGACAAAAAATCCTTGATACTTCAAATATCATAATGTGGAATCTTTTCCTGCAATTGGTGTAGAAAACTGAAAATATATTTGTGTCTATTACCTGTGGTATTATTTTTAAAAAGGTCATTGATCATAGCTCAAGAAACTTGACATTCATAAAAATTAAGCTGAGAAAACTTCATTTTACTCTCTAAAAACAAGTGAATTTAAAATACAAATAAAACAAATGAGGATTTATGTATTCTACAGCCTGTGTACATAAAAAAAATCAATTTAATGAACACAGAGCCAAACAAATTCCTAGTCTTCTGTGGTATTTTATTGTCTGTATTAATCTTTTTTGTTTGTTTTCTTGCTATTAGAATTGTATTTAAATTTTTCATTCTTATACTGAAGTCCCACCACCAAAGCTTAAAATTATATAAGGAATATAAATAAGATAGTTAAGACCTTATTCCATGCCATACAGGGCTCTGGAACTAGTTTCCATTTGATTGTTATATTTTTTGAAATTATAATTATACCACTTCATGCTTCCATTGCCTCCCTCTAAACCCTCCCATGCATGCCCTTTCTTTCATTCCATGTCATAGTCTCCTTTTTTATTTCATTGTTGTTACATACAGTATGTATGCTTGTCTCTCTGTGTGTGTGTGTGTGTGTGTGTGTGTGTGTGTGTGTGTGTGTGTGTGT
>CAJQZJ010032856.1:2392129-2403779 GCA_907164525.1 Lophiomys imhausi
CACACACACACACACACACACACACACACACACGCATGCACGCATGCACACACGCACATACGCACAGAATTTTCAGTGGAGAGGGCTGGGACTGCTAAACATCAAAAGAAGCATTTCAGGTGACTCTTATGGAACAATTGTTGAACTTTGACTGGCCTCGAATTCAGGGATCTGCCTGTCTCTACCTCCCAAGTTCTGGGATTAAAGCATGCACCATCATATCCAGCAATTCTTGAATTCTTTCTAGATCACATAGCTCTTCTGGTACACAGTTCCAACTGGAGGAAAGTGGTTAGACTTGGACAATAATTCTAATGCCCTTGTCCAGTGATGAAGAAGATACAATATTTTGCTTTATATAAATCTCACCGATGCTGGCCTTTTTCAGTGCATTCAGTATTAAATCAGATGTAATAGGTAAGGAAGATAATTGAGTATATTTGAATATAATCAAAGGAAAGATCCAGATTTTCCATTATTTTTTCCTAGTCATTTTACAGAGTCAGAGAATCACTGGACCTGTGTGCTTATTTTTGTTGAATTGTTGTTTTAAATGTGGAATTAAAATATACATGCATCTACTTGCTCCATTTCTAATCAACAGGAGGATTTAGCTAGATATCATTAGTATGTAGCATGTTCACCTATTGCAGTCTCCGATGAGTCATACAACAACCCTGAGCATAACTGCTTCTAGAATCCTGTCTGCTAACCAGGCATTGAAACCAAGGAAAGAACTCTGTTTCCTTCAGAAGAAATCAATAACTGACAATTACCATAAATGTGCAGTTTTATTCACTCCGGTTTTCACATAAAAACTGACAAGGCTGTGTAACAAATTGTATATGGGTGTAGGTTCTATATCCCACACAGCTAATGCACACATGAATTATTCAATAATATTTGCTTCAATAGGCTTTCTGTGTCACTTTGATGTGTGGCCAGTTTCAGATAATATGTTAAATGTTATGCATTATGAGACATTCACTGGGTTTTGTTCAAACTACATCCTGTGTCAGTAAATCTGCTATGGCTCCCACACACATGGTGATTCCTGCAGATTGCCTTTCTTCAGATCTCTCTATGTATTTTAGCCATTGCACAAATATGTCTTCACCTCTCTGGGCCTGGATACTCACCGTTGTTGACTGTGCAAACACACAAGAAAAAAAAAAAAAGGAAACTGCTATTGTCCCTGTGGTTGCTCTTGGTAGAGAAAATAAAAAGAAGCAGGTACCATAAATGGGAGGAGCCAGAAGTGGTTGCCCTGGTTACAGGACTTCATGGCTCAGACCACAGGATAAGTAGAAGTTGCTATAGGAAGAGAAGAAGGGTGTGCTTGAGGATTCCATAGCTGAGTAGCAGAAGATCACAGGCCCAGGGGCTCCAAGCATTGCTCATTACCTTAGCTTCTCTGACTTGGGAAGTCCAGTTCAGATGAGCTGCCTCCTTCTTTGGGGGCTCATAGGCTGCAGATAGGTTAGCTGGCCCCCTCCTCAGGGGCTCATAGGCTGCAGATAGATGCCTGCTCTATTCATCCATGCTATTGATTTCTGGTTGAGAATTCTTCCAGGCTCTTCCATGATCTAGGCAATAGTCTGCTGGTCCCACCCTCTTATAGGTCCTTGAAGAATATCACAGTGGAGTCCGTTAAGGCCAGCAGAAGAATATGCCCCTTTCAGGAAGGGCCTAATTCCTCAACTGTTACTGACTTTCTGCTAATTAAGTCAGTTCCACTAAAGAAAATCAACCTTTTGATAAACTAAACCAAAACCCACCTGATTCAGTACTCTTGATTGCATCAACAAGCCCTCTTCCCCTCCTCCACATCCTGCAACATGGTCATAGGAACAGCTGATCATTAGGGCTCCATGTCAATCTTTCACAAAAGAAAATGGAATTATATAGGATGTATACACATGAGGACAAGAATGCTGGAGGCCATAGTGCAGTCCTGTCCCTACAAGGAAGCATATTTCTGACAGGAAAAATATCACAGAAGTCCTATATAAAAATATAGCAATTTCTAGTTTCCCAAGGTAAGGCTGGAATGATAAGCAGACCAGACCATAAATATGTAGGTTAATTACCTGTGCATATTCTATAACACACCTATTAATAGACCTGTTTTCAAAATATATTTAAAAATATGGAAAACCATATTCATAAATTACTAAATGAGAAATTCATGATTTGTGTTTAAAGAATATGGTATCTGTTTTAAATACACACACACACACACACACACACACACACACACACACACACACATATGTATATACATATCATGAGAGACCATAAGTAAATACATCGACCTGTGAGTCTCAAATATTTCTAGGCAGGAAACTGTGGATAATTTACACAGTCCTTATCCTTCTTACGTATTTCCATTATTATTCACAATCGATATCTCTTATGATAATAGGTGGGCAGGAATGGAGGTGCAGGCTTGTAATCCCAGCACTGTGCTGGCTAAGACCAGAACATCACCATGAAGTCAGTGTCAACAAAAGCTCCATGACCCAAGAACATAAAATGGAACAAAAACAACTTACTTATGATAATTACAAAAGTAAACCTCAGCAGAATTGTCTTTGAAATTATTTGTGAGTGTATGCCCCTCTTCTGGCCTCCATAGGTAGTAGACATACACCTGGTATACATACAAATGTGCAGGCACACACACACATGCACACACACACACACACTAGCAACAAATAAAACTTATTTTCAAAATTTAACAAAGAAGAAAGAGATATCTGGAGGAACCAGATTCTATTTCCTACATGGTATATCCTACGCACCAAGAGTTTTAGACAGAGGTGGCCTACTCACTATACATCCAGTAAAACTCTCAGAGGTTCACTGGGAAGAGGAGAAAAAAGAACCAGATGGGAGTTGGAAATCAGGAACACTGACAACCGAGTCCTTCAAACACAGCTTCACGTTTCAAGAGAGCAGTTAACAGCAAAGGAGAAAATATTTTTAGATGCTGTATGGGAGGTGAAAGATGCTGTATGGGAGGTGAAAGGATTTTTTCGAGGGGGGGTGGAGGGCAGGAAATGGGCAGATGCGATTTTTTTTGTTCTGGCACTGAGAAAAATCGCAGAGATTTTTAAGTTGAAATATGACAAAATGAGGTTTGCATCTCTCTTTCTTAAAAAAAAAAGGAAGAAAGAAGGAAAAGCAGGGACACTAGAAAATGTCAATGTGGGCCATAAACAGACCACATTTCTAATTCATGGCAAGGTGGCTAAAATAAAAATTCTTAAAATATGTATCTTAAAATTAGATTTTTGACCTTCGGTAGGGCTTATCATGCTATTTATACCATGACAGTAGGAGCTGATTCTTCAGTTGTTGCCTCATCAAAGGCATGACTCATATTTCCTTAAGCATTTACGCCATATGTTTCCTGGGGTAAAAGAAAAAAATGCATATTTTTTATACAGTTACTGAAAAATACTAGGAATCATTTAAAAAGATGCTTTTGGAAGCCTGTCAAAAGTTGATTTGTGAAAACTAACATTTCATTAAACATTTGGCTGGAAAAGCCATTAGGTAATTTATGAATATAAACAATAAGAAATTGTACTGCTAGCTTTATCATAAAGAAAAAATAGATTAAAAACTGTTTAGCAATAAAAAAAGATAGATGTAAAAGGTGCTTTATTTTCAGGAAAAAAATAATGTTCTGTTAAGCTACCTGAAATGAATCATTTTAACATTTAAAAAAAAAAAAATCCCTTAAGTTAATTGACATTTAGTGACATTCTTGTGTGTGTACAAGGCATGACTCTAAGGTAATGAGACACATCATTTTGTATCCCTTGTAAATTTAAATGGTTGTAACATGATTATTAGCCCTTTGCTCAAATAATTTTATATAATATAAAAATACTACTGCAAAAGTCCTAGGGAGTTTATTTCCATTTAAGGGTTTGGAAAGCTTTCTTCTTAAATACAACATATGAATATCAGAGTCCCAAATAAGGAATCCCAATTTCCCACTTTCTGTTCAAATCAGTTGTCATTTTATTTCCTTCTACATATGTCATGTATTCTCTATCACAGTTACCTCTTCCCTGGGCTCTCTGTCCCAAGGTGTACTCAGAATATCAGGGATGCGAGGCTCCACCATCAGTGTCACCACCAGGCTGGAAATCTGGGGACATCCTTTCACTTACTCTGTAGATGATTTGCCTACTGATTTACTTCTGCTTTCCTAACATCTTGCAGAAAATGTCTAACTGCTCCCTATCATTTTATATGACTCATCTCTTCCTTCATCCTTCTCTCTTCCCAAATGTCTGCTCCATAAACAGGTATGTTGAAATCTCTGACAAATTCATCAGTTACTCCAAGTTGAACCTTCAACTTACTAGACACAACCCCCAGCACACCACCTTCATGGAGCAGGTTCTTCTTTCTTCCCTAGCTTTGCTCATCCTTCCAAGGCTTCTTGCATCTCTCCCCAGTCCCTTCATATCATACATACATTGATGTATACACTGAGCTTGTCTTGCTAAATCCCATGTACTTTCTCTGTGAGCCTTCCTCTCTTTGCCCCATAGTCTTCTAATGCCTTGAAACGTTAAGCCTCCAACCCTTTCCTTCTGCCTAATGACTGTTCTTCATGGAAGACTTTGCTACAAGAAGAGGCCACCTAAAGGAAACCTTCTCTCCCCTCTTGCTCCCAAAAAGTTTCTCTGCTATTCTGAGCACTCTATCATAGCCTTTATCTTATTGAATTGGAATCAATCAATCACCTTTTCTAGATTATATTTTTCTGTATACAGGACTCACTGCCATCTACCCAGCACACTCTACATCCCATCCTAGCAATGTCTAGATCACAATAAACATTTAACACTTGTTATCAAATGAATATGTATGCAATGAACATTATGAAATATAATTTTTATACTTATACTAATCACAATTCTGCTACTTCCCATTGTGTCTGGGTATCAGTCAGGAGTGCTTTAGGCCACAAGTAAACCTTAAAAACATTTTAAAACAACTAAATAAATTACAAAAGGAATCAGCTGTTTGCCATGTCTCAGTATGATGCACAAAAGAAATGGGCTGCCAGTAATGTCTCAGTATGATGCTAGAACGAACTTACTATGTTTTCCTTGGCTACACTAGTTAATGTAGCTCAGTTCCTCATAACTACGTTCAGTTCATGGTAAAGAGAGAAAGATATCAACAGCTATCCCATCCCTTCCTCAAGCATGCAAAGTCCAATCATACCTTATGACTCACTGGATAGATCAGTCAGTCTCAAGTGGCCACCCCAACTGCAAGGGAAGCTAGGGAATTTAGTGTTAAGACTCTCTGGCCTCTATCCTAGAAATGAGCCAATAAGTGAAGGAACAATTGTGCCATACTTTTGTTCAAACCATGGTACCTCTTTTAGCCTTACATTCTTTTCCAAGAAAAGGGAAATGGTTTTTCGTTCTACAATTTTCATATATTCTCTTGACCAAAGTGTACTACCTCCTACACAGAACAGTTGCTCCAGGGCAGTATTTATTGAGTACTGTACACCAACAGAAAACCTGGATGGGCCAAGAAATCCATCATTTCTGTGAGACCCCAGGTAGTGAGTGTTCTTCACAGCTGGGGATGTACAAACAACAGCCCAGGTCTCCTGCCTCTAACTGCTCAGGTCCACACTGGCCATGACAAACATAATGACTTCTCCCAATCTTTTTCTCTTCTGGGCTCATATTACTCTTGCTTAAATAGTTTTCCTGATAAGTTCTTCATGATCCCTTGCAAACCTGATCAGCTAACACCAGACATACTCTACTCAATCATTTACGACTGATTAAACAGTTACCTTTTGAGCTCTGTGAGTGGTTTTAAGATAGTGATCCATCAGTGCCAGGATGAGAATGTCACAGGGATGGGTGTTAGAATGACAGGTGTGTATATACGGGTCCATGAAGATAAAGGTCAGAGCTTCAGATTTTGGTAGTTAGGAAAACACTTTAAAACATGAATGGGAAGGCACCAGAATGGAAGAGGAAGACCATTGCAAGGAAAGAACATTGTAAGTTAAAGACCTTGAATAAAATTATCCAGACCAGAGTAAGAAAAAGGAAGATGCTCAAAAGGTGGAATGTTCAGTGATGAGCCAAACAGAGCATGCACGTAGGAGCATATGGAGCAGACAGGAAGTCATATTCTAAGTGGTCATAGTTGGAGTATCCATCTTCAGATGTGTCCAGAATGAATTAAACTCACTGATGCACATATATTCCAACCACAGCAGCCAAATTTATGACCTCTGCTTATGCTGGGCATTGTAGCAGTGCAGGGTATGATTACAGGACTTATTTTGGAACTGTTATCTCTTCTCTCCCCCACTGTGATTTCCTGTACACTGATGCCCACTGCTCACATGTCTGAATATGACTCGCACAAATGGAGAGAGTAGGTGGTTAGATGCAAGGAGTTATTAAAATGATTCACATCATATTTTCACCACAAGAAAAATAATATATAGTCAAAGGCATCAGACCACTGAGCATCTTGACATCTTGAAGAAGTCTAAATTACACATTTGAAACTCAGTCATTCATTGGAATGTGATAATCTGGAAAGGCCTGCCAATGTAAGTCTTGAGTTTTCCCACCCCCCAGAGCAAAATTGAATGATAAGAACAAAATGAAGTCTAGGAAAAAAAGAAAGAAAGAAAAATCTTTTAAAAATTGATAACTCTAACTAGACAGGAGTTGAGCAGAAGGACTCCAACTGTTGGTACTTAACTGGATGTGAGTCAATTAAAGGTTGGATTTCTACCTCCTGAAACCCCTAAATGCTTTTCCTATGGCAAACACAGGCCCAGAGAGTCCCCATGGGCTGCGGAAGTCAGCTGTCTCTCCTGACAGCTCCAATGATAACTGTGCTCCATTTCAATGCTGAGCTTAGGGCAGGTCTCTTCTCTAAGCTCCTCTTGCCAACTCCTTTCCTGCTCTGGTCACACACTCACCCTGCAGGTAGCACCTGCTGTTCAGTCACGCAGACAGCAGGGATCCTGAGGACTCTTCTCACCCATATGGCACTGAGCTTTGATTCATCATTTTCCCCTCTTCTATCAGTAGGTATTCTAGAAGACAGTTTTATGATGACATTCGCAGCTAGCATGAAATCCAGATAAAAATAAAACAGGATGTCAATAAAGGCCTAATGATGTGTGTCTGTGTAAATGCATAATAATAATAATAAAAAGAACAGACATCCGCTTGCAAAGGTACCATTTAAAGACCTCAGGCTTTCAGTGAAGCCACTTTATAAATGGACCAACATATGTGAATGTTTGCCCATGTCTTTCAGCCATGAAAATCACCCCATAGACAGCTGACTTAGAGTTGGAAAGCACTTCGTAGGCACTGGATTGTTTACTAGAACACCTTTGCTAAGTGGTAATCTAGCTACCTTCATGACGGAAGTTTCAGTGCCCAGCTGGAAGCAATTCAGGGGTCAGGGTCATGCAAGACAAGTTTTAAACAAGTGGGTAACCTGATATTTCCATAACATGGATTCAGACCCCTAAGGAAATTAGGTGACAAATCAAAGCAAGCAACCTAAGAGGTAAGTGGGCAGTCTCCTGGGCGTAGAGAAGCCCTTGCAAAAATTTCACTGAGAATGGCGAAAGTTGGTGATGCCTGTGGTTGGGTAGTGTCACGTGATATGAACATTTCTGGGCTTCAGGCCAGGAATCCCCAGTGGCTCCATCACGGCCTGCCCTCACACTCTCTAGCAAACTTTTCTTTCCATGTTAAGTCAAGGGCAGTCCCCCAGCTGGGTCCGCACCAGGACAGGGTGGGGTGAGGTTACAGGAGTCAGTACGGGACTTTCTACAACTTCTGTCATTGAAGGTCACCAGAACAACTCCAGTTTTCTCCCATCATGCCTTGAGGTTTTTTTAAGATTCTAAATTCTCAAAAGAATTTAAATGCTTTTTTTTTAAAGAAAAAAAAACCTTGACTATTACTAGACGTTGAGTAAGTTCTTTTCAGCTCTAAAATAGTATAATTTAACATTCTAACTAAAATATGTAAATGATATACAACTATCTTTAGAGGTTATGAAATTGCCAGTATCACTGAGCAGTGCTAGCAACAGCAAGCAACAGAACTGACTACGTCCTGGAAAGCAGACTACTTTGAGAGATGCATACTACCAAAGAGCTATGGGTAATGCATAGAACCAATAGCAAATTTTCTTTGGTAATTATTTTTATTTTCTCAAAGACATCTGAACTTTGTTTGTAGAAAGATATCTTCATACCTTTTCTATCCACAATGGTACAGAAGCCATTGGCATTGGCTGGTGTGCCAACTTCTACTAAATTTAAAAATTCTTTGAAGGATGCATTTGCTTTGGGGCCATGCGAAAGATGCTCACAATTAATGTTAAACACTCTGCCACCTGGGTAGTGATCAAAAACACACACTGTGTGTTCAGCACCCATTTAGCAAATATTAACTGGGTATCTTTTGTATAGCGAGCACATTCAAGGTATTTGGTTTCATCAATCTATAAAATAGTACACATCTCTGCCTCAGAGTTGTGTACATTGTAGATAAGACATAGGAGATTATAAGTGAGCAGATGCCATGTGCATCTTTCTGAGTCTGGGTTAGCTCGCTCTGGATGAGCTTTTCTAGTAAAATCCATTTGACAGCAACTTGCATGATTTTCTTGTTTCTGATGGCTGAGTAGTATTCCAGTGTGTAAATGTACCACAGTTTTTTTTTTTTTAATCCATTCCTCGGTTGAGAGGCATCTGGGTTGTTTCACCCAGTTTCTAGCTATTACAAATAAAGCTGCTATGAGCATAGTTGAGGAGATGTCCTTGGGGTTTGGTGAGAATCTTCTGGATGTATGTCCAGGAGTGGTATGGCTGGGTCTTGAGGTAGAGTTATTCCCAGTTTTCTAAGATATCGCCATACTGACCTCCACAGTGGTTGCACAAGCCTGCACTCCCACCAGCAATGGAGGAGGGTTCCCCTTTCTCCACACCCTCGCCAGCATGTGCTGTCATTTTAGCTTTTGATCTTAGCCATTCTGACAGGTGTGAGATGGAATCTCAGAGTCGTCTTGAGTTGCATTTCTCTGATGATTAAGGATATGCAGGATACAACCAACAGACTGAAAGGAACAGGAACGTAGGTTTTGATACAGGTTAGTGGGACACTTTTGCCCCAGTGGAGCAGCCATGAGGGCCCCCGGTCCAAGAGGAAGCTCTTAGCTCTCATATGACTGATGAACTGAGGGGGGCTAACATGTGGGGATACCCCACACTGGAGGAATAGGATACGGGGGGGTGGGTAGAAGGTGTGGTGGGAGGGAAGGTGGGACTGACAAGAGTGGAGGGAGGGGACTGTGATAGAGATGCAACTGGAAGTAATAAATAAATGTAAAAAAATAGTATAAGATTTAGGTATAGTTATCATACCTCTTTCTTGCATAAAATTTTGAGTAGAAGTGGTAAAATTAGTTGTTAACACATGTAAAAGTTAGGAGCTAAAATACCAGAAATGGACCTGTACTGGGTAGTTTTATGTGAACTTGACACAATCTAGAGTCATCTGAGAGGAGGGAACCTGAGAAAATGCCCTAATTTCTCAATTGGTTTATAGGCAGGCCTGAAAGGCATTTTCTTAGTTAGTGATTGAAGGGGGAGGACCCAGCCCAGTGTGGGTGGTGCCATCCCCTGAGCTGGTGGCCATGGATTTTATAAGAAACCAAGCTGATCAAGCCATGAGGAGCAAGTTGGTAAGGAGCACCCCTCCATGGCCTATGTATCAGCTCCTGCCTCCAGGTTACTGCCTGCTTGAATCCCTGTCCTAACTTTCTTCAATGATGGACTACAATGTGTAAGTGTGAGCCTAATAAGCCCTTTCCTCTCAAATTTGTTTTTTGGTGATAATAATTAGTCACAGCAATAGAAACCCTAAGTAAGACAGGACCATACCTACTATGGGAGTTTCAAAGTTGTTAGAGGGCTGAAGTTAGCTAGACCTTGAATGTGGAGTAGAATTAGATAGGCAGAACCTGGCCCAGTGTGTGGCATATAGATGTCATCACTTGACACAGATATCTTGAGTGAATGAAAACTGGGACCACCTGGTTGGACAATAAACATATGTGACTAACAGGAAAGTAGAGGGTAAATGTCAAAATGAGCCCAGGTGAAGGGATTACTGAATGAAAGATGGAGAACTCCAGATGGTAAAGATTATGTGGCTTGTGGTGGCATGTTCATGGATAATGAAGAATGTGAGTGTTTTCTGGGATGGAGCAATTTCATTATGGATCTGTACTTGAGAGAACATGTAGGGAGGTAATAGATAGGAGAGTAGAGGCGCTCCTGAAGGAAGAGGACCTAGAGAAAGAAACTGGTATCGTGGGGATTTTTATCAAGGGTCTCACTTTTCTGCCACACACCAACATAAAGCAGCAAAGTCAAATTATGTGATCCTGTTCTCTCCCTTCCTCCTTCCACCCCTTCCTCCCTCCCCTCCTCCCTTCCTCTTCTCACTCTCTTCTTCCCTTCCTTCCCTCCTTCTGTCCTCTATCCTTCCTCTCCTCCCCTCCACCCTCTCTCCCCCTTCTCTCTTCCCTAACTTTGTCCCATTTTCCCTTTATTCCCTCCCTCACATCCTTATTTTCCTCCTTTCATTCTTTTATTTCATACTCTCTTTATCACAGATGGATAAAGATCTAGTATATATAGATATCTATACATATATAGATGTAGGACAGACAGACAGACAGACAGTAGACACTGAGTTACGTAGGTAAGTAAGTAGATGATAGATGAACAACCTCTGACCATAGCCAAGTACTGAATTTGACCTTAAGATGGAAATAGGCAAGGTGCAAGGAAAGCCCAAGTTTACAGCTAATTCTCTAGATTCTACTCTATTTATGTGTTTATGATGTTATCTTCAATTCACATATTTATATCTTTGGTAGGAAGATTATTTTGATAATGTTTGCGCTTATTTCTCAAAACCAGAATAATTTAAGTCATTATTTTAGATAAATAATTTCTAAAATATGTATTATTTATTTATATATACTATCATTCCAAATCAATGGATATTTATTATACAAAGCTCAAGACATACACACCAGCAAGGAAATCCATGATCTCAGAATTGAGGGCTATTACTCAGAATGAAGTCACATAAATAATAAATAATATGCTAACTATTTCGATGAAGCTAATGATGATCATATTGAGATTGTGATACTGGTGATGTTGATAGTGATGATAATGCCCAAAAACCCTGTCTCACTTAGACAGGTTTTAGTGTGCAAGGCCCTATTCTAAGCAATTATTCAAGTTCATACACGAAATCTTCACCATGGCTTCAAACCTCACCCATTCTCATTATTATCTTAGTATTATTCGATGGATGAAACATTTGAGACAAAGAGATAAGTGATATGATCAGAGTCACAAAATAGAACATTGTAGAAAGAGACTAGTATCTCTGACAACTTTGAAACTGCCATAGTCTTTAAGCTGAATGACCTGAGTTCAATCCTCAGGACTCACAAATAAACTCTGCTCAACACACACACACACACACACACACACACACACACACACACACACACA
>CAJQZJ010032856.1:2419966-2453598 GCA_907164525.1 Lophiomys imhausi
TTTTTTTTTTCTTTCTTTTTTTTTTTTTTTTTTTTCGAGACAGGGTTTCTCTGTTTAACAGCTCTGGCTGTCCTGGACTCGCTTTGTAGACCAGGCTGGCCTCGAACTCGCAAAGATCCGCCTGCCTCTGCCTCCCAAGTGCTGGGATTAAAGGCGTGCACCACCACCGCCCGGCTGGTTTTTTTTTTCTTTCAACTTGTTTATATGGTAAATTACATTGATGGATTTTTGTATGTTGAACCATCCCTACATTCCTGGGATGAAGCCTACTTCATCATGGTGTATGATACTTTTGATGTGTTCTTGGATTCAGTTTGCCAGCATTTTATTAAGTATTTTTGCATTTATGTTCATGAGGGAGATTGGTCTGAAGTTCTCTTTCTTTGCTGGGTCTTTGTGTGGTTTAGGAATCAGGGTGACTGTGGCCTCATAGAATGAGTTTGGCAGTGTTCCTTCTGATTCTATTTTGTGGAAGAGTTTGAAGAGTATTGGTATTAGCTCTTCTTTGAAGGTCTGGTAGAATTCTGTGCTGAAACCATCTGGCCCTGGGCTGTTTTGGGGAGATTTTCTTTTACACTTCTTTTAATTGCTTTTTTGTAAATCTTCTACAATCATTTATATCATCTTGTTTGAATTTGTAGGTCATATATGTATAGAACTTCATTCAGATTTTCCAGTTTATAGGATGACAGGTTTTTTTAACATATAGCCCCCTGATTTTATAAATTTCAATAATATATCACAGTATTTGCCATTCTGTCTCTAGTTTTATTAATATGGGTTTTCTCTCACATTGTTTTTTGTTACTTTAACTATAGATTTGCCAATCTTTTTTAAATTTTATTGGTTCT
Organism: Lophiomys imhausi; assembly: GCA_907164525.1. NCBI lineage: Eukaryota > Metazoa > Chordata > Mammalia > Rodentia > Muridae > Lophiomys > Lophiomys imhausi. The sequence continues at coordinate 2,420,818 of CAJQZJ010032856.1, forward strand.
TTATGTTGTTTTTAATTGACTGTTTCTATTTCATGATTTCTGTCCTTGTTCCCAATTGTTTTTTTCTATTTCATGATTTCTGTCCTTTTTCTCAATTGTTTCTTTCTTTTTATTTCATGATTTCTGTCCTTTTTCCAATTTTTTTTCTTTTCTTTCTACTTCTTGTATGTTTTATTTGTTCTTGTTTATCTAGTGCTTAAAGATGCATAATTAACTTACTTATTTGACTTCTCTGATTTTTTTCCTTTCAGTTAGGCCCTTACAGTTATGAACTTTATTCATAGGACAACCTTCATTGAATCCTACAGGTTTTGGTAAATTGTATTTTAATTTCCAATCAGTTCAATGAATTGCTTTTTTCCTTCTTTATTTCTTCAGTGATCATTAAATAGTATATCATTTACTCTCCATGATTCTCTGTAGTTTTCCATGTTGATATCTAGCTTTATTCTATTGTGGTTAAATAGAATGAAAGTTGTTATTTAAATTATCCTACATTTGTTGAGACTTGCTTTACATTCTAATATGTGACTTATTTTAGAGAAGGTTTCATTTTCTGACAGAAAAAAATGTGTATTCTGTAGTATTTGGTGGAATATAATATAATATAATGTCACTGTTAGGTTCACTTGACTTTTGATGTCATTGAACTCCAATAGTTCTCTGATTATTGTTTGTCTGGATGCCAGTCTATAGGTGAAAGTAGAGTATTCGAGTCACAACTACTATTGTATTGGGATTAATTGCTCACCATATCTAGTAGTTGGTTATTCCCATTCCTCTAATTAGACTTCAAGGCCTAATTGTCTGTCTTATACATGATTTTATTCTATTGGTAAAGCCATTCCCCTGAGGTTTTTTTTAAACTGATTTATTAATATTTTCACTTCTACCATCATTTTGGTTAGACTTTTCTTCTGTGTTTCTATTTATGTATTGAATTCTACTTTTCATAAGTTTAATTGACTTCCTTATTTCATTCGGCTGATCATGTGTATGTATATCTCTTGCAAACTATACATTACCTATTTTAATTCTGTGGATGTATTTATAATCATTATTTTAAATTATGTGTCTGTAATTTCATCTAAATTATGTTCATTGGGAGCCATTTTTGTGGGCTTGGTAGTTTTGGGAGGAGACATGCTGTCTCAGTTTTTCATGTTACTTTTGTTTCTGTGTCAGAATTTGCATGTGTGGAAAGAGTTTGTTGCTAAGCATTGTTTTGTAATTCAAGTCATCTTTCTTCTTATGGTGGAAGTTGGTCCAAATTATTTCCCCCAGTGGAGTGCATTGGTTCTTCTGATGCATAGAGTTTTCTTTTATGGCAGTTTACCCAGATAGGGGCAAAAAATTACTCAGTGGTTCAGTCAAATGGAACACATGTGCTCTTTGATGGCCAGGTACTAGGCTGCCCACCACTGTTCATAATTTGACCTTGTTTCCGTTTTTTCTGTTCTTAACTTTACCTTTGGGTGCTCTCCGTCTCTGTTACTGCCAGTGTGGGTCCCCATATGGCTTCACCCTAGCCTGAGTCACCTCTAGGTCAGTCCCTATCTCCATTACCTCCAAGTATAACTAACAAAATTTGAAATTACCATTATTTATTGTTATTATTAATTATTATTGTGTGTGCATGTTTATGTGTGTATATGTGGAGGGGAGCATGCATGTGCCACATAGCATGAGTGTCAAGAATAAAGGGCAACACAACTTTGGGAGTCAGTTCTCACGCTGCACCGTGTGGAATAGGACTGGGACTGGGGTCGTAGGCCTGCCAACAGGTATCTTTAAACTACTAAGGCATCTTGCTGGCCCCAGTAAAAATTTTAAGATTGATTATGTGCTAAAATGTTTTGGTTTTATTGGTCTCAATAACACATACCGGAAATAAATGAAAATCTTATGCATTTAGACTTTAGGTCCTAGAAGATTTATGATCTGACATTCCTTAAGAAAAAGGGGCTAGCTGGGCGGTGATGACTTATGTATTTAATCCCTGCACTCATTTGGGAGGCAGAGGTCAGCAAATCTCTGAGTTCAAGGCCAGCCTGGTCTACAGAACAAGTTCAAGAACAGCCAGGACTTCACAGAGAAACCCTGTCTTGAAAAACAAAAACAAAAAACAAAAAACAAAAAAAAGAAAAGAAAAAGGGAGGGCAAAAGTTTAATTTGCCACCAGTAAATGGTTGGATCCTTGGAGGGTGAGACCTATCACCTTCAGTTATGTGCCTGTTTGGAGATTCCAAACTCATGGTCACATAGACCTGATAACTTACTGGGACATTAAACAAAACAAAAGGACTTCACACACACACACAAAAAAAGACCTATAAAGAGGAGAGGGTATTGATAGGGTGGAGATGGATATTAGAGAGAATTGGGGAGGTGGGATTAATCAGAATACACTCTATACATATATAAAATTATCAAAGAACAATTATTTAGAAATTAAGTTCACAAATAAATAGATCAAGGGCTTCCTCAAGCTGAGAATTTGCTGAAAGGAAACTGAAAGTTGATGGTGTGCTGGAGAACACCTGAGAAAACATTAAATTAATAGCCAAAGTATAGCTTTCAGAACTCAGCTTTGCTGCCAAAAGATGGGATGCAGGAGCCAGCCCTGTGGATCTCTTGGGAAGACAGTAAAGGTAGATGAGAAACAGCAAAGGTTCTAAAGAATGATCATAAAAAAGAAACCTCCAATAACAAAATAACAGAAGTCTAACCTTGACTTCTGTTGAGCAACAATGAGCCTGAGAGAATATGGCATGAGGTGAGGTCATGAGGGTGAGCCAGCCAGTTCTTCAAAGAGACATGGAAACAAGAGAGGTTGCATTTAAAGTGTGTGGAAAGCCACAAGAAGTCCCCAACACAAGGACATGGACTGATTTGCAGTTTTAGGGAGATCTCTTTATCTGCTTCATGGAGGATTGAATACAGATGGGCAAGGTGAGACACAGGTAGACCAGCAGAGGCTTTAGGAGTGCTGACAGAAGATGTCAAGAGCTTGAACTAAAAGTGGAGCTGATGCCTAAATGTTCATAGTATTTGTTATAAACTTTGACCCTCCATCTCTCACATTCTTGTAAATCTTTCAGGTATGAGAAAGAGAGAGGGTGGTTGTGTTTCTTCCTAATTTTTGTTTGAGATGTCTGGATTTGGGCAAGGTGGGGGGTATTTACCATTTTGGTGGCAGAAGAATTAGTGTTATGACAAAAATCCTATTAAAAGCTGCTGGGTGTTTTAAGCCTACATTTTGATGAAGAAATCAGGGGAACAAATAAAATTTGAGAGACAGTTTATGTCACTGGACTGAAACTAAACATAATCTTGTGAAATAGGGTCAGGAAGGTATAGATTTCTCCTGTGGAGTGACAGGCTGTGAGGCTCTTCACCTTACAGAAAGAAAACACTTTTCAACCCAGAGGTATTCTTGCTGAAGCTTTTCTAGAAACTTCTATCCCTCCCTCTATTCTTGCTTTCTGCAGGCAGTTGGAGAAAACAAAAGCATCCTCGTTAGTGTTGTTTTTCAAAAAAAAAAATGGAATCATTATACACAGGAAATCATAAAATAAGGGGGAAATTGCTTCATCAACCCTGGACTGCAGTCTACGAATTAGAGAATTGCACAGGAAGGCATTAAACAGGGGTGTAAGAGATACGAGTTTGATTTTATTAGTCTTAGCTGAGAGATGAACTTTGTTTTGTAAGCTCCAAGAACCTCTGAGGCCCAAGTTGCAAAACAATGCAGTAGGTAGATACAGAAGTGTATCCTCAAGCAGTCACGAAGAGGGTGGGATGTACTACAGCCTTACACCCACTTCCTTTCCTTACCTTTCCATCCACTTCCCCCATACCCTCCCCACCCTCCCAGTACCAACCCACTCTGGCACATCAAACCACATCAGGACTAAGTGCCTCCTCTTCCATCCAGGCAAGATAAGGCAGCTCTGCTAGGAAAATGAGCTCCAGAGGAAAGCAACGTCATGTAAGTCCAGGATAGACCCGTTCCAATTACGTATTTGAAGCTGAGTTCAAGTGGATCCCCTATGAAGTTTTAAAGTGATAAATTTTAAATAAATAAGCAATGATTTGAGTATAACTACATAACTTCTTAAATTTTGTATGTTTTGTGTTAAATGCCAAAACTGGATTCTATGCAAAAGAACAAAATTTAAAGATTCTTGGCATATTTATAAATTACCACAGGCTTATTATGTTGAGTTTAGCTATCCCTCACTCCAATCCTGTATATAAGCCTGAACTTAATATTTCAATAGTAATTTTATAACCTGAGTAAGGTAGATTTTATAACCTGAATAAGGTAGATTCAATAGTAATTTTATAAGTAATTTTATAGTAATTTTAAAATTCAATAGTAATTCAATAGTAATTTTATAACCTGAATAAGGTAGATTTTATAACCTGAATAAGGTAGATATATTTTGAGAATTAGATATTTTAAGAATAATACTACAAAAAATTGTTTCTTAAAAAAATAAATAAAAACATCCTATTAAACAGTTTTCTGGAAATTCCTATCAAAGGAAGGAAAGAATTATCCACTGATACACTTGACTGTCAGCTAACCATAATGATTTTGTAGTAAACATAGGAGACCCATCTGAAAGTGGGTGAGAGGATTCTGATAGTTTGCTACTTCAAAGCTGAAATTGCTTGTAACAGACTATATCTGATTTCGTTCAGTATTTAGCATCCAGGAGTTTCTTTTTCTAAACTTCAAGAATAACTTAGGAATGAAAGAAGGTGGAGAAGATGGGTCAGGAGGAGTTATGGGAGGATCCTCATATCTGTACTGACCTCTGTCTCTGCATGTCTGCATGGTATGAGATGAGTGTCCATATACCTAGCACAGGGTATTTATCTTTGTGAACTGTGAGTACACAAGAATAAATGATAAACAGGAGTAGGAAGAGGGTTGAAAGTGATGGCATATATGAGAATAAATTTATCTCAACAACTTTATGAAACAGGAAAGGCAAGAAAAGGAAATACAGATATAATACTAGAAAAAAAGATTTAAGTGTTAGTTCTTGTTCAAACTCATTAACAACCTCACCACACCTTGGAGGCAGAAGATATTGTGTATGTATGTAAATATATATATGTGTGTGTGTATGTTTGTATGTGTACATGCATGTGTGTATACATGTATATGAGTATGCATATGTATGTGCATGTATGTGTATTTGCGTGTGAGTATGCATGTGTGCATGAGTGTGTATATGTATGTGTGATTGTGTGTATATGAGTGTGAATGTGTGTATGTTTGTATGTACATGTGTATATATGTGTATATGAGTATGCATGCGTACATGTGTGTGAATGTGTATATAGGAGTGTGAATGTGTGTGCATGCATGTGTATAAATGTGTGTGTGTTGTATGCATGTGTGTGAGTGTGTGTAAATGTGTGTATGTGTGTGTGAATTTAATTATGTGTGTATGAGTATGCATATGTTCTTGTGTGCATGTGTGTGAGTGTGTGTATGTATATGTGTATGTGTGTGTGTGTGTATGTGTGATATGTGGTGTGTGTGTGTGTATTGCATTTGTGACAGGCCAAGTGACTGCTCAAGGTCAAATGACCAGGGGAGACACAGCCTCTAGGGAATCACAACCCCTGGCATGCAGCACTTGTAGAAATGAATGCAGAGATGATGATGATTCCATAGTCTTTCAAAATACCCCTGTAATCTCCAGGGAAAATGCTTCATGCAGAAATGAACATATTCTACTGGAGTTCTAATTTAATACATTTGGAACTTTCTCACTCCTGGTCTTGGTACTGTCTGTACTCACATCCTTAATTTTGTTGGATTCCTTTGAAAGGAGAGCTAACCATTTTTTAAAGTTTCTTTTTAGTATTTTAAGTTGTAAGTGGAGTATGTGTACCTTCAGAGGACAAAAGCATTGGATTCCATGGAATCTGGATGATTGTGTACCACCTGACATGGGTGCTAGGAACTGAGCTCACGTCCTCTGCAAACGAGTTACACGCTGTTATCCACTGGGCATCTCTATAGACATTCCCTAAATTCACATTTTATTTTTAAATTCCTTTTCTCCTTTAGGTTTTTATTTGACTCACCATGTAATCATATGAGTGAGAAAGATTTTGTACAGTCATATGCAGTGCCTAACATCAAGTTTTCCCAAATTACTCATAGACCACCTGATTTCCACAAAATAGTATTAAAAACAAAGAGAACTCTACTAACACTGAAATCACATCAGTGTTTGTGAGTAACAGGCCTGTTGACACACAGTGTGTGAGTGTATAATCCTGATGGCAATGTTAGAAGGAACAGGTTTTCAAGAAGAATGAGAGAAGAAAAGCCAAAGACCATGGACACTAGCTGTGGGCTCTTTGGAAGGAGACACATGTAAAGCCACCAGCAACATACCTGGTAGTTCCTGCTGACCACACATACATAGAGAAACGGCACCAATCAGAAGGAAGCCACATGCGCAAATTCTGAAAGACCTGTAGTCTTTCAGGGGAAAAATGATCTTACTTCACTTTCTGTAACTGTCTAAGTATCTCAGTGAAAGCAATGCTTAGATGGAAGCATTTGTCAAAGTTGTTTTTTTTTCCTTCAGAATACTCAAAGTGCATATAATAAATTATTTGCAGATTTATCAATATGGAGCAAGTGAAGATCTACAGAAATGGTTTCTGCAGACACCAACCCTTTCCCCAGTCTAATAGCAAATTGCCAGTGGTTCTCACATCTTCCCCATAGTCCCTTCTCAGTTTTATTTCACCTCTGTTTCCTTTTTTTCCTTTTTTTTTTCTTTCATGTTCATCATCTCTTTCCCCAGTGACATCTAGGGAATGACTCCATCCTGCAAGCAGTTGTTGGTGTCAGGAAGGGTTTCCTTTATGGAGGGTAATCTCCAGGTGACCGGAGAGTCACGACAGTGTTTATGTGATCACTAGTGCTGATATCCATAGTCAGGAAGGGTTGGTCCCCTCGTTGAAAAGCCTTTGTCAAAGTGGATTTGAATGGTAGGCAGTTCATAGCACGGAAGCTTTGTTGGTGATTGGGCATCTCCAATGCAGTTGGGAGATCCACCGCTGACAGTGTTCACATTCTCTGTGGCTTTCCAATGACAGTAGTAAGTGTTCATGTTGATAGCATGGACTTTATTCATCTAACAGTCCCCAGTGTCTGCTGAGCACTGTTTCAGTCAGGGGCATACATGTTGTACACGTATTTAAAACTCCGTTAGACCTCTCAGCACCCAGTGAGGTAGCTCTTTTCCACAAGAGAGGAAAAACTACAGTTCTGGAGATAACAGATTTGCCAAACCTAAGTCAACCAGGTAATTACGTCACTCATTTCCTCCCTGCAATGAATACTTCATTTCCCATATGCTCAAGTGGAGCAGCCAGCCCAGTGCTCCTCAAGGAAGGGGAGTGCTGCTGCAACCCGGACTCTTCTTCAGAATGAGACCGGAAAATGCCTCCGAGCAGATGCCAGCTCAGAATCTATGCTTGAAAGGGTCACCCTGGCCATCCCCGGTCAACTTGGGCACCCCTCTGCATCTGTCTACCCTTTATTCCTCCTGCTTTTTCTTCAGGTCACGCATCACCACTAGAGCATGCTGTCACAGGAAAATGGGACAAAGTGCAGAAGTTCAGCAGCAGACATGTGTGTTTTTACATTCCAGGAGGCTGGGGACTTCTAGACCAGCGCCAGCATGATTGTAAGCTAGTGAGGGTTTCCTTCATGACTAGTGCACAGCCTCCTTCCCACTGCCTCCTTGCATGAACTCTGTGTGTGTGTCTGTGTGTGTGTGTGTGTGTGTGTGTGTGTGTGTGTGTGTTCCTCTTTACATAAGGCCACTAGTCCTGACAAATGAAGACCCCGCCCTTATGATCTCATTTAAACTTTATTATCTACCGTGAGCTCTATCACAAATATAGCTACATGGCGAGGATGCAACATATACTTTATTGTGGGTCAGCAACTCTATCCATAGTTTTTAATATCTATCAAATAGCTTATCAGTGGGGTTATTATGTATTCCCGACCAGTAAGATCAATGTTGATAGGTAGTTGAGTATGTTGTTAATTGCATTCCTAATAACTCTGACTCACGTATGGTAAGTACTCACTAGATATGCATTGGACAAGTAATAAGCAAAAGGATCTCTCTTCTCCCCTCCACCCTAGAAAATCTCTATGGCCTGAATGAGAAATGGGAGACTCATGTCTTGCAACTTTCCAAAATTTCAGAGCCACCCTTGGCTGCTGAAATAAGCTTGACAACCTGTAACTGGACATACAGCTGCCCTTCCTGTCATCTCTGAGCCCATTCTGGGGAAGACACAGGCAGGCAAAGGTTTACAGAAGTGCTGCCACCTGCAAAGGACACATTGTAGATTGAATGTGACTGTCACAGAAAGGGGCAGGTGACCACAGACAACAGCTGAGTGGCCATTGATCCTCTGAGAGGACATCACCTCTATCATATGATGCTGGCTCCATTACCAGGGACCAAGTCCTCCTGTATTCCTTGTTTGACATATGCTGGAGTTAGGGCCATATTTAGATTGAGAAACTCATTTCAAAGTGTGTACTCTGGTTCTGGCGACACAGAAGGGAACTTACTCACCCATGATACATCTTGCCTTCAGACTGTGTGTAGGAAGGATGAACTGGGGATTGTTTCCTATTTCCCCCCCAATACAGAGCATGGTACCTAGGTAAATGCCAATGGCAGTGCAGGCTACGGTGTTGGTATATGGTATAGCTTCAGCAATAGCTAAAATCCACATTGATATCCTGAAGAAGGACAGGAAAGAGTTAGGATCTGTGTTTGTGTCATTTGGTAAAAAAAAAAAAAAATGCTCGCTGCTATCATGATCTAAATATTAATAAGGTTTTTTATTTGTTTGTTTGTTTGTTTTAGAGATGAGGTCTCACCACATAGCCTTGGGTGATTTGGAACTCATTATGTAGACCAGGCTGGCTGCACACTCACAGAGGTCCATCTGTCTCTGCCTCCATAGTGCTGGGATTACAAGCATGCACGCCCACACCTGGATAAATACTGATCACAGTATTAACTGTCCCCTTCTTATGGGTAGCAGTGGAAATCATGACATGAACCTTTGCTAGCTTTTCTCGTTCACTTTTTCCCCCAAGAGATGACCATGGGGAGAGTTCACACGAGTGAATGAATGAAGGTAAACATGGAGAGGTTGCATTTGTATTAGCAATTCACAGGTGAGAAAAGATCATTGAGTTGTATAGTTAACTACAAGCATTAAAATAAATCCAAAAACTAATGATTCCTTGTGCCCTCTGGGTAAGGCCCACCAAGATAGATTGTTGGCTTTATGTGGATGTTATGGTTTGAATTACTACTCTCTGTCAAACGTTCTCCTCGGCATGGCCCTCAGTATAGCATATTCACATATAAGACTTTGGGGAAATGACTGGCTCCTGAAGGCTCTGGGTTTACCCATTGACTAACACTGTAAAGGGTTTACAAAGTGAAGGCATTATTTGAAGGTATGGGACCTTCCAGGAGTCAGACCCAGTTGGAAGAAGAAGGCCACTGGTTGCCTCTCCTTGAGAGCCGTATCCTCTTCCCAGATCCTGTCTCATGACCTCTCTTTTTGGCATCGGTAAGCAGTTTCCCTTCCCCACACAGACCAGACCTTAGCATGGCTCAGAAACAGTGGAGCCCACCTATTGTGGACTCAAAGTTCTGAAAGCATGAGCTAAGACCTTCCATCTTTTGTTTTCCAGGGTTTCAGTTATAGTCATTATGTCTGATTAAGACACAAGGACTGTGTCTAGTCGCATATCAAAAGTTTAATAACATTTGCGCTGGTGGGGAGATCTTTTGAGGGTTTATCTTAATGCACATGTGACCCCTTCTAGGAGGCTCTCTGTCTCTATGTGAGTGTGTTCTGTGTGAAAGGAATCCCCCATGCTTCCTCTGTGGCATTTCCATCATTTGTCAGTTCTAAATGTTGAAGGTTATTTTTATGTACTTGGAATATTTCACAACTGTCACAATAAAATAGAGTTATTTCAAGTCTTGCTCATGAAAAATGTTGAGCAGGACAGAGCCAAGGAGAGCCCAGCCTAGAAATTAGAGGATTTGCTCAAGTTGGTGTTGTTCTTATGGCTGAGTGGCCAGCCACAAGCCTATTGTGTGTGTGTTATCGCTCCCAGTGCCTCCTCAGCCTGGCCTAGCTTACAGTCTGCCAGGGTCGGAGGAGCAGCCCCGGCCAATGGTCTGATGGGTGAATCAGTAAGAACAGTTTACAGTGGCATAGTCTCAATGTCTGCCAGGTCTGCTCTGCATCTTTCATATATAAGAATGGATGCATTCCTTACGAGTACCCCATCCCATCATTGTACCCTCGGGACTAGTGGGAAAGCCAGGTGAGGGCCCATCATTGTACCCTCGGGACTAGTGGGAAAGCCAGGCGAGGGAAAAGCTAAGAAACATATTCCATCTCACACAATTCAGAAGTAGCAGAGACAACACAGAGCCCAGCTGTGTAGCTCGAGCCCTCGTGGCTCACCCGTGCACTACACTGTGTTAGGAACCACCCTTACGCCCCCAGAGCATCTCTCTACTCTCTCGTGTCTAATACCTGCCTGTTAACTCATCAGTTGTGTGATGTTTTCAGGTGTCAGTAGGACAGTTGCCTGTGCAAGCTCTCCACAATTGTCCCTACTTTTCCCCCTACCTTTTGGAGGTAAATTCCTTTGTTTCGGTTTTTAGCCTGGCATCTCCCTCCACAGTCCTCCTGCTCAGTCTCTCTTGGCCATCTGTCAGCCCCTTTTCAGTTTCTCCCTAGAGGTATCTGCCCCCTTCATGAACACCACGTTATCACTGTAAAATCCCTCACTTGTGTTAAATAGGGTCTATCCAGAACTGTGTATGTAGCTGAGACTATATGGATTATTCTTGGACACATTCCCAGTTCTTTCTTGTAGAAATTATTACTGTAGTTCTCTTTGGCAATTTTTTTTTTAATTGTTAACCACCCTTTCCAATTCTGCCACACTTCCATCTTCCATCTTCCCACGGATCTGAACCTGTAGGCTCCTCCCTTACTCTTCAAACTCTCATGATCATATTAGGAATTACATCTCCTTACAAAAGCAGGCCTTCCAACATTGCACATTGTAGCTTGTCCTGCAGAGAGCTCTAAGCATCCTGCTTCAAGCGGAAGCCACGCCCATCCTGTGGCTGGGGATCCAGGCCATTTCCTTTGTTTGGTGTAACCCACAGTTAGAAGCAGAGAAGCAAACAGTTGTGTCCCCTGCCCTCCAAGTTCATTTCCAACACTGTGGTCTCTGGTTATGGTGTCAAGGTCTCTTCTGTTGGCCTCACATGTCGGGTGTGACTCGCTGGAAATGCCGTCAGACAGTGATTTCACCGTATTCCTGACATTCACTTGAGGAATCAAGCACTTCTGACTGGCTCATCCTGGATTAAAGTCTTTTACCCACCATTATTATTTCCATGTCCCTCATTGAAAAGTGTCATAAATCTAGTACACAGGTCAGCGAACCTCTTCTATAAAGGGCCTGGTAATAAATACTTTAAGTTTTGGGGCTAGGGAGATAACCCAGTTTGTAAACTGTTTGCCAAGCATGAAGACCTCAAGTCAAATCTCAGAACCCATTTGTCAAAACAAACAAGCAAGCAAGCAAACAGACAAACAAACTGAAACTGGATGTGTGGCATATATATGCGTGTTATACTAGTGCTGGGGAAACTTGTTAGCTAGTCAGTCTAGTCTACCTAGGGGGAAGTCCTGGGGCCACGGAGATACCTCATCTTAAATAGCAAAGTAGTTATTCTTGAAGAATGCCATCCAAGATTGTCTTCTGGCTTTCAAATGCATATTCACACATCATCATCATTAACAACAACACACAATAAAATTAGATAGATAGATGATAGAGAAGATAGATAGATAGATAGATGCATGGATGGATGGATGGATGGATGGATAGATAGATAGATAGACAGATAGATATTATAAGGTTTGTGGTTCCAAAAAAAAAAAGTCTTCAAATCTTGCACTATTTTTTTCTGAGTCCTGTAACTTTAATTGATTTTGTTAATGAGTGGAAGCGTGTGTCTAGCTTTGTGTATACTCCCTGCTTTGTTTGGTTTTTGTTTTGATTTGTTTTTCTTTCTTTCGTTGGATTATGTTTCAAATTTTTAGAGGCAGTTTTCAAACATTTCAGCTTCACATCTGCTCTATTAGGTGATCTGCACTGCCCCCCCTGTGGCCACGATGATGGCTGCAGCCACAGCTAGAGTTTTGTAGCTGGTTGAGACTTGGATGAATTCCACCTACTCAGTATAACATGCCAAGCATGGGCTATCTAGAAAATCCACAAATCCACACAGTTTTCTCTTGTAAAGAACTTTTTTTTTACACACGTTTCCCCATATTGCTTTGTTGAATATGATATTTTTATTTTTTGCTTTATGTCAGTCAGATGTTCTCATCATTCCATGAGGGAAAAAATGAAAATAATTTCTTATCAACCTAGAAATTATTACAGCCAATAAATCTACCTTTATTATTATTATTATTATTATTAGGATTGTTATTAATATTGATTCTAAGTTTCTGATCAGGAAGAAGCCAATGGCTGGTGTGTGTGTGTGTGTGTGTGTGTCAGCCGAATAGCAAGAAGAAGGAACCAGCTATGGAGGAAAACACAGTAGTTGATCTCAGGAGTTGCTCATTGACATTGATGGTCTATACACACACATAGTTTCTATGCTTTTGTGGGAGGTTCAGTGTCTTAAAGATTGGAACTAACCGGCATCAGCAAAGCGGATGGACCGATCGAATGCAAGCATGAAAACAGATTGTGCTGGACCAGGAGAAAATATCCAGGAAGAGTCACTTAAATATGGAAATGTATTGCTTAGAAGCAAGTCATAGACCGTCTTAACAGCAAGCTGTACAGCTGAAAGGCTAAATGAGTTTAATGTTGGCCGAATTTAGGAATATTTGTGTCACAGGGTGAGCAGCACAGTGGCTTAACCCAGCATAAAAGTGAGCAATGTCCATTCTCTCGGCCAGCCAGGTTCCACACTTGCCCTCTGGCATTTCTCCTGCTGTTTGCCTGGAAGAGCCACTTCAGCTGTTAATAAGAAAGTGCTGAATAGTGCTTCAGAAGCTTCAGCCAGGACGAGAGACTTCTTAAGCCTCCATCCTCTCCAAGAGTTACCTTCTCATGAACTGTGCCCTTCTACATTTTTACCTTACTTTTTGAAGTACGGTAGATTTGAGGGCTGAGTTGAAATTAACTCTGTAAGCTCATACATGGATTCCAGCCATGTTTCAGAAGTGTCTTACTGGAAACCGATGACACCTTACACATTTCCCTGAAAGGCGTCAAAAAGATGAAGGGAAATGCTTTGAGGGGGTGGGGTGGGGGATCCAAAATGGACATCAGACTCATCTCTGAGGTAAAGCGATCACAACACCTAGAGTCAGTGCCGTGGAGGGAGAAGGGGAGGCCAAGGAGAAACTCCTTGGGGCTGCTGAAACTTTACAATCAAAAGTCACGTACATGAAAAAGAAGTGGTATGCCCAGAAAAGCTGTGCCCTAGTGACATAAGAGACCGAAAGGAACCAACTGAGACAGGATTTAGCATTCCCTCATCCTATGCATGGCCACGGTGAATGGGAAAGCCTTCTGCTTACCAGGCTTAAAAGCTCTTCCAGATGAAACTTGTCAGGTAACCATCGAAGAGAATTGATGGCTATATGGGAAAAAATCCTTTTGCTGGGAGACTTTGTTATCACTGTCCAGATGAAAGAACTCCTACGGGGTGGGGTTCATACTTAGGAAGTGACCGCGCTCAGACCTTCTGGGACTGAGGTTCCCACAGCTTTCATTCTGACCAGAAGCTTCCTGCAGTCAGGCAGGAGGCTGACTCAGACACAAAAGATCCTCTGCACAAGAGGAAATGATGCTCGCTGTGCCTGAGGTCAGGGCAGCAGTTTGCAGGATCATGAACTGACGATGAAGGCCCAGATATGTCATGTGCCTTAAGAGGTGGGAGAGTTTGAAGCTTCCATTGTGTCTAATCGAAGGGAGTTTGCTTTCGTCGTTGTTAAAACCGTGACTGTGGACAGCGTGGACACGGCTAGGAAGAGAGCTTTTCACTGACTCATACATACCACCCATCAACATGGATCAAAGCGCAATGTAAGATGGAAAAATTAGGATACAAAGAAGTCAGGAGAATCGGGGAAAGTGCCCTGTGCACCATGTGTAGTGCACTGGGCTGACAGATATGGAAAAGGACAAACTAATGGAATCCCACTGGTGGCCGCTGAATCCAGGTGACGATTCTTGAGAGCTGAGCAGGCTTTCATCTGCTAGATAAGCTGCTTTTTCTTCCTGCTCGCACATAAAAAGCAACCATCATTTTACAGTTTGGTGCCGCTTAGCACCAAAGCAACATTTGACCCACGTTAGTTTAGTTGTAACACCGGAAGGACAGATAAGCAACAGTCGATGGGAATCCTTCTCCTCTACACCCCACTTCATGGCTACTAGCAGCAGCACACGTCAGTGAACTTCACTACTTGGGGACTCTGGATATGAATGTAACGCCATGAAGGCTGATCTCCCCCCTCCCACACACACACACACACACACTGAAGGCATTTTTGGGTTAGACAGCCTGTGCACTACAAAGGATTTTTTTTTTTTTTTTAAGCATCGCTTCAATATTTCTAAGAGTCGATCGCCACCTGCTGGTCAACTCTAAGATTGCTAAATAGCTGTGATAATAGGGTTTGTTTACCTTTCTTGTTTTTTCTTTTTTTACTCTTCTCGCACATATTACATCCCCAGTGCACTTTCTCTCCCCCTCCTCCAAGTCTCTCCCCGCATGACTTGCCCTCTCCCCCAGATCTCCGCCACCACCACTCCGCGTCTACCGTCAGACAAGAAGAGGCTTCCCAGGGACATCAACCAAACTGGGCAAAGCAAGCTACAGTAAGACCAGGCACATCCCATATCATATCAAGGCTAGATGAGGCGACCCAGTAGGAGGATGTCCCACGAGCAAACAAAAAAGAGTCAGAAACAGCCCCTGATCCCACTTTTAGGAATCCTGTAATAACACGAACTACTCAGCCATAACATATATGCAGAGGACCGCTACAGACTCCCTGATGTCTGCAAGCCTGCATGAGTCTTGTCAATAAATTCTGCGCAATGTGTTCTTGTGGTGTGTCCCTAACCCCTCTGATCCCTCCAATCCTTCCTCACCCTCCTTCTCAGGACTCCCCTGAGCTCTGCCTAATGACTGGCTGTGGGATTCTGCATCTGCTTCCATCAGTTGCTAGGTGAATTCTCTCTGATGACAATTATGCTAGGCTCAGGTCCTATAACACTCTGCAGACAGTACAAACTGTAAGTGGAAGGTTTTATGTCTGGGTTGGTGTACTAATCCCTCCACATGAGCCCTTCCTTGGTTACAGAAGACGGCCTGCCTAGGTTTTGTGTCCCCTATTACTCGACTTTGCTAGGGTTAACCTGTTATTTCCGTGGAGTTTCCATTATAATAGAGGCCTCTATATCGCCCCCAAAATGCCCCTGAATTCTAGTTGTCTCTCCCAATATTCTCAAACATACACACACCTGGTCCCTCCTGTTTCCTACTCCACCTGCCCCCAGTCCACCAGCAAATTCTTAACCTAGCCAAGGAATGAAAATTATTTTCTGGGGTTATAGCGTTGAGTGGTGAAGGCCAGGGTTTAATTTCTAGCACTGATAGGACAGATCTGTCTGTAACTCTAGATCCGGATGATGTTACTTGCTCTAGCCTCCACCTGAGAAAAATGCCCACATACATAAATTGGATAATAGATCTTCTTTTAAAAAAATATTTTCAGCCTCAAGGCATAATAATAATCACCTAATGATCCACATGATTTCCGTGACATCCTTTTTGTACCCTTCAAACAGTAGATGTTTATTTACAACATGAATGATCTTCATAATAATAACACCACCTTTATTACAGTTATGACAGTCTCAGATAGTCTCTGGCCAGACACCTGCCCCTGGCTTGAGGTGGCAGACAGCTGTCTGTCACTACAAAGGTGTATTACAAACCTAATGAATAGAAACTACTGGAGGGAAATGACATATATATTGAACACACATGGACTGTTCTCTTGTCATCGTCTTTAAACCAGTGGTTCTCTTAACAGAATATTTTTATTTATCAACACTTATATTTATTAATATTTAACAAATCTCTATAAAATACCTAAATCCTATATCCTAAAACATATAATCTAAAATCTATAATCTAAGAGTACCCTAATACCTAAGAACACTCTAATACCTATCTAAAAAACACTTAACTAACACTATTTTAACTTTCTTAAGAGGATATGAATATTCTTAGCATAGGTCCATTCAGGATAGCTTGGTTTATGGCCGTTCTGGAAGGCAGTCCCTTTCAAAACTTAGTGTTCGTTGGGCCTTACTTTTCAAGTTCGCTATGCCGATTGGTTTCCACCACCAGTTTATAAAGTCAGTCTATTCCAGCCTCCAAACTGAGGCCGGCTTTGTCCATCAGCTGAAACTCGCCTCTAATGGTCTCATTGGCCTGGCCAAACCTCACAGCCAAAGGCCTCTCCAAGCAGCTTCAGAACTCCACTTGCCTTGAGCGCTTTTCCAATGCTCTGGGCCCGTAGACAGACACCTTTAAAGAACTCTTTCTCAGTAAGTTTATGCCATGCCTTTCCTTTAGGCTATAACAGTCTACATTCTGTTAATGGCGTACCTTGCTGTGTGCCTCTCCAGCACGACCTCTAGTCGGTGAGGACAGGAGAAGGAGCAGCCACATGGAATTCTCATCTTATATATATAGCATTATCTCACAACACTTGGCAGTCTCAAAGGTTCATGAGATTTCTCAGGATGTCCAACAGTCCTGTTATTTCTCATGCTAACTTCTCATCTGCGCAGCTTGCCCAGTTTCCTAGCCACGCACCTTCAACAAGTGTTGAAAAAAATAACTAATTAAATTATTTACCCAGTATTTATATTTTCTTTAATTGGTTCAGTGGCTGTTAATCCTTAATCCGCCACTATAAATGAATACACACAGACACCATGTGGATCTTAACAAGCCTAGGCCTGGGTTGCATAATCCTAGCCCATCTAAGCTAGTTCATAATTCTATTATCCAAATATAACCCCATATATATATATATATGTGTGTGTGTGTGTGTGTGTGTGTGTGTGTGTGTGTGTGTGTGTCCCTTTGGACTATTATTCTTTACGCTGTGTTGATGTTCCAGGCCACATGGAAGGATCTTCTTTAATCTACCCCATGGCGAGTCTTCCTTGTTTACCCCTGGCTTTCCTCTGGCCTCTTCTTCCCAAAATGTTATCTCTCTCTCAAAGCCCCTAGTCCCACCTATATCTGTCTTTACCCAATCTCAGGCCTCAGAATTTATTTAACCAATCAGAGTCAACTAAGTAACAGACAGCAAACAGAACCAATCAACATTCAGAATGCTTAACAGCACCCCATCAAACAAGGTAAATTGTGTGGGCACTACTGGCTTTTTGCCCATATCAGTAAACCAAAGGTATGCCAAGCTCCTCCTTATGTGCTGTCGGATGCTAATCTGAACTGCCCACTAATTTCACTAAACATACTTAACTTCTACCACAGTTCTCAACCTGAGGTCACAACCCCCAGAGGTGTAGCATATCGGATATCCTACATATCAGATATTTACATTATGATTCACAGTAGTAGCAAAGTTACAGTTATAAAGTAGCAGCAGAATAATTTTATGTTTTGGAGGGTCACCACAACATGAGAAACTGTATTAAAGGGTCACAGCATTAGAAAGAGAACCCCTGCTTTAAACAATACACTGTTTTCATAGTACTGTATTAAGTATTGTGGAAATAAAGAGATGGTTGAAAGTATTTAGACATATTGCAGAAATGTCTATGCAAATACTGTACCATGCACATCTGAGCTTTATGAGGGACAGCTCTGGCTTAGAGGAAATGCTCTCCTTGGTTTCTTAAGGAAGCCTCTCAGGAGATGCAAGAGTTATTCGTTCCTCAATGGTAGAAAGGGCAGTTTAGAACATAGCTCCAGATTACTGACTAAATGTGGGTCTTAGGAACACTCTTCCACCTGTGTACTTAAGGCTTTACCAAGCAGGAAGGCAATTAACAACTAAAAATTAGTAGATCTATTTTTTAAGTTCTCCAACTACTAAAAATGATGATTTTGTATTTATTGCTTAGAGACACTAAAGCCCCCCAGCTTACGTGGGTCATATTAGTTCCTTGGCATAGCTTACACTAATTCTGAAAATGTCAGTGCTCTGTGTAAAATTTCTAGAATAGGAGTCATGGTGACAAGTGTCTTCCTCATTCAGATATCTCTAAGCACTTTCCTCACCTGCCGTGAATGATGTCATCAGCCAGAGCCAACTTTATAGCTTAGAGACAGGAGCAAGTCATTTTGCTTGAGTTTTAAGCATTTCATTTCTGGCTCCCATAAAGAATGCAGACATTGAGCCTCTGGATTACAGGGTGTGGGCCAGACATGTCACTCCCTCCAGGATGCCTTCCCACCAGAAGAAGGAAGAGCTTTCTCCCAGTGAAGGATCAAACAGAGTTTCAAGCAACTCCATGACTTAGTTTATATTCATAAACAATGTCTATTTAATGGTAAAAAGTTACTAAAGGAATGATCCACAGCCTCTAGGCATTGAGAACAGTGTGTCCTTTTACACTTTTTTCTGTGTAAGAGGAACAATGGAAAGGCATCTGCTTCCTGGACTTTCCAGACATACACACATCATGTGGCCTAACCACACTGAGGTTCAAATGGCAGGGATGGCACCTGGGCTTGGTAATTTTTATTTTATTTTTCTAAGATTCCCAGGTGATCCTGTGTGCTGCCGGGCTCTGTGCAAACAAACCGTTCCTTTTGCCTTCCAGAGCAAATCGAGGCTCTAATCAAAATTCTAGGCCTTGAGGAGCAGAGTTGGAGAAGCAAGATAAACATTGAGTGAGAAGATGAGCTTCCAGAACCAGTGAGGAAGGATGCCCTACCTAAAGATGAGAGAGATCTATTAACAAACGCTCCTAGTCTGAACTTGTGGAGAAGCTTGAA
Source organism: Lophiomys imhausi (assembly GCA_907164525.1). Classification (NCBI taxonomy): domain Eukaryota; kingdom Metazoa; phylum Chordata; class Mammalia; order Rodentia; family Muridae; genus Lophiomys; species Lophiomys imhausi. The sequence continues at coordinate 2,440,041 of CAJQZJ010032856.1, forward strand.
AGAGGGCCATAGCGTTCTCCAGAATGTCACTGAGACGAGAAGAATTCAGAATGAAGGCATGTACTCAGTGTTTTTCACATGGTATCATCAATGGGATGTCCTTCACACTTTTGTAAAATCTAACCTGGTTTCTCCACTCACGTCACCACCAAGTGGGTCATTCCTCACTATTCAGTTGGTAGGTAAAATGAATATGTAGAAGTTGATAAGGAGCTGGAAAGATAGATGGCTTAGTGGTTGAGAGCACTTGCTGCTTTCCCAGAGGCCCCAGGTTTGGTGAGCACCCATGTTAAGGTAGCACACAACTTCCTGTGACTACAGAAGGGTACCTTATGCCTTCTTTTGCCTCCATGGGCCCCTACACACAAGAGGCCTAGTTACACAGACCAACGCACACAAATTAAAATGAACCCATTCCTTAGAGGCTGGCAGAGGAAGTATGAGCATAAGGCAGGAGCTCGTTAATGGATCATTGCCACGAATCATCTGAGAATCTCATGAAAATTTAGATTTACTAGTCCAGCCCAAGAGCCTTTGGCTTAAGACTAGGGTGGGCTTGGAGCAGAAATGGTTAGGACGTGTATACAGTTACTTGGTGGGCTAAATAGCACAAGCCTTTATGTTTTAAAGTTCCAAATTATACTCACAAGTGTGTCTAACTAAGGAAGCTTATACCTTGTCCCCCCTTCTATAACAGAGAAGTGTATACAGTTACTTGCAAGGTGATTTTATATCATCAGAATTATTTGAGTTTTGTTTTCTCTTTTTATTAGTTCTTTGAAATCACCATACAACGTGTTTTAATCATATTTACTCATCCTACCCAATCATTCCCCAATTCATAACCCTCTTCCCTACCCTCCCAAATTTGTATAATTTCTTAAGTTTTTCAAAAGCAATTTGTGCTGCATACATATTTCTGGATGTGTGGTTTTATGCTGGCAATAATGACTTACCAGGGACAACAACACTCTTACAGAAAACTGTCTCTCCCTCTCCCAGTAGCTAATAAATGCCAGTAGTTCCATCCGTGCTTTTGGTGACACTGTGTGTGCAACTCCTGTTTCCTTGCTGGGATTTTGTACATGCTGTGAGTTTACATATGCATGTTCCCCTTGGTATCCAAAAGATAATGTTTTCCTGTACTTATCCACCATCTGGGGCTCTTAGATTCCCTCTGGCCCCTTCCTTATGAAATGATTTCTGAGATGTGGGTGGGGGGTGTGGTTTATATGTTCCATGTAGGACTGAGTATTCTGGATTCTCTTATTCTCTGTACCTTATCTAGGTGCAGGTCTCTTTATTAAATGTCATCTGCTGCAAACACCACATGCAACCACAGAATGAACCAACCATGCCTACAGGCAGCATCATATTTACATATGACAGCCATCATACACCTAAAGAAGACACTGTACACAAAAGACTCCTAGTATTATGACTTCATTTACATAAAGCTTACAATCAATCGGTACCAAGCCCTAATTTTAGGATTAGAACTCTAATAGTGAATCCCTTGGGGTTAATGAGTAGAAGTGGGCTCCCAGGGCATCCTGAATAGTAAACTTGCTTCTCAACTGGGTCTTGGTTTTCTCTGTGCGTTTAGCTTTGTGAACCAAATTTATTGGTTTTCATACTCAATTTATACACCTGTGTTTCAACTTAGGATACAACATTTATAAGCAAGAATATGAACTACCCCACATTAGAATTATAGAAGCCAGGCCATCCATAGCCCCCATATATCAGGTAAAACTGTGCCTGATGCTAAAAACTGCTCTTAAGGGATGTTGGATGAAGTCTGTGACCTGTTATTTCCTACAAGGTTCAAAGCTAGAGAGGGATAGCAGGATTTGGAAACCCCAAAGAGGGACCATGGGATCAGTCAGTGTTTAGAGGCTCTGTGCAAGTAACTCTAATGTCAGTGAGGCCTAAGCAAGAACAAGGTTGAACCTCAGGATGTGCCATCATGGATCACCCCTAAATATCTTTTGGTGGTGTGTGTCATCTCCCCCTTTCCCTGTCCCTTGTTCCCCCCCTTTCACCTTTTCTCACCCACTTCTCCCCTTCATTTTCAAAGCCACCTGCTTTGCCTTCACTTGCATTATCAGCAAGACTTTGTCATCAGCCGGCTCTTTAAATCATATCACCCACCTAGAGCAGACCACAGCAGTCTATCACTCCAGCTCCGCGGGGTCCAGCAGTCTTTCCTGACCTCTGTGGACACTGTACTCACACGCACAAAACCACACACATTCACATTCTCTTAAAAACTCTTAACTATAGAAATCATAATACAAATACAAGAGAAGGTCAGAATAAGTAGGGGATGCTCTCACCATGGCCCACCCTCACAGTTCCAGAGGTGGTGGTTCTGTGAGGTTCCCATTATGTGCCCAAGAGACTAGTGGTGCTGTAGACATGGAGCCCCATTGTGAGAACCATTCACTGTACACTGCTTAAGCATCTCTCTGTACCTTTTCCATTCTCTCCACTGGTGAGTATTCCTCATTCCTCTTGCTGTATGTTTGCTCTTTTCCAAAATCCTCGGACTGAACCACATAGAGATACAAGGATAGACGAAACATCCTTTCCTAAATTATTAACACCTATTCCCTTGCGCTGACTTTAATTCTGATGTTAACTAAAGTACACACATTTTTATTCTCTTTTTGGACCTTGGTAACCCTGTTTATCTGCTATGGATTAGCATCAGAGCACAAAGTTGTCATGTCCCGACTGTACCCAGCAGGGAGAACTTTTTGGACCGCTGAACTCACTCATTCTGTTCTCTGGCTAGTCTTGGCTTTCAACCACAGAGCCTTTTTCTTGCCTGTGGTTGATTTGTTGGCACCCTCCACAACTGAAATAAAAACGAAAATAAAAATAAAACTCACCCCTTGTTCTTGTAAGAATTGAAAGATATTTTAAAAGTTCTTTGAATAGGACTTATCCCCAAATAGGCATTTAATTCCTGGTTTAAGCTGAGTGTTCCTCAACCAACATTCTTCCCAGGTTTGGCTTCATATGTCAGCATCCTCTAGAGGACTGAAATCCTGAGATACCGCTGCCTGTGAACCGACTCCTGACTCACAGGTTCCTTTCATTTGATGTGGGCTGTGATCTGTCAGAGGGTTTGCTAAAGCTTCCAGGTGATCCCAACACCAGAAAGCTTCAGAGGTACTCAAGTAGCTGGTTCTCTTGGAGACTCTCTCAAGAGCCTGATACTCTTCCAGTGGGCATATTAGACAAATTCCCCATGCCCACCTTGCCTCTGTGCATGCCTCCTGTAGAAGCTTTTCTTCTGATTTCTGCACTCTCAGACGTGAAGATACGATGAACTGCTGTTTAAAGGTTGCGTAAAATATTAACTTCATTCTGCATCGTGGATTGACTTCACCAAGCCAAAAGTGAAAATAATAATAATAATAATAATAATAATAATAATAATAATAACAAAAGTGCCGAGTTCTGCATTTACAGATACAATTTAACTACTCCATAAGGATTTGGCAGAGTGTGATGGCCTTGTGATTGAAAAGCTGGAACATGATGGTTTTCAGTAAATACTCTTTTTGGAACCATTCTGTAATTTTCCTCAGTTTTCATTTAAGCCAGCACGCACGCAGAGCAGTGTGCTTCATTATTGCATTTTCACTCATACATGTCATTTCTCTTTGCTCTTCTTTCCCCTACCTGGCCCCTGCCTTTTCACACTCCCCTATCCCTTCTGGGTGTTCCTCTAGCTTCCTTCAAAGAACCCTGCTTTTGTACTACATGTATTCCATCACTCTCTCTGTTTTTTCTTCTTCTATGCACATGAATACATGTGCATACATGCACACACATGCTATATATGTATATATGTATGTATTATGTATGTATATATAGTATATATGTATGTATGTATATATATGTATATATGTATGTATGTATGTACGTATCCACAGATGAGGAAAAAAACATGCTAGACTGGGTTATGTTGCTTAACACAATAATTTCCAACTGCATCAATCTTCCTGCAAATGTCATGTTCTCATCTTTCTTTTTAGGTGAAGAAAATTCCATACTGTGGCTGTACATTTTCTTACCCATTCATCTGCTAATATACATCTTCTCTAAGTTCAAGGGATATTTCCCCTGTAAAATAATTGCACATACAAGAATATCACTTTGATAGTCCTAGCAATGACCATCTAGTGGTAGAAGAAATGAATGTATGCCCACTATCCCAGTGGCTTGAAAAATAATATAAATTTATTTCTGTCATGTGGCATTCCATGAAAATAGCTTACATTGTATAAATTACAAAATAGCTCTAACTTAACTGAGGTAAAAATTAAAATAAAAAGGAATTAATTTCTACCTTACCCATAAAGCAAATACTTGTCATCTAGTACAAGTCCCCGTATCATAGTTAGGAAATAGTTCTCTCTCAAATAATCATGGTGTTGGGAGGCCCAATTACACCCTGTTTCATTCTTTCTTTGGGTTCTGGGCAGTAGTATCTCAGAGCAACAAAACATGGAATTTTTTGCATAAATCACTAAAGATTGTTAACAACATAGCAGACTCTTCAGAGCGACACATTCAGCACCAAGATGACATTTGGGCCATTCAGAGTTCAGTGGTTATTCTAACATGAAGATTGAACAAAGAGTATCTCTTTGCTTCATCAACAAGTACAAAAAAAGTGAAAATTCAGATGATCACCAACTCCAAGCAAACTTGTTTCATTTCATAATTTAGAATAAAAGGCCTACTAAAAATATAAATATAGCAGGGCTGGAGAGATGGCTTAGAAGTTAAGGTCAGTGACTGCTTTTCAGAAGACCTGGGTTCAAATCCCAGCACCCACATGGCAGCTCACAACTGTATGTAACTCCAAGTTCTGACACTCTCACGTAGACACAGATGCAAGCAAACCACCAACGCACATAAAATAGAGGTAAATAAGTATAAGTATATAATAAGTATAGCTTTAAATAAGAAGAAATAAGTATAGCTTTAAAAAATCTTCAAATGTTAGATTTACCACCCTCCTCATCGTCACCTGGAGACTTCATGACCACAATGGCTAATATGTGTGTAGTACGTGAGTGGCTAATATGTGTGTAGTATGTGAATGTTTATAAAACATTATGTTCACATTTATCTGTTACCTTTAATCTACTGAGACTAGAGAAACAGCAATTGACATGCTTTAAGAAATGACTGAGGGACTGGTTGCAATAAATTTTATTGGTGGTATTTGAGAAGTAGAGCTCTCCAAGCCAGATACCCCGATCTGGGAGTCTGGAGATGAAACTTTTCTCTTCCTCCAGGTTCAAGCTCCAGGATTTCTTACTCTTTGGAAGGTGGAATTGTAGGGCCCACTATCCTATTGCTGTGCCCAAGTTCACTGTCATTCTCGGAAACAAGATAGACAATGTGGTCATTGAGGGTGATTCCCACCCCAGCAGCAAAGGTGGAAGAGTGAGTGTCACAGTTAATCACAGAAGACAACAGCTTGGTCTTCGAAACAGCCCAGGATGTCTTCTAGGGAGCCATCCGACAACAGCTTCACTGCCTTCTTGGTGCCATCCAACTTGGCAGCTTTCTCCAGGCAGCTGGTCAGATCCACGAAGGGCACAATATGGCTAGGAACACAGAAGGCAGAAACAAGGAAGGCCATGCCAAAGAGCTCCTCTTTCAGCTCTGGGATGACCTTGCCCACGTCCTCTCCTCCTGGTGGATGTGGGGCTGATGCCCCTGGGTAGCCCCACAGCTGACTTGCCACACTTTCCCAGAAGGGCCATCCGTGGGTTTTCTGGGTGGCAGTGATAGACTGGACCATGCTCATAAGTCCCTCCAGGATGCTAAAGTTGTCACAGGCAAACTTGGCTGGTGGGTGGTGATCAGCCAAGTTCGGATGTAACAGCCGCTGTTGGATAGCTCCCTAATAGAACCTAAAAGGTATGAGAATATAAGGGAATCAGCAGAAAGGGCAAAAATGACCACCCTTTCAGCTCTATACCACAAGTGGGCCACAGCCGTCTCCAGGGCAGTGAAAGTCTACACTAACAGACTACACAGCATGTCTAACACCAGCTTCACCTATCTGGTATTACTAAGATCTCCTTGCCAGATGGAGATGGTCTCCTCTGATTGTAAATGTTCTGTTCCCAGCTTTGACCATGTCATAGAACTCGCTGTAGGTAGAATCACAATATGCCATGAAGACCCTGGAGCTGAGGTCAGTGAAGGGGTCATTGAGGGCAACAATATCTGCAACCCCGATGACCATGTACCCAATATGGATAAATCTGTTCACTCCGGCCTTCACCATCTTGTATCATGCATGAGGCTGGCATTTCAGGAGAAGAAACAGCTGTATGTGGTAATGGGGAGAGCCTAAGAAGCCATTGGGGGGGGGGATTAAGTGAATAATTGAAGCTGAAGCAGGCAGTTTATGAGACCAGGGAGCCACTCAGAATCTGGAGCTGTGAACTGACCCCGCTTCTGGCTGTCTTTGAAACAGGTGGTTCAGGAGCAATCAATGCGTAGAATACAACTGAATCTCATAGTCACTGTATTTCTGTCACTCCCACAAAGGGTTTTCTAGTTCGTGTCAGTGAATCAGATTCTGAATACATTTCTACACTGGTGTTGTAGGTAGGCTGAAAATCACAAAACTGGGGGACTAACCCACCCTGTCTTGTGACTTCATATGGGATTTTGACTAACTTGCAACAAAAACACTTACCACATATTTAGGTATTTAAGGAATTGTTTCCCTTGCTACAAAGTGGGGAACTAAGTGGTTTTCATTCATTCTTGACCACCTTTGCTGAATCATGTAGTTCTTGAAGTTGGCCACTAGATGGTAGGCTTTAGTTAGCATTGTGAGATCTGTTCCATGATGGGAGTTTTGATTCTAATTGGAAACATTTTGTATGTGCTCCAAGCTGTTTTCTTCACATGCAAGAGACACAGAGTAAGGATTCCATGTGGTTCAAGAGTCTTCTTTCCCACGCTGAATACATAATTTTTGCTCTTCCTAGACCTCGCTTGTGGATACTATTTATTGAATACATTCATTTTTTCTTCACTGTAGCTTTAAGGGATGACTCTCTTTGACGTCTTCCTTTTCATAGAAGAATTAGGTCTGTTGTTACAGGGGTCAGAAAGATATAGTACAAAGATAATGTGTCACGAGAAGAACAGGGACAATGAGCTTAGGGATCTGCTGCCAACTTTGAGACCAATGCGGAACTGGTATGCACAAGTGAATCCCAGAATTCCCTCTTGTTCTGTGATCCAAATCATTCTGAAAGGTAGCTAGAGCTGCAGGGCATTGATACCACATTGCCAAATGCATGTGCAGTCTCTCTGGACAATCCAACAAATGTCTTTTCTCTTCTGTTCTGAAACCTTCTGATTTATCTAGCAAAAACAAAACCAACCAGCTGCAATTAATTCACACAGGCTGTTTGTGTATTGTGTTCCAAGGACTCCCTCTGTATTTGCCATGAGTCACCCAATTAACGTTATCCATAATTATTTCCTCTTCATTTTCCCTTTCCACTGTTGATTCTTCCAACACCACCAATTTCCCTAACTAATTCACCTTAAAAACCTGCATTTCAAGTTCTCCTACTTTACATACTCAATTAAAGAGAGCGAGAGAGACAGAGAGAGAGAGAGAGAGAGAGAGAGAGAGAGAGAGAGAGATGGTTTTCTTGCTTATACCTTGAGGTTCAGCAAATCCTTGGACATATTCTGAGAATTCCTCTTGTTCAGTTTTACCATCTGTCCATGCTTTCTTAAAGTTCACTTATTGTTGAACGAATGTATTTATGTATGGACTCCAATAAAAGCATTTCCAGTAACCCTGCCATTGACAACTCTCCCAGATTGAAACACACCCCAGTTTTATCAGTTGATCTGTTCAGCTGCCCCTAGGAGTAGAAGGAGGGGCATAGGGAGGACATACTTACTTGGGGGTAAATAGGAGCTTTCGGGCTCTGAACAACAACAGGAATCTGGGTGTTTCGCTGCTGTCACATTAAACCTAGTTGAGATTTTTATTGTTTGTGGGGGTATGGAAATTTTATAATTTAATTTCCTGAAGTCTAATAATAATTAGCAAAGATCCCCATTATGCTGGCTGGGAAAGCCCCAGGATCCCTCCATGGCTACTGAAGGCTCTTGGGAGACACAGCTGCCTCCTGACCTCTGGAGCTCCAGTCGGTTTAGGCAAGATTAGTTCAGCTCCAGTTATTTAACGGTCTGGCTCTCTATTTTCCACAGAATCCAAAGGTGGATTCAATGCCTTCCCTTAAGTTTCCAGGCCAAGGCCACCAACCAGGTGGCCTTCCCCTGGTCCTCCCCCACAAAGTCTTATTTGCACGGTGTGCAGTATTTCTGCATTATCAGGGTTTTTGATGGTCTGAGGAAAGGCAAGCCATTTATATTCACAAGTGTTGTGCAATGGAATGCTATTTGCACACCCATTCCCTTTGAAAGCTGGCTAGCGGCCATTTCTACAGGGAGCGCTTAGCCTGCTTGATCAGTTTTCACCCCAACTCACTCTCACTTAAAGGCGTTTAGCATCCTATCACTGTGCCTCGGCTCCAACCGCCTTTTGGCTCCCAAACCGAAAGAACACTTGGCCTTTTATTCAACCAGGCCCCTGCCTTCCCCGAAGATGCTTTGGGATATGGACTCTGCTTTTCTAACGCAGAACTGAGATGATCAAATTGAATTCTCCCAGTCGGTTCACATTTCATCAGGAAATTCCATGCAAGCGGTGTTAACTCATCATTTAACAAACAATAATTGAATCTAATTATAAAGAGGAATGCACTCACTGTTCTGTTCATCACTAACCACGAAAGGGCCTATGGGTCTGTATGTAGCTCTGGGGTCTAATAAGCCCTATGAAGGAAGAGTATTATTGACTTGAGAATCTATTACATGAAAACTGTTAGCTAACTTGGCTGCCAGAGTAGAATGCCACATGCTGGGTGGTCCAAGTAACCCTCATGCACTTTTCTCTTGGTTCTAGAGGCTGGCAGGGTCTGCCAGCAGAGCCAAGTCCTCATGAGAGCTGAAATCCTGTTTCCTTTACCTGCTAAGCTTCCAGAAGGGAGCCTGCAGGATGAGGAGTCTGGTCCCTGAATGCCTCTGGGTGCTTCCTGAGATACATGGCCTCTAAAGTCAAGGAGCGATCCCTAAAGTATGGACAGAGCAAATTCCTACTGCTAAAAGGCCCCTTGGGAGGCCCTATAATGTTTCATGCATGGGCATTTTAGTGGTTTCAATAAAACAAGATGCAACCCTGGGGACATTTATTTGTTTGGTAAAGGCTTGCTCCCTAACTTGCTCATATAGTTGTTCTAGGGCAGAGCCAACCTATTCAGCACATTTACTTCATTTACCTTTTATAGCCTGTAGTACCAAGAAATCTAGTTTCTCTATTTTCTCATGGTCAGTGTCTATTCCTCACAACCAATGGTTTCTCCACTTCCCTGCACAGAGTACTGTGACTCTCCAGCAATTTCCAACTTAGCCAGTTTTCTCAGACAGCATATCCTCTGTATCCTCAGTCCTGAATTGGAGCTTTGCCTCCACTAGTCCACCCAACAGCTCAGGGAATGTGTGACCTGGAAGTGGCATCATTATCCTCGAAACCTATTCTGAGCAATAAAAGTCAAGAGGATACCACTAAACTTAAGTCAATGTGGTTTGATGTGATGGTGATGCGGTCCAAAGCAGACAGCTCAGAACCCTCGTCTTGAAACATGTCAGAGTCCAAGGAAAGCATACCTGTGCTCGTGAGATCTCTGGTGCTTTTCTAGGTGTGTATATAGCTGCATAGCTCAGAGAGCTTTCTGTATGATTGAGTTTGATGTTTCCATCTGACCCTATATATACTGCTTTGAATTTGCTGAAATCCTCCAGAGTGAGAAAGAGAGAGAATTACAACAACAAAACCAGAATGTATGGTGTAAAAGGAATAAAGACATAAGCCCACATTTTATATTTCTGAATGCATGCTTTTAACTTTTGCTTGTTTTTTAAGTTGAAACAACTCTCTGCCTGTAGCTGTCACCATGCTGGACAATCTTTAGCCTGGCAGTTCAGCACATCTCTCTACTGTTGTAGGAAACTCGGGTTCAGTGCAAAGCAGCTGCCTGCTTCAGACTAACTCCACACAGCCTCCTCCTTGTGCCTGGCTTCTTAAGGCTATATTGCACAATTAGTAGATCCCTGTTTATTTTCCCAGTCATAAACCCTGCTTGAATTTCCATAGATGGTAATTTAATTTTTCCCCTTCTCTGGACTGTAAATTTGTATAATTGAATTTTTATGGGCTTTTGCATGACTGGCGATGTTTGCGATGGATTTTTTTTTTTTCAGAGTTGCGATGCTCAATGAGTCCTGTAATCTAGACATACCTCCCAAGAAACCAGAGACCTCCCAGTTGGTCTTTTCATTTGACTGAGATTCTTTTCACCAAATTTATGCTGTAGCTCCTAGATCTATCTGTGCTTATAAAGCATCTCACTAAGTGGGGGGGTGGGGCACAATAGCATTGGCTCTAAGTTCCAGCCAGCAGAAGTTCCAAGTCAAGTTCTTCTCAAGTTGGTCCCCCTGAGGGCAGGAGAGATGAGTCTCCTTGTTCAGAGACAGCCAGCTTCCCAGACATCAAGCCCCCTGTGCCACTCCGGCTCCAAATCCCCCTTTTAAAAATATCCTCTATATTGAACTAAGGCTCATGCCACTATCTTACTTTAACTCTTTAAATACCATCTTTCCAAATAAAGTCACCACACGGGTTAGAGTTTCGGTGTTGTTTGGAGTGACTCATGCAGTCCAACCCTAGCGTCAGCTTCTAAGCCACAGCAGTGAACAGAGACAGAGCTAGTGCTAGCCCCGGACCATTCTGGCAGCAGGCTGACTGAAGTCTCCCTTTCTGCAGAATGGTGAGCTGGACCAACAGGCTTCTGCTCTGAGGCATCCCAAGTAACACAGTAATTCTATTGAAATGGAACTGACGGCATGCACGCAGCAGGTTCCCTCGCTGAAGTGAACCCAAAGCTTCACAGACAGATGGGTTCCTGTTGCCACTTCCACACATTACGTCACACTGTAAATGTCTACCCTGGACCTCTTTAAGAAGGACCAGCTTGTAGGACCCAAGTGAAAGGACAAACTCGGCCCTTCCTTCCTCTTCCCTAGACTTTTGAGATTTCTGTTTGCCCCTCCCCCGCACTGCCGTCGCCATCTTTCTCATGCCTGGAGACTGACAGCTGTGGGGCTTGGAGAGAAGCACCAGTGCTTCACCAGTGTCGCTGCTCATGATAGTCTACAGGCTGAGTTTGGCTTCTGTAACTTCACTGGCACTTGTCAGCTTCAAAGATTCCTGAGAGAGCCCTATGTTATCTGGACTACTTTGTGCCCCTCAGATGGGCATGCTGGTGGTACATTCGAGGCGACTGTGTCTCACAGATGCACAGAAGCCCACTGGCGGATCACACGGAGTCATAGGAGATGGACCCGCTTTGTGTCCGAGTATACTTCAGACATTAAGCACTCGGTCCCAGGCTATGATAATCTGTGTTCCTCCTGGTCCATTTGCCAAGTGGTTTCGTCCTTCCTTTTGTTTTCCCACTGAGAGAGTTACATGAAAGATTTAAAATGCCATCTTGGGTTGGGATGTAGTTCTGGGGTAAAGTCCTTGCCTAATGTGTACAATCTCCGCATCCCACAAAGGAAAATGATATAATAAAAATTGAGATGATAACTTTAACACAGTTTAGCACAATTAATTGCCAACACACTGTTTTCTGTGCGTGTGTATGTCTGGTATGTCTGTGTGGATGTATACACGTGTGTGGGAGGGCGGATATGTGCGTAGGAGTGTATGTGTACCTACTTGCGCACGTATGGAGGGCACTGGTCAGTAGTTTCCTTTATCACTTTTCCATTTTTGTTGTTGTTTTTGGATTGGGGGGTTGTTTTTTTATGTTTTTGTTTTGGTGGGGTGTTTGTTTGTTGTTTATATGTTTTGAGGCATGATCTCTTACTAAATGATAAATTATTCTGCGCCAGCGAAATGAGTCAATTCAGGCCAGATTAGAGTATATGCAGGTTTACTGAGAAGCAGCTCTCAAGGGGTTTGCAGTCCCATGTCAGAGGAGTCAGCATGGGAAGGGAGACAGAGAGGAGGGGGAAGAGAGGAAAGAGAGCACACACACACACACACACACACACACACACACACACAGGGAAAGAGAGCTGTAGAGGAAAAGGCAGAGAGATGGAGACCAGAATGTCTGGATTATATAGCAAAGAGCTTCTTGGGGAGGGTAAGTCCAGCTCCTGGGCTAGAAAGTTCAGGATCGAGGGCGGGGTGTGCCAGCCATGCCCTGTAACAGGTAGGGACTGAGGGATGCTGGGAGAACCCGGAGGCCAGGTCCACTTTGGTGTGTTAAATATGCACCTCAGCTGCTTGTACAGTCTCTGAAACCCAACACTAAACCCAGAACTTATCAATTCGGCTAGGCAGGCTGACCAGAAAGCCCCAAGAGTCTTTGTCTCTGACAAGAGGACAATGCGATACTCAGATTTTATGTGGGGTTCTGGGAATCCAAATTCTGATTGAGCCCTCACTCCTGTTCACTGTTTTTAAACTATGCGATCTGTTTCAAATACCTTAAGAATGTCTTGCTTTATTTTACTCTATGTGTTGCGTTACGGTTGCACAGGAAAGCATGCTGCTTTGAAGGACACATTTTTTTTTTTAATAGAAAAAGGCAAGAAAAGTGGTTAACAGTGCCAGCAGTGAACAATGACATAATTGCTTTGGACATTTGTAGGTCAGTGGAACAAAAGCCCTGAGGGGAAGCAGAAAGCAGGCAGTGGGAACAGGAAGGAAGGCCAGGGCAAGGATTAGAGGGCAGGTTGGAAGGAGGCAGGGGACAGGGAGGCAGGAAGGCAATGGGGTATGGGAGCAGGGGGTAGGAGAAAGGGAGCAAGAGGACAGGGGTAGGGGGAACAGGGCTGGGCTAGGAGGAAGGGACAGGAATAGGGGAAAGGGATGGGGGCAGAAAGATAGGGGACAGGGACAAGGAGCAGGAGGGTAGGGGGTAGGGAAGTAGCTTCCCAATGGCTTCAGGAAGCAGGGAGTTTTTCACTTTACTTGGCTAGGATAGCAGATGGTGCCTTAGTGACAAGGTTGTACCTTGTCTCTCCTTAAGGAATGTCTAGGTGAAAAAGACAAACTTAAAAATTCTCTCTCTCTCTCTCTCTCTCTCTCTCTCTCCCAGGAGCTGGAAAATGCATATATATGCATTTTCCACCTACAGTTCTTTTTGCCATGGTGTGACTCATTTCCATTCTTCCTAGGATTGTTCTTCCAGGAATAAAAACAAAACAAAAAAAAATGAACTGTCCTGAAAATGATGAGGAAGATAACTACAGGGCTTAATGAGACGCCTCAGAGACAGCTAGCCTTTGTGTGTGTGTGTGTGTGTGTGTGTGTGTGTGTGTGTGTGTGTGTGTGTGTGTG
>CAJQZJ010032856.1:2453608-2473252 GCA_907164525.1 Lophiomys imhausi
GTGTGTGTGTGTGTGTGTGTGTGTGTGTGTGTGTGTGTGTGTGTGTGGTGTATGGATTATATAGCAAAAAAAGAAAAAAGAAAGAATGAATCTTTACTCCTTAAAAGTTGTCTGTGTGTGTGTGGTGTGTGTATACCTGTGTGTGTGTACCAATTTGTATGTGTGTGTGTTATGTGTGTAATGTGTGCACCTATGTATGTATCTGTGTGTGTTTACCTATATGTGTGTGTGTACTTGTGTGTGTACCTGTGTGTATATGTATATCTATGTGCATGTGACTGTTTGTGTGTGTGGTGTGTGTGTACCTATGTGTGTATCTTTGTGCCTGTCTGTATGTTTGCATACATGTGTGTCTGGAAGTGGGAGCCATCCTACAGGGGTAGACCCCCAAAGATTCATAGCCCCTGCACAACACAGCATTGATCATATTCCGAGATTTGTGATGACCCCTAGGATAGAGATTAAATTTGATTACAGTCATACCTACAAAGTAACATTTTATATTTGATTGCTCTCTGTCTCTGCAGCTCAGTCTCTGAACTCTTATGAAAAAGTGAGGGAACTGGTGTTGAAACAGCCTTTTACAATACTTGCTAAGTAGACAGATTTTAATCAGAAGACATATGTATGTCCTCCATCCGTTGAAGCAAAATGAACAGGTCTTGTGATTAATTGTGGGACCAGAACTTTCCTTGGCCATGAAAGGTACTTGGAATGATTTTTCAAAGACCATTCCTTCCTTTAGGTCATGAACCATCATGAATGAATCTTTGCTGTGCATGGTGGCGCACGCCTTTAATCCCAGCACTTGGGAGGCAGAGGCAGAGGCAGGCAGATCTCTGTGAGTTTGAAGCCAGCTTGGTCTGCAAAGTGAGTCCAGTACAGCCAGGGCTACACAGAGAAACCCTGTCTCCAAAAAAAAAAGAAAGAATGAATGAATGAAAGAAAAAGAAAGAATGAATCTTTACTCCTTAAAAAGGCCAGATGTCCCTGCTCAGTTGTGCTGATTCCTGTCCTGAGTCAATATGATTGGGAAAATAGTTAAGTTCTTTCTGTTAGACATTTATAACCGCTGGTGGGAGCTAAGGCACTGAGTCTTTTCCCTAATAACTTCAACAACTGGTTACAATGAAGACAAATCTCAGGTTAATTCTGGTCCACAGAAGAATTTTTATACCCTAAATATTATCAAGCAAGCACGAGCACAAATCATAAAGACCGGTTATGTCCATTTCAGGGTTTGGCCACCATCTGAAGTTTCAATTAAGGTAAATCATCCCCAGTGTCCATATCTTATCATTTACTCTGACAAAAGTTTCAATATTCAATGCCTGCTGGGCTTGGGATAGGACGCAGGCAGTGTTTCCAGTCTGCCCCTGAGTTTATCACTTTCGTAGAACTGTCTGTATCTGCAGGGTTGACCAGGAGGCCTAAGAAGACCCCTGGATCTGTCATCAGATTATTCATCCCACACCCAGCAGCCACCTGGGGAATTGCTCATTTGCTGCTCTGTCTGTGTCTGTCCTGACCACTGCTCTTTCCTGGAAAACCAGTAGCCTCCTGCCTTCCACAGCTCTCTAAATGTGATCGCCATTCTTTCTGCATGGGAGCTTGAGTAAAGGCACCTCCTTCAATTCTAGGCCCAAGTCCAAGTTCAGTCAATCAGTATGTTTCCCCAGTTCCTTCGTAACAGGCTCCTTAGGCCTCTGCTACCCTCAGCCAGAGCCACATCATTGTATGTCAGTCACCCTTCTGCTTTGTTTTTCTTGTCCAATCATTTAACATGTTGTCAAGAACATTTACCTACAACTACCTGGATTGGATCCCTCCAGTATAAACACTCTTAGGACACTGTATTTTACAGTAGAATGTATCTAAACTCCTTCACATGCTTGTTCAGTTCCCACCCACCTCTTACTGATTGCTATTCTCATCCTGCACTATATAAATCTCTATGCCATATGGACTTTCTGTTCACAGTCCACAAATATGTCATGCATATTGGTTATCTTTTATCTGTGAATGTCCTCTAATAAGGTTCCTACTTTCTTCCTTCACTCTGTGCTAACTCTTCATGATGTAGAGAAGCATGTATGTGACATGTACACACACATAGCCTTAATTTTACTGGTGCATACTAACTGTATGTTGTGAGTTTCATTATGGCATTTTTATATATGTATATGATTCATTTTCATTATATCAGACCCTATTTTACTTATTCACACACCCCCATTCCCATTTATCCCCCTCCCTCTTCCCAACCATTCCCCATAATGCCACAGAGCACTTGACCAGTGTTTCAAATACCTGGAGTTACAGTTAACAAAAATAAAGAAACTTATTTTATTCTGGGTTTTGAAGGCAGGGTCACACTGCGTAGCCAGGCTCGCCGTAAACTTGCAACCTCCCACGTCAGCACTGTGAGACAGCTGTCACCTATTGGTGGATGTGGCCCCTGACTTCTTATGTAGCATATCTGAATGTCAATGGAAATAATGGTCATCAGCCTATGGTCTATCCTTCACTAACTGTAACAGTTTTCCTATCCCCTTTCTTCCCTGGTATAATCTTTTGTGACTTCACCAGTCTGTGTGAGGCTGATTTCACATATTTATACACTATGTTTTAAAACTGCATATCATACCTTGTGTACACTACTGTGTGTAAATACTTTGGTTATGGAGCTATATTTCTCCCCATACCCAGGGCACTCTTTCACATGGTCTCCCGATTTATCTGCACCCCACATGGTAAATGGATATAATCCTTTGCATTAGTCTGTTTTCTGTTGTAAGATAATATAGTGGATAAACTATAAAGAAAGAGGTTGTATTTTGGCTCACATTTCTGGTTCAAGAGCAAGAAACACTGTTCAACAATGGCCTGCTTGTGGACAACATCCCAAGGTGGCCAGAACAGCACATGGCCAGAGACATGAATGAGGATCTGTATGAATGTCAGCAGATTCTCATTCTACTTATAAACTCACTAGACTCACCAGTGTGAACTCCACTCTCATGGCCTTATCCATCCCTAATGACTTCCACCCTGAACCCTGGTAGCACACTACAACCATATCTGAATAGTGTCATTCCTGCTTTGTGGGAAGGGAATATGAGAGGTAAGACCTGGGGCTTAAGTGAGCTGCCTCGGGTCCTCTAATAACAAGTGTCAGAGATAGGGCTTGAATTTATGGAGTATGTTCTCAGACCAGGGTTGGCCCCCTCCCCCTGAAGCTTTCAATTTGGGGGGCAGGGGAGGAATTTGCTCTTTTTGTTATTGCTGGGGTTTTGTTGTTATTGTTTTATTTTTCGAGACAGGGTTTCTCTGTGTAGCCCTGGCTGTCCTGGACTCACTTTGTAGACCAGGCTGACCTCGAACTCACAGAGATCCACCTTCCTCTGCCTGCCAAGTGGGCCACCATGCCTGAATAGAATTTGCTTTTTTTATTATTTATATTTGAACATTTAATTTTATAACTTGTCGGAGACCAACCTATGACTGACTGCAGTTGAGAAGGGACTCTAGAGAAACATTGTTAGAATAAATAAAGAATACTGCAGAAAATGTTCATAATATAAAAGATTATTTTGAGGCATTACTCTATATGTATGGGGAGGGGCCTTGTGCTTGGCCTTGCCACCAGTTACTCTGTTTCTACAAAGCTTACCAATACAATGTCTGCATTCTGAAGCACAGAATCCAGAGGTTAAAGGAAGCATTCAATGCCAGCTGCTGAGAGGAGCCAGAATTCCCCCTGCAGGTTCTCTAAGGTGGCTTTGTACTCACTGTGAACACTGTGAACTCCCCTCCCACTATTATAGTCATTGCTTTTTAGCCTTTGGCTAAGATCAAGTAGAGTGTTTGTTCTCGTTGCTTTTAATAATTGATATGTTCTCCATCCAAGGACAACATATTTAGATTGTGTGTGCATTACAAAGGTCTAAGCTCCATTTAACAGAGATTTTTAAAGTAAGACGTGTGCTTGGATTCTCTCAGAAACTATTCTTCCTTTGACATTGCTTCCTCCAAAATGCTACAGTGGATCATTCTTTGATATACAGAATGAAGTTCCCCAAGCCTGAGCCTACATTCCAGAAGTATTCCTTCCACAGAGCTGGGGCATATTCATCTTTTCACAGAGTGTTGATAATGCATATTTATTCCCCACTTTCACCCCACAATCGTTCTGGGTTAACCCAGAAGTACCATGACGGCATACAATGAAAATAAAATTAACAGAGGAAAAGGCAGATTACACCTGCCTGGGGTTAACAGGAAGTATAGTCTTTCATGACGTATGGTGAATTTCCCTATCAGCTTCATTAGCTTCATGCCATGAATTTCATATTAGGCTCAGTTAAAAGACAAATATAGAAAGACAGTAAGAGGACAGGAGAAGGCAGAGGGTGGAAAGAAGAAAACAAATAGGACAAAGAGAGGAAGAGGAAAAGAAAACTAACGTCAGTAGCTCCGTAAGCTCTGAGGTGAGTGAGGTACTTGAAGCCCTGCAGCTTTAGTCACACATCCTGTTATTCTCTTTGGACATTAGAATACATTTCGCCACCCTTTGAAATTTCCACACACACTACAATGATTTTGCAGTAATCGTTCTTTACTGGGAAATGGCTTATCCATGTTTCCTTTCAATCCTTGAGGGCATTTTCTTGTTTAAGGTTTTAATTTCACACACAATCCTGAAGACTTTGAGATGAGTAAATTCATGAGTTTTGTCTCTAGCATTCCCATGGCAAAATTAACTTTGGGCCAATCAAGAAGAATGGTGTGTGGGGGGATGGTTTCTTTCTTCCCTAAGCTAAAATGTGATATTTCTAAATAATCCCATCATTATTTCATTGTAAGTATTTGGAAGTGCATATTTATAAGTATCGGTTTTCCAGGGCTGGATTTTATTCAGGCTTTATGTTAAACCTACTTACTGCCCCTTGTAAATTTCTGTGTCTTTGTCTTTGAAGAGCTTTGGGATACACTGTGCTCTTCAGTCCTTTTAAAACTGTGTGGGGTTTCTTGCACCTCTGCTGCTGGTCTGGAGTAGAGCAGACAGGAATGGTGTCACTTCCTCTCCCTGCCCCCACCCTGCCTACTCCCACCAAAGAGCACTTCCTGCTGCTTCATTTCAACTGGTCATACTGCCTGGATGTCGCATTAGCTCAGGGCACACAATTTTATTTATTTGTTTTTGTAAATGAGAACTGCAGCTTTGTGTACACAGAGTCCAGAGTTTACTCTATTCCTACAAGAAAACTGATCCCAAACTCCTGGCCTACACGGGTAGCCACTAAATAGAAAAACTTCCACAGACTCAAGGCTAATGGAATTAAATTAAGGATTCATTTTATCCTAGAATACAATTACATACATAGAAGTGTGGGTTTTTTTTTCTTGCATTGAATGTGAATTTTCACCTGTATAAAAGTTAAAATATACTGACTAAGTATTACTACATGACTTCAGGAAAACCAATAAATTTGCAATAACTCTAAGTAACATCATTTTTCATCCAGAAGAAGTCAGACCATCTTGAATCTTAGCACAAGAAACACGGATGCCATATAGCATTATCACTTACACAGTACAGTGCAGAATTTACTCTGCCTCAGCAATCTGATGGCTTCTTCCTGAGAACACAGAATAACCCAGCATGTGCACCAGCCCAGGAAGCTTGATCTACCAGGTAGACATCAGCCTTCATAAAGGAGCCCCTCGCTTGTTCCTCTGTGCTGCCCACTATTGACCTTTCCTCCTGGACACATGATTTCTGTTCATTTTCTTCCTGGGATTGATCATTGCTACAGGAAACAACTGTCATTTCCATCCCTGGTCCAATCTTCTTTGAGCGAGGATTTTCAGTTTGGTATCCTTTCTCCTATCAGCACCTCTGTTCCCATCAAGAAAACTTTTATCTGAATCAGGAAAGTCCTGGTTTCATAGCACACTGACTGTCTTCCATGAAATAGAGGGTTTTTAAAGAAGTTATATACACACATATGTATATGTAATATATTGTATATGTAATATACAATATATTACATATGCAATATATTTATATGCACACACATTTATGTTGTATTTTTATCACCTGTGATAAGTTTCTAACCAATGAACTTCCTAACTCTTTCTCTCCTCTACCTTTATAATAAATTCCTCAAAGCTTATTAGCCCAGGGTGCTGCTACCCAGTCACTCCCATCCCCCACCTCACCCCAGCACAACAATGTGCTTCCATTGTATATCTGCTCCAATAAACATAAGAATTTCTCTTTTTCTTCCTGAGCTGGATTTTATTCAGTGTCACTTTACTTTAAGCTCTGTGCCATCTCCATGACCTCCTGTAGGGCCATCCCCTAGAACGTGTTTATATCGCAGCTGCAGCTTTCTATGCAGGATGCTTTTTCCCTTCAGATAGCTAAGACTTTGTTAGTGGGCTAAGCTCCACATGCCTGCTCATTCTTCTGCACAAGGAGTGTTTTCCAGAAAGAAACACTAAACCTGAAAATGGCCAGTCACCAGAACTTTTCAAAGCCTGTTCTCAAATGTTCCGAAAGTTTTCATTAATAAATGAAGCATTTTAAAAGCATTGCTTTAAAATCCTCAAATCCTTAAAGAGCTTCCATGTGCTCCTTTTTCTATTACTGTAAATGTTGCATTTTCTACATAGCTGCTTGTTACAGGTGAATGTTAGACAGTACATGGATATTGTTACACATTTAACTCAGCCTATATTTCTTTTAGCAGTTACTCATTTCATAATCCTAATTCAGTCCATTAGTATCATTCCAAGCTTTGGACTTGACATGATGCATTTTGAAGACAATTCTTCAATATTTTTAACCATTAAATGAAAGTTACCTGGCTATACATGCAGCTTTGATATATCCATGAGTGTAGCTTCTGTGGTCCTTTAATGAGATATATGCATAAAGGTGATTTGTATATAATCAGGCATGAGTTTCCATATAAGTCCTTTGTCATTTAGTTCTCTCTATTATAAAGATAATATAAACATTAAGCTCAAAAAGGTAACTTGCAAAACTATCCTTGTGATATGAATGACAAAACAGTTAGTCAAATGGATAGAGACTGTAGTCCTTTGTTCAAGAGTTAAATAATTCCCACTGCAAGTGACACTGAAGCATTGTCTTAAGAATGAACAAAAAATTCAACAGGGAGAGAGATGAGCGACTAGGTTGATGAGGTGGCAGCTTTCAAAGGACAGGGCTTCTGGAAAGGAGACTTGCATAGCTATGGTATGTGAGTGCAAACTATTTGTTCTGCTAGCCTAGTATGAAATTATGCAGATGTGGTAATGATCTCTGTAGCATAAGAAGCATTACTATATACACATACATACATATATATATATATATATATATATACTACACAACAGGGAAAAAATCAAGTCTATTCAAAGTCTATTCAAGTAGGAGGTGGTGTGCTTTAGAAAGAGAGCCTTGATAAGATCAGGGAAGACAGATTTTAAAGCCACAGGCATGAGAGAACGCCTTTCTGTGTTTGAAAAATGATTTTTAGTATTAAAGTACATAGCTTGTGTAAATCTAGGTAAGACCAGGCTTGCTCATCTCAACTTGTCCAATGTTTTTTTTTAATAAGTAAGTTTCAATTATACTTTATAGATAAGTAGGGGGGAAATGTTGGAAAGGGGGGTCAATGCTCCTTTCCTTGGGTTCTATTTGCCTGTTGAGAGACTGTGATCTGAAGCTAACTCACCCTCTCTCTAAGCTTGAGTTCCACTGGACAGTGTGTCAAGGGCATGCTGCAGGCTTTGGTCCTCTCACAGGCCAGTTGTGAGTCACAGTCTGAACATGAGGAAATGTTCATTGACTTTTTCATAGTCATGGCAATGAGACCTTTTTTGTTCTTGTTGAAAGGACTGCTCGCACCAAAAGTGCCTGTTGAGAAGGTTATTTTCTGCCACAGGCAGAGAGCAGAATGTCACAACCCAATTCCAAGTGCTCTGTCACTGTTCTGATAGCCTGGGGAAGCTGAGGTTTCCCAGAGGCCTGGAACACACAGGCTTCATATGATGTAGATCAGCTCTGTTAATTAGTTGTTTCAGGATTCTTAATGCCCTGTGGCTTTGGAAACACTTGTTAACCCACAGAAGGAGGAGACAAGCTGGAAGCAATTGGATTCCAGCCTGAATTTATTATAACTCATTTCAGTACCACCTGATCTTTCCAAATCCATGTTCAGGATCTGTTGAAAATTACAGTTGACTTAAGTTGTTGTCAGTGATGGATCCAGGAGATTGCAATTCAAGTCTTCGTGAAGCCGCAGAAACAGGAGAACAACATAACAGAACTGACTAGTGGAACTTTCTGAACACACATGTGCCATTTTCAGGGGCTGGAAAATAGATGTTAGGGTAGGGGAAGAGAAGCCATCTGAAGGTCATGCAGGGTACCCAGGAGTCTGTATTTTTGTCTTAACAAACTGACAGCCATGTGATCACCATCATACACTGCAATCAGTGCACAGAGCTGACATTCAACAGACTCATAATTCTTCTGAGTACAATTCTCGTGACATAACCTGACAAACCACATAAAACCCAATGAAGAAAACAACTGTTGTCATTGGTAACAAATACAGGAATTGCATCACAAGTAAACCCCATACTTTATGCCACAGGGAAGGTTGGAGTACTGTAAAAGCCAGGCGGGTCCTTTGGCAGTGAATAGAATTAAAACATTTTTTTTTACAAATTTTTTTATATACATTATTTTTTTATTTCTTCAAGTTACATCTCAGTCACAATCCCTTCCCTACTCCCCCTTCCTGTCCCACCCTTCCACCCTCTTCCACCCAACAGCTTCCCCTTTCAGTCCAACAAATGGTTCCTTCTCTTATAACAGTAAATACTATACAAAACAACAGAAATAAATATGCCACATTTATGAGTGTTAAATGGCCCAGCATACATTCCCAATGTCCAGTTCATACATATTTGGCCCCTGACTTTAACATTCTACCATCTAACCATCTCCATGAGTTTAAAGTTCTATATCTGACTCAGCTTTCATACTAACTCGCATCACTATTAAAAACATCTTCTTAGATCCATAACACCCTCTTGATTCCTAAACAACTCAAAATTTAACTATGAGACTCTAGCTATCTATTCTTCAACCACCTCAGAGACCTGAGAGGGATAAATATATCTGATTATGTAGGAAGTGCAGGGGCTGCATCATCTAAAACTAAAAAATGACATATCAGTGGCTGCCTGAACAGTTCCCGTTTTCTCTCCATACGTTACAGCATCAATCTTCAGCCTTTTGGTCCTGTTTCTCTGACAGACATTGATTGTAGAGCAGGGATTATGAAGGACTTACCTACCCTGTCTTGGCAGAGCTAGGCTGTCAACTTCCCTGCTACCAAGTTTTGTCCTTTTTGGACAGCAGTCTGTCTGCAGTTGAAGCAAGGGGAATTAAAACATTTTTAATGCACGTGTAAAGATATAGTGAAACTCATGAATTTGAATCTGGTGTTGAAATATAACTACTATATCCCAAAAGCCCCAAGTATAAAAGAATTATATTAAAATGCCTGCATCAAATTTAAGAAAACATGCAAGATCTAATTATGCCTCCATCTTTCTCATAAAACCCACTGCGAACTAATTTGTTTCAGGATAGCACTTAAGACAGCCACCTGTCTGCAGAATGAATATGAATAAGGGTTCTACTTTCTCATATTCATCTTCTGAAATAACAGCAAAAGGAAAAGGTAAGTTTCAGTAGCCTTCCACTCTTGACTGATCCATGATGGGTCACTTTCTAAGTGCTCCTGGATGTCAGTGATAGAGTCCTTTTAATTTTTTGAAGTCCGTGCACAAATTTATTCCTGGAAGATACTAAGTGTTCGGTGAATGTTTGTTGGCTGAAGGAGTGGATCAGTGAATAAACTGCTCATTTTTAGGAATAGTATAATAAGACTTTGGACTATAAAAAAAATTATCTGTTAATCACAGATGAAAGTCACACTTATTTAACCTTAAGGATATGAGTCACTCCCTGCCATATTCTATCCATTTCCTTTGATGCTTACTCAATAAGAAAATTTGGCTGTAGAAAATTAATAATTTGTAGCCAGTTCAGAGACCAGAATGCTTTCATAGTAAATAAAAATTTCCAAACCAGTATATCTCTTTTAATTCAATCTTTAAAAGACTTAAATTGGGCATCATAAAAATTAATTTGCATGTTTTAAAGCTCTTTTTCCTCTTTATTTTTGGCCATTCTTTCTCTCTCTCTCTCTCTCTCTCTCTCTCTCTCTCTCTTTCTGTGTGTGTGTGTGTAGTGTATTATGGTTACATTCACCCCCCACTATCTCTCTTGTCCCCCCCTCCCTGAATCCTTTCATCTTCTCAATTATTCTCTCTCTTATTTTCAATGCTTTTCTTTTTGACACACTGAGTTTAGTAATGGGGATTGGTTGTATGTGTGTGGGTGGGTGCTATTTGCTGGATCATTATCAACTCACTAGTGTTTAAAGAGAAGAAAAGGATGCCCCTCTCTTGATGATTGGCTTAACATATTTTTTACAAGGTTCACGTCTGTAAAATGGATTTCCCCAAATACTATCATACTGTTACACTAATAGTAACCCCAAAGACATTTTAAAATACTAACATTAAAGCTAATTAGCTCAACAAATGTTAAGCTAATTAAATGAACACTCCTGTTCCTTCCATACTGATCTTTCAGTTTGTGTTGCAGCATGCTCGAAGCCTTGCCCTTCCTTACACTCTACCAAGAACTGTAAGATTCTCCTTTTTACTCTTTTGCCTTAAACCTGAAAGACCTGAGCCAAAGTTGAGCCTGTTGCATACCTAGGATATCATTTGCCTGATTTTCCTTCTGTTGGTGTTTCATCCATAAGTACCTAAAGAACTTTGATTTTGTAAGTATAGATGCTACAAAGCCTACAAACTTTGATTGATTGTTTGATTTTTAGTTTGAAAGCTGCTTTTGGAAATCTCTTAACGTGTGTTTCTTCGCTCTCTGGAGTGATGCACATTTCACAATTTGAAGACTGTGTATTTCTTAATTTTCAAGACCTGGACTGTAGGAAGATACTCCTTCTGTGTGGTGTTTTCATATAAAAACAGCGCGTGGCTCCAGAATCTAAAAGCTCACTATAATCTGCATATGTCAGAGAAGTTCTTAGGTAATTGTATTTGTATTGAAATCTCAATAAGCCATACAGTATAATCCTAGACCTGCCCATTCCCTCGTCGAAAGTGGAGTATAGTCCTAGGAAATAAATTAGCAATGATGTCTAAAAACCCATCAAACCAACAGTTTTGAGAAAACCACAGAGGTGGGCGTGGTGGTCAATGTCTTTAATCCCAGAACTGGGGAGGTAGAGGCAGGCGGATCTCTGTGAGTTTGTGGCCAGCCTGGTCTACAAAGAGAGTCCAGGGTAACCAGGGCTCTGTTACACAGAGAAACCCTTTCTTGAAAAACCAAAAAGAAAAGAAAAAAGAAAACCACAGAAGAACAGCTCTTCAAGTTAGAGGATCTCCCAATGCCCAGTAAGCAGTGATGTTTTAGAACTGACCACTACTGATATAGCAGACACCTATTTTCAAATGTTCTGAAATTGAGTAGGCTGGTGCAACAACCAATTACTTTTAAATTAAAATATAAACATTCACTTAAGTAAATTATTTTTAACAGAGATCACACAAAATAACTTTGAACTTGTCACTTTTTATTATTTATATTTTATTATTTATTATTTACACGGCCTCTGTACCTTGAAGCCTCTTGCCAGCTGCACTTATTCACGAGAATGACGTAGGTATAGGGATGCCACTATCAAGTGTCACTTCCAGCCTCTGCATCACCAACAACATGTTGCCTTCTTTAGATTGTGTGGGTAGTGTTTGTACCAAGATGCACAGTAAGCCAGGACTGCATTTTGGTTTGTTGATTGTATAAGACTTAGAAAAGTGACAGAAACATGTTTATTATGCAAATTACTGTCTATTTAATCTCCATAGCTATTAAGCTGTAAAGAGAACAAAAACTGAGGAAAAGGTTTTCTAGAGTCTTAAGACGTACCACAAAGAATTTCCCTGGCCAATGACAAACAAGTGGAGTAATAACCTATTTATTTGTTGTCTCAGTTTTCTCTTATGAACATAAACTCAAATGACAAGCAGCAGCCATGGAGAGCCTCATTCCCTTCAATGGCAACTTTGGCTCATGTCCCTCTGTGGCCAGCTTCCTGCCCATCTATTTCAGAGAACAAAGTTGAGTCCCAGAGTTGTGTTGGCTCACCATGGGCTCTAGGACAAGTGAAGCAGTCAGGAGTAGATTATTCACCAAGAGTTCTTTAATCATGTAGAACAATTACTGAGGATGAGGGAGAAGCGTGCCTTCACTCAGGCCCGTACAGTGAACCTCCTATTTCATGCCTCATCTAGAAACCGTTGATTATTCTCAAGGAAAACATTTCACACACACAAAAAAAAGAGGGGTAGGGTTCTAATCAGGCACAACAAAGTGTACTTCTATGTAAATGAAGGTGTAGACCAGAAGGATAAATGCTCACAACACAATCAGTCTTTATTACAGCAAGAGCGATTTAAAACATGGTTTACTGAATAGTGCCGGAACATTACATGAAAGAGAAAGTAGAAGTTAATGCTTTTCCTTTCTCCAGTGCCTCCTGTAATGGGCACATCCTGTCATAGTGGAGACACCACGGGGAAATGCTTGGTCAAGGGCAATTACTAAAGAGCTAAAACTCAACACGGCCGTGGAAGCCCAGGGAAACAGCTTGAGTTTTAACTGTAGCTGCTCTCGCTTTTCTGTATTCCTTCTACCCTAAGAAAAATAGAGGACATTCTTGCAGGACAAAAGGGATTTGACAGTGAGTACAGGAAGATGGACAAGGCTGGTGAGGAGCAAAAAAATAGGGACCTCAAGCACTGTCATTGGGAATGTCTGCAGAATCCTCAAAGATTTGGCAATTTTATGACAATTTTAACAGTGCAGATATCCTGGCACTTAACCTGACTTCCAGCTGCCTATTTTTTTTTTAATTACCTACAATGTATAACCAATGATTTACAAGGCTGCTTATGGTGTTAAAGTAAAAACTAGGAAATCAGAATACTCAACCAATGGCTGGTGGTCACACCCTGACGAGCATGCATTAGCTAAAAATAGCAAAGGAGATCTTTACTGCAGAACAAAATGAAGTTGCCAAAGGATCATGACGTATAACACTATGGCTTTGAGGGAAGATTCCAAAAACATTTTTTATAAGCACATAATTATTCATGACAGCGCAAGGCCTGGTATTCACTGTTAAATAATGTGGGCCCTAGCCACATAAGCTTATTTAAATTTAAACCAATACAATCAGATAAGATTTAAAATTCAATTTCTTAGTGTACCAGTTTCATTTTTATGCTCCTGTGAGTTCACTTTGGCTAATGGCACCTACAATGGAAGTGGAAAGAAATTCTGAAAGGTAACCATAACCAGGTTTCTATGTGGACAGTCAAGTCTGGGAATATTGGCTTATAGGAACTTCAGATTTCTCTGGAAATTTAAATTTATTCACAGTGGAGATAAAGTATACATTATGTAGATAACTTAAAGATGAATACATTGTTATAATTTGGAAAACATTGTCCATTTTCAGTTGATTGATTAGTGTTGGTTGTTTTGGGGACACTGTCTTCATGCTGTTGGCTGAAAGTAAACACAGATAATACAAAAATAAATTGTACGCAACCATTCCTTCAGGCCCTCCCTACTGAGCAGCTACTATCCTTCAGGCACATAATGTCAAGGATCCTGGACCACGGCTGCCAATACAGATGTTCCATTCTGGGTGTAGCGAGGGCATTTCTCTGCCACACATTGCTTTTCAATGGTAACTGATTAAGTAAGTACTGGTTGGCTTTCTATACCTAAGGATAATAAAACCATACTTACCAGACTTAGTGAAATATAGATCCTTATAGGATTAGTATAAAGTTATTTATGTTTATTTTGTTAGGATTTGCAATATTAATTTCAGAAAGGCACTGGTGCCTACAGCTCTGTGGCACAGCAGTCTCCTGGTGTATATGAGTTCACCAAGAGACTCAGTTCAATCTCTAATGCTACAAAAATGTAACAATAACTTCAGGAGAAGGTCAGATTGCTACACATAATTTAGCAGTCATTTGAATATTTCCAGATCAGAATAACTTCTTTTAAAGCATCAGAACGAAAAGCATATGCCCACTTGTGTAGTTACCCAGAGACTGACTGTTAGGCAAGCATTAGGAACTTGATGGGAACATCCTTTCTTGGTTAAGTGGTAGAGACTTAGTGGCTGGTGAATTTTATTGGTCTTTGGCAGTGCCTTATACAATGAAGGAAGAGAGTACATCCAGCTGATTATGAGGTTTAATGCTGCCTCTTACAGAATTGGATTATTTTTTAAAATATGTGGACTTTTTAAAAACAAAGGGTTTGTGGGGTTTTTTAAAAATATATAATAGTGTTTTCTTCCTAATTATTTCTTCTGCTGCAATGAAATACCCTGACCAATGTGACTTAAAGGAGGAAGGTTTTATTTTTGGCTTACAGCTCAGGCTAGTATGACTTACTAGCCCATCATGGCAAGTGAGTCATAGCAACAAGAGCTTGAGACAGCTGGTCATTTGTGATTGTCTCCACAGCCAAGAAGCTGAGAGCAGGGAATGTTAGTGGACAGGTCACTTCTCCATCCATGGTCCATGATTCCAGTGCCAGCAATGGTACTACGTCAGATCAGTCTTTTCCCCTCAAATTAACCTAACCCTGAAAGTTCCTCACTGACAGGATCTAATCTAAATAACCCCTTACAGGCATGTCTGGAGGCTTGTTTTAGATCCTGTCAAGTTGACAATCCATATTAATATCAGAACTAAGGAAAATGTATTAGAATATTAGGAGATAATCAGACACTATACAAGTAGCTGAATGCAATGAAATAGAATCATCTCGCTCAAAGTTATTGGTCTCATTGTATACACTTTGCTGGCTGTTTATCATGACTTATTCTGGTGCATAGGTACAAGATAATTTTTTTGGTCGATGGGTAGTTTATGAACCACCTGAAAGATTTGGAAACTCAGAATCTTATGTCTCCTCCCGGACACACTAAATCTGACTCTGCATTTTATCATGGTCTCCAAGTGATTCCTGGCTACTCTGAAGTTCGAAAAACACTTAAGTTGTCCTTACATGCCTTCTTTTCAGCAGTGTCTTCTCATGTAATGCTCTCTAGTCTTTAATTAGCTTGATATATGGCATAGCTTGTTATCTCTACTGTTGTCCTCTAGCCCTTAGCCCCCCTCACAAACTCTAGAAGGTGATAGGTCTAGCTCTCAGGCCCCTCCTCACAACTTCTATGAAAATTATAGTCTTTACCTATAGATATCAATTGGAGAGGAGGGTGGACTTTACTTGGAGAATGAGCACAGTAATAACTAAAGCCAAAGGAAGATAACAAAAAGGCAGTGCCTAGACCACCATTCAATGTAGTTCAACTTTTTAATTGGAAAAGGCTGTTTGTGTATGTACACTGTAAGTTGGAAGCAGCTAGCCTACTGTGGGATATACCTTGGGCTATGTAAGTTCAGAGTCTCCTCTTATAGCCTAAAAGACCAATTAAGCCCTGATGTTCTGAAAATTTTCTCTTATGTAACAGTGAATATACCCCTCTCTGCAGCTTTACTATTTTAGAAGTAAAACAATACTTTGATTCCAAATATCAAATTAACTCAGGCATTGCTCTCCCACTCTGTCTCCTAAGCAGTGACTCAGATGTCAGAACAATTTTTTTATCTAGTTAGAGAAGGAATTTTCACAGGTTTCAGGGGCCTAATAACATCAGTAAAGCACCTGTGTAGTATGGCACTGTCCATCTTGCATTTCCTAAACACTGACTATCGCTCTTAGAGTTTGTGGTCTATAGTAACCCAAGTATTAGTGGGAGGACTGTTATTGCTACTTGTTAATGGGTTTTAAATCCCATAATATAGAAACTTATAACCAAACACAAAGACCTAATATTTAAGGGTTTTGTTTTTGTATTTCAAAGCACTTTTTGGTAAATATGTCTTTTTAGAGACAACTTTATTAAAATGTAATCCACATTTCATACAATTCACTCATTGAATGCATACAATGAACACTACAATGTATTTTGTTTGTTTTGGTTTGGTTTTTAGAGACAGAGTTTCTCTTTATAGCTCTTACTGTCCTTGAATTTACTTTATAGACCAGGCTGACCTGGAACTCAGAGATCCACCTGTCTCTGCCTCCTGAATGCTGGGACTTAAGGTATGCATCACCACGCATAGCTAAACTGTCTATTTTTGGAGTTTTAAGACCTAAGTAAAGTTATAGGAACTTAGACCTGTAAATGTAGGTTGAGAGAAGTTAAATGACAAAATGATGTTCATGGTGTATTAGCTTGTGGGACTGGGAACAATTCCTTGCTATTTAAAATGTTTTGTGTCAGTGTCCACGTAAACAATAGATTCCAGAGTGCTCCCTGTATTTAGGTATAACAATGATATCCTTGTAAATGTCTTTTGAGGATTATTATTTGAGTATGTTGAATAATTCCAACTACAGTTATATATCACTAAATATAGACACTGGTATTGAAGTATTTTTATCTCTTAAGAACCAGACCTAAGAAGCAGAATGACTGTGCCAAGTGTTATTTGTACAGATCATGAGAAGTTTGCAAACTGTATTACGCTAATTTTAAAAAGACTCTAAAAACTATTTTCTTGGTAGGTGGGCATGTGGTGGGTGAACAGAGATGGGGAGATGAGAAGATGGGCTTATTGGTGTTGGGTTTTCAGTGGATTTCAATGTGATCGTGTTGTATTTCTCTGGGCTTAGGATACACATTCAATTATGTTCATTTTCATAATGAATTGTTATATGAAGAAAGACAACAAATACTTCCTTCTTCTTATGCATTGTCTTTAAGAACAAAGATTCTAAATGTGGACCCAAGATTTTCTGTTGTGATACAAGGGAACATTTGGGGGAGTTTGTAGATCACTTAGTTTTGACTTTAAGAAACTTTGGAGATGTTTTGATGTGTAAGTCCTTGAGGAAGCTATGTTAAAATTTCTTTTACAGCTAACTTTATCAACTTCAGAATGTAAGCCGTAGTGTCTACTACCTTGAAGTGCTTATGATGATCAATCTGAGTGAGAAAGGAAAGTGCCTATGAGTACACATGCTTCTTCTACTTCTGCCTAGTGGCCTTCAAAGTGATTCAGTGGGCTAGGGAATGATACACTGCAGATATCATGGGATATTACATGTTTGGGATCTGCAAGTTGAAGTCAAAATGCTTGATTATTCGTTCCACTTGGAAAAAAACTCAGTTATAATAAAATGTAATAATATGTTATACTTTTCAGGGCCATCAAAACACATGATCATTTTTTATGTCTGGGTTGTATTTAGAGGGGTCGTTCTGGAGTTTCTTTTAGCAACTTGTAATTATTACTCATAGAAATCTTGTTCAAGTGGATGTTTCAGGAGAAAAGAAACACTAATTTAGGTTAAATGTCATTTCCCCCCAGATATGCAGTAAGCATGCCACTTTAATGTTGTTGATACAGTGTTATATATGATGTTAATTTTTCTTTAAGGAAGGTGATGAAATACTATGTAATACTTAGATTAATCTGAGAACATTCGACAGGCTTGATATTTTCAATAGAATGAACCAAGACTGCACTGTATAGTAAAAATGTAACTCTGACAATTGAGTGATCACACATAAATACCCTTAAAGTGGTAGCTTGTCTTTGATGATTAACTAGGTGGACCTTAATTGGTGGCATGAATAATTAATTATGCTAAGAAATACCCAATCAATTTTGACCTCATTGTATGCTCATATAAAGCCAATGAACCAATCTGAACAACTAGTGCCTCATTACCTCTTTTCTGCTTCCCAAATTCACATTAAATAGGAACAGACTTCAGAATCATCCTTTTCCAAATTATAAAACATGTCATTAGATTAACCACATTTAAGCCTCACTATATGTTACATGCACAGCTACCAAGTATATTTTATTGTTTTTTAATTCAGTAAATAATCTAAAAACCTAACATCTTTTCCCTCTTTAAACAACTTTCTTTGTCCAGTCTGTTTTCACTCTTTGTACAAAATTTTAAGTTTTAGCTTAAGTCCTGCTTCATGTTCATAGTTCTCAATCTGTTTAGTTTTTAGATATTCATTTTAATCCCTGTTAAACCAACAGTTCTGGTTATAAATTTGATATTTCACATTTATTCTCTTTGTTGGAAAGATTGGATATATCTTTCATTTTTCAAATAGATAATTTTGGTATCATTATGGTGTAGCCACTGGGGAAATAGCTGGAAAGAAGGAATGGGGTGACAGAGGGTGTTACATGAATATAATCACAATACATTGCATACAGGTATACAACTGTCAAAAAAGAAAGAAGGGCTTAGTGCTGGCTCAGCTGTTAAGAGCACTAGCCGCTCTTTTGGAGAACCTGGGTATATTCCCAGCACTTACAAGGTAGCCCACAATTGCCTGCAGCACCAGTTCCTTTGGCTCAGATGTCCTCTTCTGGTCTACAAAGGCACAGACACACAAGCCAGAAAAATATCCATACAAATAAAATAAACAGGATATAAAGGAAGAAAGGAAGGAAGGAGGGAGGTAGAGAGGGAGGGAGGAAGGGAGGGAGGGAGGAAGGAAGGAAGGTAGGAAGGAAGGAAAGAGGGAAGGAAGGAAGGAGAAAAAATGAGATCTCTGCTGGCTAGCCTATATGATTAAAATTTTAAGATGCTCCATTCTATAGTATTCTACTATGCTATTAGACAAGAGGATGTTATAATTGTGTCATCATAATTTGTAATGATATGAACTCTGAATATGATCAATTGTGGTGAAAGTTTAAGATGGAATAATTTTAGAGTATATTAATTGGCGAAATGGAAAACTGCTATGGACTTTAATTAAAATGCCATCATATTAAAAGAGTACAGGTGTATAGATGGAAAAAAAAAACACTCAGGAATTCTACCACCAGCCGCCCAGCCTCCGTAAGAACTCTATGACTTGGCAGGATTCGTGGGTCGAAACAGCGTATGTTCTGAGTACAGCCAAGGGCAGATTTTCTGTTAACTAGAACAAGAACATTGGGCACTTAGGGGCCCATTATGTTCTATAGTAGTAGTTATAAATGAGTTAACTATCAGATCACCTTTGCTTTGAACACAATGTGGCATAAAGTCAAAACAAGAGACTCTGGTACCTTGTAGGCACAGAGTTAAATCCCAAGTATACCATGGTGAATGATAATGACCTTTGGCCCTTATGGTCCTATCTATAAATTAGTGGTTCTCTTAGGATGATTGTAAGAATCATGTAAAATAAAATGCAATTTCCTGGCATATAACTAATATATACTAAATATGAATCTTTGTTATAGAGATTTTATAGGATGCTCATTCTGGTTCTAGGTACTCCTTGTAGTGTGTGTGTGTGTGTGTGTGTGTGTGTGTGTGTGTGTGTGTGTGTG
>CAJQZJ010032856.1:2473262-2553729 GCA_907164525.1 Lophiomys imhausi
GTGTGTGTGTGTGTGTGTGTGTGTGTGTGTGTGTGTGTGTGTGTGTGGTATACACCTGTTTCATGTATGTGCTTATATAAATGCCTGAGGTTGATATATGTTGTATTATTCTGTCTTTCTCCACCTTATTTTTTGAAGCAATCTCTCATTGAACCTTAATCCAGAGCTCCCTGATTGAGGAAGAGTAGCAGGCCAGTGAGCACAGGGACTTCCCCTGTCTCCAGCTTCTCAGTGCAAGGATTGCATGTGCACACCATCAATACTTGACTTTTATTTACTTATTTTTTTCTGTGGGTGCTAGGCAGCAGAACACAGGTCTTCAAACTTGTATGACCAGCATTGACCCACCAGGCCATCTCCTCAGGCCACTTGATGTGTTTTTCTGCAAACGTGATTATGTAGACCCAATCACTACACTATTTCACAAGCAGAAAACTAAACCACCAAAAATAATACAGAAAACACAGAAGGTCAACTAGGGTTCAAATCCGGCTTTTCCATTCCACACAGAGCCCACACCCTCTTGACTATTATATGGCACAGCCTCACCCGTTCTGGCCACTTCCATTGAGCATATCCTATGGGCAATTTGAATGCAGTCTCACTTCGATGCATATTTACCTAATTAAAACAAACTTGAGAGAAGCAAGCAATGCTGTTTAGTCAAGTACAAATAATTTTAATTTGTCCATTCTTTTGCATGAGCCAAATCATTGTTTCCTTTCAATTGTGGGAACCCAGCGCTCACCTGAATATAGATAGGCACATTTAATTTGTCCCAGAACCTTCATAAATCTTGTCTTCTTTGTTTTACCATTTATGAATAATTAATAAAACAACATATTTTGGAGTTATTTGGAAAGGACTCCAAATATTTTGAAAGGTGTCAATCTATTCTTTACTCCACATTGTGTTCATGGGTATAATAGGGCCATCTACTGGGGTATGGACCACGGTAGATTTTATATTAATTTCTAACCTCATACTTCTGTGTCTTTAAGGTTTTCTTCATCACATGTGTCCATGATTCTCAGCATATTCTCTGTACCTAATTAGATGGCTTTCTGAGTGTTCTGGTGTAGTTTTCTAATCATCCTTTTTTTTATTTAAATTAAAATAAATTCCTTATGAGTAAACACTACAGCTATACAGCCATTTTATATAACGCTTAATGTTTTTAGCTTCTCAGCTTACTTTATACAAATATGTGTATATGTGTGTGTATGTACCTATACTTTCAAAATAATTGATAGTCATCTGCAGCATATGTAAATAGAATTAATGTACATAGGTGTGTGTCTTTTATTTCACCGAAGAATGTTGTCTTAAATTAAAATGTTGCAGATTGTGAAAACCTTTTGTATTGATAGTGGTTCTTTAGGAATAAAAATAATCACACCTTAATTCTTCAAATTTCAAGCTTTGCATGAAGTATTAAAATTGAACCATGGCATGTGTGTCCGAATGAATTGTTAGAGGCATACTATCAGGAGAGATGGATCAAGTAGTTGACCTTAGGTTTTTGTGAACAGAACTTCAGAGTATCTATTCCATACCTATAATATATGAGAGGCAAAGACTTAAATTGTAGGGTGCAGCAGTGAATGGGGAGAAGTATAGGGACACTTAAGATTATCAGTGAACATAGAACTTCTCTCCTTTATACCTTCTCAGAGTGCCCTGTCTCCAATCACTGTCTCTAATTATTTCAGCCTCCACTTTATTATTATTTTTTATTTCTTATTCTGGAAGCATTTCATAGCTCTTTAAAGAGGTGTTATTTTTTTTACAAGTGTAAAATAATCTGAGATCCCCCCCCAAAGTCACCAGGCTGCTGTAGATACCCCTGTGCCGGGCTCCTGTTCTTTCCCATCATTCCAGGATCCACAGGATGAAACTAAACAGGTTTTATTGCTCACAGACTCCTTCCAACGTTTGCTTCATTTTCTTTTACTCCTTTCCAGTAAGAAACTACTTTCTTCTCTTTATTTTAAACCTTCTCTAAATAAGTTCATTGAAGGTATATTTTTCACAAATTAAAAAAATCCTTCTTTTAAAAGGCAATACAGGAAATTATGAAAAGCTTGAGTACATTAAGGCTGAATACATCAATTATATAAAACCTATATCACAATTGAAACCTTAAAAGTCGTTTTTAACTATTCCTAAGAAAACAACCAGTCCCTTGTGGGAGGAGGCCAGTTTAACTACAAAGAGATTACAAACACCATTTGTGGGTCTAAATAGTGTTGCTTGGTGCTTTGAAAGAACTATAATTAACAAGGTTGTAAAACCCAACAGTCACCCATCGTGTCCTTCCTGTGTAGCTTTTTGAAACCTTTGGCTTGTATCTGGAGGGAGAGTCTGATTATTCTCTTGTGATTTGTCTCATAGACTGACTTTAGACACAGGGAAACAGTCCTCTTTGTCTATCTAGTTACTGGTTATTTATTCTTCCCTTATTAAAAAAGAAAGAAAGAAAGACAAAAAGAAAGAAAGAAAAAAGGAAAGAAAGAAAAAGCAAGCCAAAGCGCTAGCAATCTTCTTTTATGTATGCAGACCATAGGGAGATAAATAGCCCCTGCTGGAGAGGAAGGTCAAGTTCCAAGTTTTTCTTTCTTTTGCATTCAGGAATAAGCAAATGGAAAGGCTGGCCAAACAGAAGAGTAGCCGGTTTCTGATGGTTTAGCCCTCCCCACCCCCAGGACTTTTTATGTACATAGGCAGAAGTCACTGGAGCAGCTGCGCCGCATTAGTTCCAATAGTTTAACAGGCGGCTTTGCAGGGCTGACAAAAGCCGAGCCAGCGCGGTGGCTTCCCTCCATGTTCCCGTGCCTCCTGAGCTCGTCAAGTGATCTCTGGCTGGGGCTGGGGGAGGAGGGTGACGTTGAACAGGCTTAGGCGGGGAAGTGTGCTCGCCTGGTCTACACCCAGCAGCCTGCACCGAGAGACTGAGGCAAGGGCGGAATGAACTAACAGCCGCTGGATCCGACCTGTTTCCCTGGACATTCCTCAGACTCCGATCCAGGGACTCATTGGAAATAGGCCAGGCAACCACGTTGCCCTGGATTGTGGCCAACTGTATAAAGTTGACCAGGAAAATGGCTCAGCAGACGACAAGCCCGGACACCCTGACGGTCCCTGAAGTGGATAATCCGCATGTTTCAAACCCATGGCTCAATGAGGATCTTGTGAAATCTTTGCGGGAAAACCTGTTGCAGCACGAAAAGTCCAAGACAGCGAGGAAATCCGTTTCTCCTAAGCTCTCCCCGGTGATTTCTCCCAGGAATTCCCCCAGGCTCCTGCGCAGGATGCTTCTGAGTAGCAACATCCCGAAGCAGCGGCGCTTCACAGTGGCACATACGTGGTAAGGTCTGCACCGATCCCTGAAGTGTTAGCCATACCGGTTCAGTGATTTTTGCTCGTCCTGCGGCTTTGGGGGTGGGGAGAAAGATCATCATTCCACTCCTGTGATTTATCGGAAGTAATCTACCTTCACAGTATGTTCCACCAATGCCCAAGTCAGGGCAGGGATCCTAGAGATAGGTAACAGGAGTAGTTGAGGTGGGCGGTTCTCAGAACTCACTCGGTCCTTATTGCAAGTCCCTACAAGAAAACTGGATTCCAGATGTCAAAAAAGAATGTAGGTTTACTCCCATACCTAAGTGGTGGCGTTTCTTTGATTTCTTAAGCTAATATCCCTGCCAGGTTCTCCTAACTGGCTTGACAGAGAGGACCAGAATGGAAGGGAGGGTCATCAGACTTAGCTGCTTCCTGAGTGATTCTCATTTGAACAGGGATGCTCACAGTAGTGTGTAAAGACATGCCCCCTAAAACTGCTTCCTACTTTATTGTGTTTACAATTTTCATCATGCATTTTCACAGAAGAGGAAAGGGATTAGGAAGCCCGCAGGAAGTGACAGGCACTACTTGGTACTCTGATCGTGTTCTTTGAATTTGGATGCTTTGAATGTTTTGTATTTATATTTTCCTTATGAATATTTTACCATCACTACAGTGGGTGAGATTATTTTATTCATGTGCTTCTGTGTATGTTTTTTTTTTTTCTGGAGGACTTTCCGTATTTTCTTGCTATTGAAAATATCAAATATTTCACTGAAGCCATCAGCAGCTTCCTTGGAGTTTCTGCCTTTAAGAATAGGCAATTTAAGCCTTGTTGGTAACAGCGGGTCCCTGTTCTGAGGTCTGTGATGAAGGGTTAGCTCACTTTAATCACTCCTGCATGCTAATCATACACTACCTCTGCACTCTGATCCAATGAATGTAAAGTGTGATGAAGGAAACATCCTAACAAAGAGAAACCAAGGGTATGAGATGGAAAACTGCCTAAATTATTTTTATAGAGTTTTCTCAAGCAAGCCAGTGTATATGACATGAAAAAAAA
The DNA here is from genome assembly GCA_907164525.1 of Lophiomys imhausi. Lineage (NCBI taxonomy): Eukaryota > Metazoa > Chordata > Mammalia > Rodentia > Muridae > Lophiomys > Lophiomys imhausi. Next base: position 2,477,668 of record CAJQZJ010032856.1, read on the forward strand.
AAACAAAAACAAAACAGAAGAAAGCCTCAAGGGAGGAAGCAGTACGAAGTAGAGGGAACCCAGGTCTGAGTGTCATGGCTGTGCCCAGAGATGCATTACTATGACAGAGAGAGTCAATGACAGCACAAATAAAAAGACCCGTCCAGCCCCAGGATGTTAATGTTAAATGGCTAAACGTCTGACTGAGGAAGTGTTTCTACTGTCTTCTAGATTTTGACTAGATGGCAGACTATGAGTTCCATTGCAGATTGTGGTTATATGAGGGATAAGGCAAATGCTGGATTTTTCAGTGGTAAAAGTAATCGTATCTGGAAAATGATGAGTGTTGTTGGAAAATTTGTCAACAAGCAGTGGATGAGAGAGAGGCAGAGCAAACACTGGGTGATGCCTGGGAGGAAGAGATTGGCTCAAGACCAGGCACTTGAGTGAGGGCCAGGCAAGAAAGCTGGCTTGAGGTTACAGAGAAACAGGACCAGCTTTTTGGTGTCCTCTGTCTGCCTTATTATTATAGTCCCTAAGATTGTGTGTATTGCTGACAGGATAAGCCTCACTCACCACCTGATTTCAGTCTGTGTGAAGCAGTCCTAGAGTTCAGCTGAGGGTTATCTGAGCTATTTGGACACGTTGAGTATAAGGAAAGCCGGAAATCTGATGAAAACAAGCTCTCTTCTGAAATCCATGGCACTTCCTTTTCTGGTGCTGTTTGGAAAAACTCCAAGCCCATGGTTTCTACTAGTATTCCTTTCTGGCCTATTCATTCTCAGTCAGATCAGGTGGCATAAAGAAAGCCATAGAAATGGAAAAGATATGCATGCTATCAATCTTTAATTAACTCAGGAGGAAAGGGTTTCTCTTCAGGAACTGAAACCATCCCACAGGGAGTTGGAAATAGCATCTCAGGCTTTTCATGGTGTGTAAGCCCAAGGCTTTCCTACATGCCACAGGCATTTTCCAACAACCACGTCTGGCTTTGCACTAAGCACAAGGCAGAATTTTTTTCAATCATTCATTCATAATTTTATTGATGAACACTAAGTGTTGAGTTATACTCTGCAGCATTTGAAAGGTATAATTCAAAGTATACATGCTCACACAAACTCAATTGGTATCTAACTATACTCACATCTCCTACTTCTTCCTAAATCATCAGCTACTTAAATGCATGCTTTGTACGGTCCTGCCTCAGAATGTTGGCTCCTGCTGGTGGTATCCCTTCCACTTAATGCGTGTACGAACAGCCTGCACTTAGCTTGAATGTTTATATCTTATGCATAACGGTTATGAAGTGGAACAAGAGTTATTTCTTGCTTCTAAGTAATTTACACTGTAGTTGAAAAAAAAATGTTGGGAGGTATCTGTTTGTGTTATAGAACGTGTTGCTCTAAAACATCCTCCCAGTCTCAGTGAATTGACAAGTAAATGGCATTTACTTGCTTCTGCCCTTTGGATTTTGTGGAAGGCAGCTTGTTTTAGAGTGCTTAAGGGACAGAGAGCCCTATCATCTCGTGGCTCTCTTGTTCAAAACAGAATTCCCAAGGTTGTCAGCCAATGCTGAATAAGGATAAGTAACATGAAAGATGGTAGGGGTGAGTGCTTACGAGGTAAGTCTAGAAGCACATTGATCACTGAGGCTCCTTGGCCTCTAGAACTCGGCCCTGTGCCACATCTAATTTCAAAAGAGGCTGGGACACATGCCTCAGCTGTGCTCCAGGGGACGAGGTTAGACAGATCTGGTGAACAGCTATAACCATATAATATGTTAATGATGACCTGGTTCACTCTCTGTACCATAGTTGAACTTATAATATTTCTAGTCTTTGGCCTTTGCAAGCCTCTGAAGTAAACAAATGTCTAAGCAATACTTTTGTTTGTTAGGTATGTTGAGCAAAAAGACCTTGACTCTACCTGTCATTCATCAGTGTAGGATGCCCACAGCCCGCCATTATTTTTCTCTTTTATGTGTCTTAACCCAAGAGGTTTAGATTAACCCATCAAAGAGCCAGGGTCCTATTCTACTCATCTTGGTACATCCATGCTTCACATCATGGCCGGCTAATGGTGAATACTCAATAAATATCTCATAACTAGAGTCACTGATCAATATTTTCATCCTCTCGTGCTGTTTAAGAAGTCTTCTCTTTAGTTCAATTTTCACTCTCTTGTGTCCTGTGTTTACCAAGCATATCTCCATTCTGGAACTTCATTCGTTTTTCCTGGTCCATTTAAAGTGCAGCTTACGCAGTTGACCCAATGCCCAGGCACTGTGAGACCTAAACAGAGAGCAGCTAAGCTGTCAGAATCAAAACTGCTGAAGCTGCGGTTCTGAATTAACAACTGTGTGGTTTTTAAAAACTTGCTTAACATATACTTTGACTTCCCTGTTACCCAATGTCCCAGGAATAGTACCTAGAGTTCTGGTTTTCTCCAGCACATTTCTGTGTAAATTGTAAATTAGAGAGTGTTTCCTGGGGACAGATGTTTAGTAAGCATCATTACTAATATTTTTATTTTCATGTACTAAATCCTACTCATAGTCTTGGTCTGCATGAACATTTAGAATGATGTTTACATTTCTAGATGGCTAAACTTGTTACTTTTTTGTTAATAGACAGAATTAAATTTGTTTTAGATTTCCATGAGGCCCAAAGAGTAAGTGGTGGCTTTTTGTTTGTTTGTTTGTTTTTGTTTTTTAACCATGGGAGAGAAGACAAAAAAGAGAGGTATTGCTGAGGGTGGGTGACTCTGTGCCCCATGCTCTTTCATACATTTCTCAAGTCTTTGCTCTCTGACACCTTTCCAACCAGGAGTAATCTTCTAAAGATTTTTTTTCATATTTCTGTAGCATGTTTTTCCTTTGCTGCCCTCTCAATGATAGCTCGTAATAATTGTATCACTAAACAGTAGTGACAATTTCCTGAACTGCCTCCATGTGAGGCTTAGAAGTTTCACATATATGTGCTTGTCACTACTGTTTTATGGATAGTACTTATTAATATATAACATATTGGCATTCCATGACTGTATCTAGGATTCTGATTTCTCAGTAGGGAGTTTCCTATGACATCATCAGGAATTTCAAGTTTATGGAATTCCTGTTGAAGAAAACTAAACTTTGAGTCTCAGTTTATTTCAGAGTAACTGCTCAGGAAATTGTTTTCATATTTAAGATTTTGGTGGTGGTGGTAGTTTTGGGGGTTGTTGTTCTCAATTAGTTTTAGCACATTTCCTTTGTGTTAGGCACAAGAGGATTCATGAATTAAAAAAAAAAATGGAAACAAAGCTGCTGATTTCTGTACTGGAGATCTTAAAAGTCATTGTTTAGTCATGATTAAATCATTAAACATTTCTCCTTTTTTCACATTCTGTGTTGTGTTCCTTTTTGCTGTTGAGACAGGGGCACACTATGTAACCACATTTGACCTATAACTCATTACATAGTCCAGTTTGATCTACAGAACTCACAGTCTTTCCAATTATAGGCCCTCACTCCTAAGGTTAGAGGCATGTACAACCAACCCTGTCCTGCTCATTTCTCCTTCTGTTAAGATGAAGCTAAATTGTAATTATGCCCACTTTTAAGTTATAACACTTTCACTTGCCTTCAGTATAAACTCAAATATTCAGATTTTTTAAAATGTCACCATTCTATCACTATTTGCATAAGGTCTCTCTACCTCATAGAGCAGGGAACAGACCCAGTGTCCCATATAGGCAGCTCTCAAAGCTACTTTTAAAATGTACATATGTTAAAAACCGAGTACAGTTTTTGTAAGACAAATAATCTGATGGAGATTTTTCCTTCCCAATTGAGGACTAGATGAGAAAATTCTCAGTGATTCCAAATGCATTCAGTGTGTCCTGTACTTCATGCACACACAAGGAGGGAGGGACTGTTACAGAGCGTGCAGCACCTCAGTGACACTATAGCAAACACCTTATCTTTACAAGGTTCACGTATGCACATGCGCTTTTAATTAAAACATGTTCAAAGGCAGAAAGACTTATAACATCTTCAAATAATAAAACATGTGAATCATCAACATGTCTCTTTCAAAGGCTTTTGTGAAATGCTGAAGCTCTTTAAGGAGTTAGATAATGTAGCCATACTCATTTATTTATACATCTCTTTAATTACATCTATAATTATGATTAAAAGTGACTGCTGACTCCTCGGTCGTCCTTTCTCCAAAAACTGAACTTGGTTTTCGGAGTGAGATATACAGTGTGAGTTTTATTCAAGTTGCAAGAGCGGGAAGAAATTGTCACCTGTAAAGAAAACGTCCTTCCTTTTAGAGTGTGGACACTAAACATACATAGGCCCATTTTTGAGGGCTGTTACTTGGTGGCTGTATTTGAAGACTCTGGGCTCTCTTATTCTACGTCCTGTATTTAGTTTTCAGGCTCTTGCTTTCTCCCCTCCTTTCTTCTCCCTTCCCCTGTCTTCCTCTGCTCTCCCTTCCCCTCCCCTCCCATTCCCTGTTCCCCACCATGAAGATGTCCAGAGACAAGCAAGACAGTTGCTCTGCTTTCAGACAGGAACTCAGGTGAGGAATTCAGGGAAAGAGTGGTGAAACTGGGGAGTGTGTAAGGAGAATCCCTGAGAGAGCATCAGAAACACTGCGGCCATGTTGTAAGAGGCATGCAGTCCAGATCAGCTGTTGGGCATGGTGTTTTTTTAGTATCTTCAGTTTGAAAATATCTTTAGCTTTTGAAGTGAACATGAAAGCTGTTATTAGTGTTCATTAAAACTAGAAGACTTTAGACACACACTTCTCTTATAGAGGACATTAAATGACCCAGAATATCTGCTACATTACAAAAATCAAACCTTATATTCTGGTTTCTCTTCAGATTGTACACATCTTTCACCATTTACAAAAAATCAAATGTTAACAATTCTTTACTTAGAAAAAAAATAAAGACCGATGGACCCAGCTCGTATGACTCCATATACTTCCTTTGACCACTGACATTTATCTAAATTAAGATAAGAAGCCTATTTTTAATGGCTGAAGCTGTTGCTGCTAGGGGTGACTATGCTTTCAAACAAAAGTATGGTCTTGAAAGCATAGCAGAAAGGTAGAATGAATGAGAAAAAAAATTTTTTTAAAAGATAAACTCCAAAGGTCATTTAAATGATGTAAATTGTAGGTTTCATTTTTTTAATTTATTCTTTCGCAAATAAAATGTCTAGTTACCTGTGACTCTAGGTAACCAGCTGAGTGTCAACACTTTGTAACACTTTTTTTCCTTAGGGGAGAAGTTACCCATTTTCTTCTTGTAGTAGGTACCTCAAGAAGAAGCTAACCAATCATCAGGGAAACAGAACTATGGTTTTTACAAATCGTTTTGCTTTTGAAAAGAAAAATCATGTTTTTAAATCCATGGGCTGACTTAATATGGTGGAAGCCAAGCATTTCCTGGCTTGCTGTCCGCTTGATATTTGACCTTAGTCATTCATCCTCTTGAATTATAGACCCTCTAATTCAAAAGTCATGTGGTTACAATGATATGTGATATTGACAAGGTTAAAAACAAAACCCACTAAGTCTACATATTGATGGCAAACGGCTGTTTAAAATAATTAAAAGCAAGTCCCAGGGCAGTGGGCTGTGTGCAGACCTGGTATCCTAAATTCAATCCCAGAAATCCATGTAAAAGTAGTTGTTGTTCTGCGACCTCCACACTCATGGTATGGCATGTGCATCCACACTAAATGCCAAGGCGCAGAAAAACATCCCAGAGCCACAATCATGTAGCAATATAGCAATGAAACCAGGGGGTAACATTTTGAACCCAGGTCTTCCTGCCTCTTCACCATTTCTTATTTCTTTTGGTATTACCATTCTTTGAACTGTCAAAAAACATTCACATTTGTTTTCTTCCCCTACATGCATACTGAGCCTATTACAAAAATAAAGATTTTGTAGAATGGTAGTGAGTTAATATAAAGGTATCTGACTTTAATTGTTATATATGTTGTTTATAGGAAAGTTGCTATCCTTTATTTCTGATAAATATGTGTGTAGTAAGAACAGAAGAAGAGCTCCAGGATTGACAGAGGACATTCTGATTCACAGTGGTTTTTAAATAACACCAGCATAAACATAAAAACCAATCAGAATATTTTTATTTTGAATGATTCAGAGAAAAAGACACAAAAAGCTTAAGGTCTAAGGAGAAAGATCAAGTCCGAAATCTATTAAGGTTTGGTTCCCTGGTTCCCGAAAAGCCAGCTGGGAAGGTTGGTCCACAGACTTAAGTTACTAGGCAACAGAGCAGCAAACTGCTTGGTAACCAGATCTGGCCTGACTCACTGTCTGACTGCCTGTGACTGGGTCGCCGGAAGAAGACCAAGGCCCATCCTACCTCAACACAATTCCTTTTGCTGTTGACTGCCTTACTGCCAAATCCTACTGCTACGAGAACATCCTTTGACATAAAATGTTGTTTGTTTTTAAAGTGAAAATACCACAGTCCAGAAACAAATAGTATTGTTTTTCTTTAAAACAATGTTTTATAAGATTGTTGTTAATTGGTTTAATGTAAGTAAAATGTAAACTTCAGTGAGAAGAAAGAAAGTAAACATATGTGGGCTGATACCAGAACCTTGGGTTTTCATGAGCAAATGTAGACTGGGCCACAGCTCCCTTCTTTTACCTGCTGAGGGTTTTCTTGAACTCTCAGACTTGGTGGGTGTTGTTTAACTTTTGGTTTTCCCTGTGACTTCTATTATACTTGTGAGTATTGACCATGTAGCGGCATGGTTCCTAACAGGGTTGAGCCTCAGCGTATATCAGTTTTTACATCCATTGTGAGAGAAACCTTGCATATATATGGTCTGTAAATATTTGTGGTTTGATCAACTGAAGATCAGACAGGCCGTTGTTGCACCTCTTACATAGAATATCCTACAGAATGGATACTCTTCCAGCCTGGAAGGCCTGGTGATATTGTATTTGATTTCCATGGTGGAAAAAAGTCTCAGTCTCAATGATTAACCACTCATATGGACTTTGTCACTAAGAGTGTGCATGTATTCGCAGTTTATATGTACCTATATCAGTATAGTTTCACTTTAGTATACGTGAACAAATCCACAAATGATAGTGTCAAAATAATTGGTCAAGTGTATGCTCATTAATATTGACTTCATCTTTTGAGAAGAAAATTTTTCTGTCATAATCCTGAAAAAAATAACCCTACATAAATATATTTATGAATTGTGGGGAATTACTTAATAACTAGCTGGTTAAGCTCTGATGACTAATCCTTATCTCTCAAAATTCATACCTATTAAATTATACACCAAGACCTAAGCTCATAAAAGAAATGCAAAGTTTTTGAGAAGGAATTTGAAAAAGCAGCCTCCGTCGTTCCTTTTCTAGGATGACAATTTTGAGATATTTGAACTGGCAGCTCCTAAGCTTACTTCTACAGCATATTTCATGATAACTGAAACTAAATAATGGAATATATTTTTAAGAGATTTATTGTAAGGATATGACTTTAACTTAAGTATTTTGCCCATTGTTCAATATATATTCATTTTAAGCCAACAAATTTCCTTTCTATTGCCTTCATGAGATAGCTCTGGGATCAAATTAGCTATTATTAGAACAAAATAGCTTCCTCTTTATATAATTATTAGCAGGGCACATTTCTTTCATTACCATTAATATCTTATTTTATAATATGTAGTTGAGCTAAAGCCAGTTCCTTCCTATCTATCAGGTTGTGTGGTTTGTCATTTCTGTTTTCACCTCTTTTTGTTTACAGTTTTTTTGTTTACAGTATTTGTTTTACTCTGCCTTATTCTACTCAGTGACTGTTTTATGGCCTTCTGTTGAGTGAGTGCCAAATAGAACAGCCTACGATTTATGAATTGTAATAACTAAAACATATATGAATTAGGGGCCAATGACGCACAAGGCGGGCACCCATGTCTCTTTTCTGAATAGATCCTAGCTTACTTTAATAAAATCTCTTACTAAATAGCAATGACAATGCCACTGATAGCTGTGACCAGTCCTGTGTTGTCATCATGGTTTCAGAGTCATCTACCTTTGCTTTTAATATTTTAGCAAATTTACATTCTTTCCTAAAAATACTTATCTTTAAAAAATGAAGTTCTCACATCATTGCTGCAAACTAGAAACAATTGAAAAAATATATTGTGAAAAACAAAATAGATTCATGTTTACATAGACACTAAGAAAGACTAGGAGCCTGAGGTCTGTTCTCTATTTAAAGTGGCATTTAGTAAGTAATATAGACTTATGAAAAACCAGTTGTATCTTTCTCCTTAATGCAACAAGAATAACTGAAAGGGATTAGAAAAGGAAATAACCTTCCTATTATTTAATTCCCCATTTTAAAATCCAATAATCCTCATCAGTTATGCCTAAACCTATCTTGGTCTGACTCAAGCCCAACTAAGGTACAAATCTAGTATTCCCTAGACCATTAATACTCTCAGTATAAGAAGAGAAGTTTGGCAGGGTCTCTTCAGGACTTAATCATCACTTCACTGCAGGTAAGCACACTGAGCTTGAGCTTGTTCTGGACGAAGCTGAGTCCTTTGCTAAAAGGTAGCATTGGAACTCTACTTCTCAATTCTGCAATGATTAATTCCAACATGCAGTTTACACGGATGCTACAAAGCATGGAATGGCTCCAACAGCAGCTTCCCCATTCTACAGACAAAGGCATGCGTGGATGTCCTTTAAAGGTTAGAACTTCCAAGCAAGTCAGTAAGAGATGAGGTGGAGAATAAACATTTTCTACTACTCTATAATCTTGTGAAGGACTTATTTCTAGAATATAGTATTACAAGCTTGCTATATAGTTGCATAATTTTCATGGTCAAGATAAAATGAAAATTCATGGCCCCTTGTTCAAAAAGAATGTTAAAAATTTCTTGCTGGATTAGTGGCCAGCTTGTCACTAGACAAGAGAAAGCCCTTGCTTCAACTGTAGACACCATGCTATCCAAAAAGGACAAAACTTGGAAGCAGGTAAGTTGACAGCCTAGCTCTGCCAAGACAGGGTAGGCATGTCCTTCATACTTCCTGCTTTACAATTAATGTCTGTTAGAGATGCTGGCCAAAAGGCTGAAGATAGATGCTCCAATGTATTGAGAGAAATTGGGGACTGTCCAGGCAGCCAGTTGTCTGTCATTTCTTAGTTTTGGAAGCTTCTGGCTCTGCACTTCTTGTTTATTCAGATATATTTATCCTTCATAGGTCTCTGATGTGGTTGAAGACTGGAGAGTTATAGTCTCACAGTTAAATTTTAAGTTGTTTAGGAAGGATGTTCTAGGTCTAAGAAGATGTTTTTAAGTTGGTAATGCAAGTTAGGATGGAAACTGAGTTAGATATAGAACTTTAAACTCATTGAGATAGATAATAGAATATTAATATCAGTTGCCAAATACTGTGTGCTGGGCATTGGGAATGTATGTTATACCTTATAATACTCATAATTGTGGCTTAATTGTTATTATTGTTTTCTATTGTATTTATCGTTATAAGAAAAAAAGAACCTTTTATTGGACTAAAAGGGGGTGCTGTTGGGGGAGAAGATATACATTACATTAAAAAAAAAAGCAATAGGAGAGTGAGGGGGAAGAGGATAGAAGGGTGGAACTGGGAGGGGGAGGAAAGAGGGGAATGTTATTGAGATGTAACTTAAAGAATAAATAAATGTTAAAAATAAATTTCTTGTTGGCAACAGCAGAATGGTCACCTGAGAATGGGATCCTTTGCAACTCTGTTGGCCATGCCTCTAAAGTATCCTTACACATAAAGTAAGGTTGAAGTGTGGTCCCAAAAGCCAAGTATTAAGATTTATGTAAGCAGCCAAAGCCATCTTTTTAAAAGGTTTGTCTTAGAGGAACATCTAGATTCAGCAACTACTTCCTTTTCAATGTTATGCATTGGAGTTAAGACAGTCAAAGTTGCAAGGAAAGTCAGCAGGCTATCCAAGGTCAAGAAAAAACATTATCCAACATTCACCTTAAGGCTGTTTGTTTGGTTGGAGGAATGAACAATTGCATAACCTAAGTAAATTAGAGAACATCATTGTCTTGGCATTTAAAATCACTTATTGTCATGCCGATATCAGCCAAGGCAATGTGTTACCAACATCTGGTGTCAGTACCCATGCATCCTTCATAAAGTCATCTAACAGATTGTTTTTGTCAGAGGTCTCTTCAACTCTGTTGGCTTCATCTCCAGCACCAAAAATCGTAATGTCCCCAATGCTCTTTCACCATATTTAGCTATGCTTTCTATACTACAACCATCTGACCTATATGATCCAACAAACTTTCAGGTAATTTAACATCATAAACTTCATGTCCCTCCCTCCAATCCTGGACAAATCCTCTGGTCTTTTCCAATTTGAAGATCCACTAGTGCCTTAAGCTTAGCATTTGCAAAAGCAAACTTGATGTTTTCTTTTCTCTGGTTTTTCTGTTCCTATTCATGAGGCCACTGTTACCCCAGAGAGCCAGTTAAACTCACCATTGACTTCCACTTTGGTCTCTTTCCACCAAGGCCTGTAGGTCGTTGCATATAGTAGCATTTCCTGCTGATTCCCATTTTCACTTTGCAGCCTAATGTTTGGATGATTCATCTTCTATTGTCAGTTTAGTGCCCTCAGCTACTTCCCTTAAGATGTCCTGCTTACCTAATCTTATTAATTATAATAAATCTCTGCATTGACTGCCCAACATCTATAGCAAGGCTGAGAAAACATTCTGTGAAGCACCCGATGAGACCTTTGGCCAATGATTCTTAACCCTCTCAGTACTGAGACCCTTTAATACAGTTCCTCATTTTGTGGTTCCTCGTGTTCCCTAACCATAAAAGCATTTTGTTGTTGCTTCTTAACTGTAATTTTGCTACTGCTATGAATTTTAATGTAAATGTCTGGTGTGCAGGATAGGTGGCCCACAGGTTGAGAACCACTGTTTGTAGTTTTAGGACCTATATTTTTTCTGTGGTAACTCCTTCTCTTTGCCATTGTTGCACCAAATAGGCATGCATACCTTCCAATAAAACCCATCTTTAAATTAATCTGAATTTGAGACACTGGCCATTGCTTGCCAATCAGACCTATAGAATGAAGTTCCTACGTTTCAGCCTAGTGTTCAAGTCTACTTATAATTCCAGACTTCTTCTTTTTTTTTTTTTTTTTTTTTTTTTTTTTTTTAGGCCACAATGGGATTTATTGAGCCTGGCAAAGGGACAAAGTACACCTATGTGTATTCTGTAGCCTGTGAAGCCAGTATCTTTTTTTCTGTAAAGCCCCTTTGATGTTTTACAGGATCCTATCTATGACAGTTTAATAACTCAGTACCTTGGTAACTGACACTTCAACACAGCCCTGGTTTGCTGTGTACTGGTGGGCATCAACCAACAGTTTGACAATTGCTGCAACACTCCCCAGACTCATGTAGGGATGTCAGCCCATGTGAGGCAGCAGATGCCAGCTTCTGAACAACATGAACGTTCCCAAAGGTTGACCTCAGTCATTCCATGACTAATAGTACCACCCAGACCTTCAGTGGAACATGCTATTGTTTGTCTATCACTGCAAGATAGCTACTTGGTAGTCTCATGACTCCAGGCTCCCTGGGGACATTGCCCATCCTTCAGAATTAATTTAGGATCTATCTCATTTGAGAAATAAGTGTCCTGTGCAATCCTCATTTATAACTTCCTGATAAGTTTGGTGAGATGTCAAAACTCTTTTTCTCCCCCCCCCTTTTGTCTAATGGCTGAAAGGAGAGTAGTGGGAAAGTGTAGAGAATCATAGAGAAAGGATGATAATTAAGGGTGTCTTATCTTCAAAGAGTTAGGCCAGGATAAGGAGGGTAATATTCACCACAGTGTATATCAACTTGGCATTATACCATGCAGGCATGTTGTGACACTTTTGAAATGAGACATCCCCATTGATATGGACATCAGGGCAAGCAACCAAGCAAGTAAAACTATCATGCTATTACTATATTTTGAACCTCTTCTAAATGCCAGTCCCTGGGATTGTGAGTTTAAACATAATTTTGTTTAAGTTTCCATATTGCCCCTCTTTGAACTTCTGGAGTAAATTCTAGACATCTTTCTGTGGATGACTAATGGTCTTTCCTATAAATCTTTCACTGTTTTTCATTTTAGAGACAAATCTTAAGTATGGCTAATGTAGACCCTCCTGATAATAAAGCCAAGACAATGAACTGTCATATTCCTCTCCTGTGTATTGTAGGAGGTTTAGATCACACTGCTATGAAAATCCTAAATATTGTCACACATTGCCAAATATCCACACAGATGCAAATTGTTCTCAGTTGTGAATCACTGGCCTATAGAGAAGCTTTGTAAAGGAAGGGACCAGTTCTCCCCACTCACCAGCTTATCAGTAGCACCCAACAAAGCCTTGTTATCCAGAAAGTGGTCTAGAACTCTATAGTCTAGACTGTGGCTGATAAATCATTGTGAAATTCTAAGGGTATCATTTAAGCCCCACAGGATACAATTAATTTCATCTGACAATGGAACTTTCTCTAATTCTCAAGTATCTCATCGAATTATTTTAAAGTGCAAATAGGTCTTTTGCAAAAGAAGGAGTTAAAATAAAGAGATATTAAAATAATATAGAAATATTAGTGATGACTAAACATGTTTTGAGCCTGTTGAAGTTTAGAAGTTGCACTCCTGTGCACATCGAGATGCTGTTGGCTGTCAAGGATTCTGATCCAGTAGGGTATAGACTATGGATGGATGTTACTCAAAATGGCGTAAAATGTTAGAACCACAGGACTAAATTCAAAGAATGGTGGCAGTTGATAGAATGTACTTACGGATACGGTACATAGGAATTACGTGAGACTTCATGAGTAGGATGGGGTAGGCTCAAAGAAGTATGAGAAGTTGTTCAGAGACAAATATTTATGGCACTCTAATACAATTTGTCTGGTCATATTTTACAACACAGGGCCTAGAAAGGCACTTGAGAGAGGCCAGATATAAAGTTAAAGGGTTTCAGCAGGGAGAGAACTGAAGTTTGTGTGGAGGCACATGAGGTCCTATCACTGAGGGAGCAGTTTGTATAAATAGGTATGAGGGTTCCTTAGCATTTGCTTTAGTTTGCATGCCATGAGCTGTGCCTTAAAGGAGAGCTGGTATTTCCCTTTCTCCCTCACCTTCTCTCTTTTATCTGTTCCCTCCCCCTTCCCATGATGGATTATAAGCTTAAGTGAAACAGGATAGATTTTATCTTTTTAAAGCTTCACTCCCCATAAAAGGAAGTGGCATTTTGAGTTACCCCACACTAAGCTTGTTAAGCCACAAGTGTGTGTATTCAATACTTTCAGTAGTTTGGATGTGACACTCAGTCTGATTAAACCAATATAAACCATCTTTCAACTAGCTAGTGCTCTGCTGCTGCTTCTAAAACAATCCCTCTGAAATATTAAAGAACCCAATTGCATTTCAATCTAAATCAGTGGTGTTAATACCACTGCTTGCACTTGTGTCCTGTTGCATTGGACAGAGGGATTCTTTGTGTGCAAACAATGCCTTTCCCCCACTAAACTACAAGTTTATTGATTAGAAAACCCTTTGCACTTCTGAGAGAATGTATGTACACAGAATGCTTGTTACTTGCTCCAAAGACAACTCTCTGCTTCAAGCCTAGCTCATTGTAATGAAAGTTAGGAACTAAATAGCTTTTCACCTATTCAAAACATAATTGTTGAATGTCTGCCACATAGCTGTTACTCTTCTAGGGTGAGAGCTTCAACAGGAGATAAAGACTTGCCTATACCCATGGAATATATATTATAATGGTGAAGACAACATCTACATAAACATTCTAGTGGATCAGAGAGTCAATCAGGAACATGAATTAGGATAAGGGTGTGCAGAATTTAGTATAAGATATTGTAAGAAGACTTTCTACAAGGTGACGTTTGAGAAGCATTCTGAAGACATGATTATCTAGGAGAATAATATTTAAGGCAGGAGAAAGAACAAGTAGAAAGTCCCCGAGGGAGCTTATGATTGGCATATTTGAGGGAGAAAGAGAGTTAGGAAAATGGGGTCAGAGCCATAGAAATGAGTCAGATCACATAGTATTTTGAGGCTGTAGTAGGGCTTGGGATTTCCTAGGTGATGACTGTGATATATCAAGGTGAAAGGATTAGTAGTGGGAGTGTCTGCTTTGGGGGAAATAAAATATATCTTAAGTTTTGGAATAATCAGCCTTGTTCTTGTGTAGGAAATATAAGTGCAGAGAAAGAGAAGAAAAACCAAGATCCATTAAGAGACTATTGGAATAATCTAGATGACATATAATCATGGTGGTGTAGACTAGAGTTGTAGAGGTAGAAGCACTCAAAATGGAGACAATTTTGTCTGAAATTTGAAAGGAAAGGCAACAGAATTTTCTGGCTAATTTAGTCTGAAAAGTGAAAGATTTTTTTGAGGCCCAACTGACAATCAAGCGATTGTTGACACCCATGGATCTTGGAAGATATTTGAAGGCACACATTAGGGACATGGTCCAAGAGGTTAGTTTTAAGAGGTTATGCTTAAAACATGTGTTGCATTTGGGATGACTACTGGATTTCAAAGTACAAGAAAGTATCCCTTAGATAACTGGCCATAGGAGTCCAAAGTACATGGCAAAGATCGTCACAATTGGTCAACATTTGGAAGTCATTAAAATAGAGAAGTTTTAGAAATTATGAGACTGGAATATGATTGCACAGGGAATACACATGAATAGGAAGAAAGATTAGTGGTGACAGTTGAGTACTTCAAAGATTAGAAATCAGAAAGATCACAAAAACACACCTGAAGAATTCATGAAAAAATAGCCAGTGAGTGGAACAAAAACAAGAGACAGTTAGAGACCAAAATGTTTTGTGGAAAAGTAAGTGATAAATTACATCTGATGATAACTGTGGGCAGTTAAGATCAAACATTGAGTATCGCACTGGGGAGGGGCAGCCTCAGTGCCCAATGGTGGTGATGCAAGATTTTTTTCCTGGGAGGACTGATCATTTCACATCTTCTCACCTTTTTTTAAACCTCCAACACTTATTTTCATTTTCATATTGATGAGGTTACTGTTTCAGTACAGACAAGCAGCAACTAAAAGAGACTTTATAAACATGCCTATCACTACATCTATCAAACTACTGACCATGTAAACTTCCAGGCTCTTTTACTTTGCCTCCTTGTTCATTACATAATTGGAGGAAAAATCAATATTCTCCTAGAGACTAATATAAGAAATCACTCCAGAACTTAGCAGCCTGGAACAAGAAGGTTTTGTTATATTATACAGTATATTGTAGTTAATAACCAGGCAACCAGCTGTCTGATAGCTGCAAGCTGCTGAGGAAGGATGCTTCACTATGACATTAGGTCCCAAGATAGTGCTGTCTATAGGCTACCTTGTTTTTCACTGGTTATTGATAGAAGACTTTGGTATCTTGCATTTCTTTGCAGACTTCTTCAAAAGGCTGAGTGTTTGATGTAATGAACCAGACTGAGTGATAGATACAACAGAGCTCTCTATACAAGACCAGTGACTTAGTAGACATGGTGGTGGGCTTATCTGAATGGTCTCTTTGAGTTGTTCCTACTTTATAATAAAGTTATAGCCTCATGGAATAAAAAGAAATGTTGAAAGTTTGAGGAGAGAGGACAGGATTTAAAATGATCAGTTATACTAGGAGAGAAGAGAGGATATTATCTAGAATATATGTGCAATTCTCAGACCACACTAGCATATGTACTTTATAGGAGTAGTAACAAACTTACTGTAGTTGCTGTTATTGCTGTAGTTGTTCTTTTCCTCAACTACTCTTGATGGCTTAAACATAAGCCCAGAGCTGGGGAAGCATTGGATATCGAATCTGCTTGTTGGTATAAATTTATAACTGTATTCATCACTTAAGAGATAGAAGCAGGAAAGCTATCAGTCAAGCCCAGCATGGAATAGTGAATTACAGGCTAGGCTAAGTTACATACAAAGGTGCTGTCTGAAATGTAATAAACAAAACATAAAGCAATGACATTTCATTGAGCTGAGACACTCTAGTCAAGTCTGAGTGGGATGGTTTGCAAGGAAGCTCTTGTGATGCCTCTCGTCCAAGTTTATTCTAAGCCTGCTGAAGCAAAGAGGACAGATAGTTGATGAGGATAAATATGAACCTGTAAGCCAACTTCTTCAAGCATTTGATGGATTTAGAAAACTTTTAGAGTCAGAGCACTAGAGAAAATGAGCCACAAAGAAAATGTGTGGAAATACCTACAAACTGGTTATGGTGTTAATTGTTGGTAATGGCGAGACTGAATATGGCTACAAAAATGAGATCATAGAGGGGGATTGTGGGTAGGATCTTGGAAAGGGACACTGAAGGAGGCTGTGAGAAGAAGATACAATTAATAAATTCTGCCATGTTCATGTTGGAGAGAGTGCCAAATTTCTCAGGAATGAGAAGGAGGGCTCAGGAATTTCTGTGAAACTCTTGAACCTAAATGTAATAGGCTGATAGTGTGAGTTTAAAGGATATTTTAGGATAAGTGAGAGCTAGATCATGGTCTTTAAGCTTCAGAGAAGTATGAAAGCCATATATTTATATTTCCTGGACAGGAGGACAAAACTGAGTGGGAAAATAGCTACCATAGCAGAGTGCTGAAAGTGAATCAGTGGATCTTTTTTTAAAAAATGTTTTTATTTTTTAATTAGTGTGTGTATGTATCTCTGTGTGCGTCTAACTCATTGGTGAGTGCTTGTAAGTGTAAACACCCATGGAGGTCAGAGGTGTTGGACCTCATCTGGAGCTGGAGTCACATGGAGATGTATACTCTGATTTGGGTGCTGGAAACTGAAATCAAATCTTATGCAAGAACTCTTAATAGCTGCACCATCTCTCTAGTGCATTGGGGTTCTTAATGGGCAGCCAGGAGTGTTAGAGCAAGGAACTGCAAGAAAGAGCCAGAAGAGACCCTGAGAATACAGGAGATTGTACTGATGTTAGGCTGTGTCGCTCAGAAGTCATGCTGGAGTGTGTAGTAAGATTCCGGGATTCACAGAGGCTTTTGGCAGCGAGCAACCAACCACCCGACAGCCTTGGAATCCCTGTAATGACAAGTATAGCATGTACATTGAAGCAGAAAGTCTTTCCGTAGTGGTTTTCAGTATCTCGGCTCTGTCGGCTTTCATTCTTTTCAGGCAGTGAGAGTGGACAGGACTCAGGATGGCTACCCATGTGTGGTCAGCATCTTTCTGTGGTAAAGCCTCATTCCTCCCTCTTCTGTGCTATCGATTTATGCTGGAGAGAGAGAGTTACACAACATAAGGTGCAAGGAAGTTTCTTGGAAACTGCCAGTTTCCAGATGTGTGACCACAGGGTCAGTTTGCAAACATTGAAGATTCCTTTGTGGGTTTTTTTGTTGTTGTTGTTGTTGTTTGTTTTGTTTTGTTTTATTTTTTTCTTTTTACTGAACCAGACACATAATCCTGTTCTTGAGAGTCTTAGACTGTGTAGTACGGAACTGAACACACACACACACACACACACACACACACACACACACACATTGATGTGGCATATATGTGGTACTTGCCACATCAATTTATATAAGTAATTAGAAGGATGATACTGCTTCTACTCCTAAATAAATAAATTTTATTTGCTGATGTAAATGTCTGTGCCACATCTTAACCTGTATTTAATATTTAGAAGCTTTTACTATTGTAATAGAAAACCTATGAAATGCATAGAAGATGGCTTTCTCTTTGGAATTTGAATGGTTGGTTTGTACTGCCTGCGTGTGGATTTGGGCAATCTGAACTGGTTAGCTGCTAGGGAATAGACTCCTCAGTGTCTGAGGAAAAGCATGCTCCACAAAGTAACTTGCACAACCTTCCCCCTCCCTAATGGAAAGGGTGAGCCCTGGCACCCTTTAACCTGAAGGGATTATGTAGTTCTGGCTAGGATTGATTTGTTGGCTGCCCTCAAGAAATGCCCCTGGTATGTGTTCTGTGCTAACAGAGCCAGGCTTTGCTGATCAGCACGTCATTCCCGTGAAGACGTGGGCATGCTTTTGTGCATTTGTTCTTGTAGCCTGGGAGGCATATTTCAACACTCTGTCCAGAATTGGCTAGAACATGCCTGTCACTCCCAGCTGACTCTGATGACGCTCTTGCCAACGTAGATTTACATCAACACAGTTCTTGACTGGAAAAAGCTCACTTAGAATGTGCAGGGTGGCCCATTTGAAACAGCCACTGGATCAATTTGAAAAGGAATGCATTTCTAAAGATGTGCTATAAGAAACGTGCTAACAGTTGAAGGCTCTACACAGCATAGAGTTAGAATGAACATTACCCCAGAATGTTCCCTTCATAAACTATCTTAAACTCAACTACCAAAGAGGGGTTCATTGTGAGATAAAAGACCCTCTATTCTAGTCTTTCTCTTGAATTATGCTGGACATGTAGACATTTCTAGTCCTTTCCTGATTTATTTCCATCTTTCTAATATTTTACTTATTAGGATGTGCCAGTTAATAGTATCAGTGTGATGTGACTGTACTGATCCTTACCTGCCCAAAATTTGCTTTGAGAATGTATTGG
This sequence comes from Lophiomys imhausi, assembly GCA_907164525.1. Classification (NCBI taxonomy): domain Eukaryota; kingdom Metazoa; phylum Chordata; class Mammalia; order Rodentia; family Muridae; genus Lophiomys; species Lophiomys imhausi. The sequence goes on from CAJQZJ010032856.1 coordinate 2,496,331, forward strand.
AAGATTTCACTATAGCATGAAATCTGTTGGCACACATGCATCTTGCCCATGACTCATCCTCAATATCTTAATGAGTGTTTGGATAGACATATTATGTAGATATCTATGGTCAAGAAACCAGGCACTCAAATAAAAGCTGTTACCATAGCTATCAAGCAAATAATAATTAATAATAATAACAACAATAATATACAAGCCCAAACTGTCTTTGTGGCTCAAAAGGAAATTTCAGTGTCTGGGCTCATGGCCTGTGATTAATACTGCTGGGGCCCTTGGTAACTCACCTTTCATTTTCATCATCCCAGCCTATTCCAACTCATTATAGTAATGGACACAGCTGAATGAGTTTGCAATTTTACACCTTCTCTTATGACAACCAGTGGGATTTTCAATGACACATGCTTTGATCTGTCTGCTTTTAAATCTCTTAAGCTGCAAAGCTCTAGACAGCTTCCTCCCAGAAGATTTTACAGTCCTAATCGGCCTCCTCATGATTTCTATATTTGTGCTTGTTTAGACACATTTCAGGCTTTACACCAAGGGCTACCTGAAAAGTCAAGGTCACCAGCTTGTTCCTGCCACACTTGTGCTGTCGTCACACCAAGCAATAATGAAGGATGACCTTTCAAAGTGATCAAAAGTGGTAGGTGACATTGTAGGAATACTATTAAGTTGTCCACTGTTGTATTTCCTCTGCTGTAATTCCTCTGCAATTAAGAAACCGTGGTGCCTTGCAGGGTGGTGGTGGTGCATGCCTTTAATCCCAGCATTCGACTGGCAGAGGCAGGTGGATCTCTGAGTCAAGACCAGCCTCGTCTGCATAGTGAGTTCTAGGACAGCCAGGATTACATAGAGAAACATTGTCTAAACCAAACCAAACAAAACAAAACTGTGGTCCCAGTGAGCTGTAAGCGGTTCCATACTGGCTGCATCAAGTGTAGGGGCAACAACGTGAATGAAATTAGCAAAATAAAATTCTTCCCCTGTGAGTTAACGTAAAACATTTATGGTTATTGCACAGAAGCTAAGGCACAACATGGTAAAGATGTCAGAGTTCGTACGTCTGTCTGATGACACGACTGCCTAGAATTTAGACTGACACAAGTGGGTCATGGACAGCATACTTGGAGGCGTGTGCCAAAAGAGTACTTAATTAATAAACTGACGTTGAGCATTCCCACTACAGCCCAGTAACTGCATCCCCTGTGTCTGCCTGTCTGATTGCGTGTGACTCCATGCTTACAAAGCAATTCTCCGATTGTAGTCTTACTGTGCCCCACCTCTCTCTGCTGAGTCCTAGGTCAGGATGCAGGAAGCACGATGCTCTAAGCAATGACTGCAGTTTTCGGTAGAAAAGAAAGAAGTGGGCTCTTGGAGCTTGTTCAATAGTCCTGCCCATTCTTATAATGACTCTGCTCCCAAGAGGCCCACCCCATGCCCTGGAGATGCCAATTTCTGAGTGTACAAGTTTTAGTACCACCTTCTGATCTTTGAAATTTCTCTATACTACTGCCAACTTTCAAGGCCTCTGGGGGGATTTCTTGCTAGCTCTCCCAAGGAAACCACTTCTATACCCCCATGCCATAAATGCTTTTTAATAGATGCCCTGTCAGGCCACAATGTACAGTTTGGACCAGTAATCACAGTAAGATGAGGAAAGGGTGAGTTCTTTCTCTTGATAGAAGTTGTCTGGTGAGACCATGATAACCACATATAGGAAAGCATCCCCTGAAATGTCTACCCTGTAGCTCAGGATATACTTGGCTCTGCTTTATTTTTCTGATGACGTGATACCAAGCTTTGGGAACTTGGCAAGCTCTTCTGTGAAATGTGACCAGTACTTACAAGCTGAGTTTGGAGTTTATGAGACTCTTTTGCTCTGATTTCTCATTCTTTCTCAGATTCAGTAGTATAGATGATACTCTGAAATATTACAGCCCCAACCCTAGGAAATTCCATCTTTTAGGATGCTTTGCATTTTGGTAGGAGTTTTGTATGATAAGAGATTCATCAGGACCAGAGTATGACAATCTGAAGTTTTAGTCCTGAGAAACGTGGGCATACTTCATATAACCACATTAATGGCTATGGCTGTGTGTGTGTGTGTGTGTGTGTGTGTGTGTGTGTGTGTGTGTGTGTGTGGCAAGTTGCAATGTGACAGTAACAGTCGATAGGCATTTGAACCCTTTTTTTTTCAGAGCTCAGTCTTCCAGAGAGAAAACCATATATATTTTTCCTATTGATGCCATAGCAAATAACATCAGACTTAATAATTTAAAACAATAAACCTTTGTCTTGTCTCAGTTCTGGAGCTGGGGATCAAGGCATAGGCAGGGTTGTACTTCCTCCAGAGGCTCTATGAGAACCTGTTCCATGCCTCATCTAGCTCCTGGATACCAGCTTCCTGTTCCATGCCTCATCTAGCTTCTGGATACCAGCTTCCTTGACCTTTGGAGGCATCACTTCAGACTCTGCCTCCATCTGCACCTGTGTTCTCAATCTTCTATACATCTGCTATACACTTGTCATGGGCCTTAGGATCCACCCAGATAATTCAAGATGATCTCTTCGTCCATTTTAGCATCACAGATTAATCCCTCCAAACTGTTTTTTTTTTTCTTTTTTTGTTCAAACAAAGCTACATACATAGGTTCCAAAGACAAGGGTGCTTTTTGAGGACACTGCTTAGCCCACTGTGGTATGTAAAGATATGCCACTGAAGGTTCTGAGAAAGCCACCCACCAAGCACACACATGCAGACAATACTTTCTGGGAACTCCCACCATTCTTCGAATTCCAGCTAGACTTGTAAGAACAGTGGGTTTCTAGAAGTAAGGAAAGAGCAGGCTTCCTTCAAGTGGCACCTTCCTGGTCTGTGGATTCTCCCCCAAGGCAAAAAAAGACAAACAAACAAACTGTTCTGAGAGTCCTGGCTATCTTGCTACCATATACATATAGAGTTCCCTTGAGAAAGGGAGAAGGAAAAATTGAAGGCGTACAGGTTTGAAGGGTGGTAACTCCTGTCTCTTACTGTGAGTCTGGGTAACTGAATTGAGCATATTGAAACCATGCGTGGTTCTCACCCACTTTATATTCCCAACTTTAGACAGGCTTTATCAGGAGAATCCTGAGTTCCAGGGTGACTTGGCCATAGAGCAACACCCTGCCTCAAAGCACAAAGAAACAACAAAACCTAGAACAAGCACATGATATTTGTTCATGGTCAGTCCTCTACAACAATGTAGAGAGAAAAGACTTTGGAGTGCTCAGCCCCAAGAGAGCTGTCCTCATTCAAGACTTCCCCTCAAGACTCAGGGGCCTATGCAGAAAAAGAGGAGGAACGGTTTTAAGAACCAGAGGTGCTGAATGACTCCAGGGAAACAGGGTCTTTCACACAGAACGCAGCTGATACTCATATGAGCTCACACAATCTGTGATGACATCCACGAGACCTCCACAGGTTCAAACCAGACAAAATCCCCACACAGAGAAGAGGAAGTGGATACCAAGTGCCACCCTTAACCAAGAGGCAATCTATACCTGCTGTGAAAGGGAAGATCAGTTTTCTCCAGGGGAATATCAATGGGTATATTAATCACATTTCAGGGCAGGTCCCGTATTCTAAAATACTTGACCAACACAAAATGGACTCTATAGTTTTGTTTTGGTTTTGTGGGTTTTTGTTGTTTGGGCATTCTCCCATCATTTGGGATTTTGTTTGTTTGTTTTGATTTATTTTTGGGTTTTGTTTTTGTTTGTTGAGAGAGCAGTGGAGGGAGAGATTGAGAACATGAAGTTGGGTGAGTTAGGGAGGAATAGGGAGGGAAAGAGAGTATTGCCAAAATATATTGTAGGAAAAAAATTTATACATAAAAATATTAAGCCCGAGTCCAGGACAGACAATGATACACAGAGAAACCCTGTCTCAGAAAAAAAAAAAATTAAGCCCTCTAAATGCCTTGATGTCCCTCTCAACTTTGTATTTGTTCTCACCAGGATAACTCTGCTTAACATTGTCTGGTGTAGCCTTTCAAAATATTTGTATACATATTTAGTTAGATATAAGAATACTGGTACACTGAGAATAAAATGCATTAAGGACAATTCTAAAAATTTCCAGCTCTGATTTAATTTAATTCTTACTACTGAATTATTAATTATACTACTACATTAATTATTACTGAAAATATAATAATTTCAGTAAAACATGCTTCAATTGGTGAAATCATTGCTTCAAAGTTTTATTCATTTTTAAGTACCAAAAGGCATCAGAAACAGGCCTCCAAAGTTATCTCATCACTTTTCACACCCATGACCAGTGCACCTAAAAGCCTGTCTTCTCATACGCAGACGTACCATCACTGGTTCTAATAGAATTCCATTTTCCTCCCTACTATAAGTAAATGATAGTATATAAATTTACTGTTTCACATTTTATGGGTGACTTTGGGAATTTGTCATTGATTCTCATTATTTGCCCACAATCTATTTGCCTATCTATCATATTTACAATTGGGATTATAAGTATATGGAATTGATTTGAAATAATCATTCACCTAGGAATTATCTCTGCCATAAATGTTTACAGTTATTTTTCTGCTTTTCCTTTTATTTTGGTTCTATTTTTAAAGATTGTTTTATTTGTGGTTGTAGTGTGTGTCTGTGTGTGCCTGTGTGTGTGAGTGTGCATCTATGTGTGTGTCTGTGTGTGTGTGTATGTGTGTGTGTGTGAGTGTGCATCTATGTGTGTGTCTGTGTGTGTGTGTGAGTGTGCATCTATGTGTGTGTCTGTGTGTGTCTGAGTCTGTGTGTGTGTGTGTGTGTGTGTGTGTGTGTGTGTGTGTGTGTGTGTATAAGTAGTGCCCAAGGTGGACAGAAGAAAGTGTCAGATCCCCTGGAGCTGGAGTGACAAGCGGTCCTAAGACTCCCAACCTGGTGCTAGGAATTGAACTTGGATCCTCCTCCAAAGGAGCAGCGAGTCTTCTTAACCAGTGAGCTTTCTCTCCAGCACCTTGTTTACATTTATTTGTCATTATGCCCTTTTTTTTCTTTTTTCTTTTTTTTTTCTTAACCAAATTACAGAACAGAACAGACGTTTTGCCATCTTAACTCTTTCAAGTGTGTAGCTCAGTAGTGTGAAGCACATTCTCATTACTCTGTGATAGACTAGCACGAAACTTTCTTCCCGTAAAACTGAAACCCTGGGCCCACTAAAGAATGCCCACCCTTCCTTGCTCTTTTTCTGTCACTGGTAACCGTCATTCTACTTCCTAATGTCATTCTACTTCCTAATGTTTGTTCTGAATTTCAGTATTTTAAGGACTTCCTGTAAGTTAGAATCACAGGTTTCAACTTTATTTCACTGACCTAACTGATTTGTGTTATGGTTAATACCCACTGTAGCATGAGACTGGGTTTTCTTCCTAAAGTTGAATAATGCTCCACCACCCCCCATGTCTACCCCACATTTTGTGCATCCACTCTGCTGTCAGGAAGGGATTGTGTGGCATCTCCCTCCCTCCCGACTATGGTGAGTAGTGATGTGGAAAACGTAGCAAACAGACTTTTTTGTTTTGTTTTGTTTTCAAGTCAGGTTTCTCCTTGTATCCCTGACTGTCTTGGAACTCGCTCTATAATCCAGCCTGGCCTCAAACTCAGAGATCCGCCTGTCTCTTCCTCCTGAGTGCTGGGGTTAAAGGCTGACCAGACATCTCTTTTGAGGCCTTGCTTTCAACTGTTTTGGAGATATGCCTCCAAGTAGTATTTCTGTACGATGTAATAGTATTGTTAATTTTTAGGAACCTCCATAAAGTACCCACAATGTGTTCACTATTTTGTACCGCTCCCAACAGTGCAGAAGCTTCCAAATTTTTCCTGTCTTCATTAAGGCTTTTTTTCTTCTTTCCTTTTTTTCCTTCCTTCTTCCCTCCCTCTCTGCCCCTTCTGTCTTCTCTACTACAGCAGTTATCTTAATGGATGTGTAAAATAGTGTCTCACTGTGATTTTGATTTATATTTCTTTGATTAGCAACATTGAGCATGTTTTATTTTCTTTTAAAAATGTTTATTTTCTAAAGATTTTTGTACAAGTGCATATAATATATTGAGTACACTTACCCTAGCCTTCTGGCATTCCCTTTTCTTCCCCTCTTATATCAGTCCTGTTTGTCTCCTAGGTCATTGTAGTTCTACTTTCATACTGTATACACATACATGACTTTATATGTCTATATAAAATCTAAGACCCATAAATGAGAGAAAATATGATCTTGTCTCTCAAGACTGGCTTAATTCACTTATTATGATTATCTCCAGGTTCGTCTATTCTACTTGACCAGATTGCCTTTGCCATATTTGCTATAGAAATTATATGCTAATATCTGCACACTTTTATCCTCTGTACTCTTAAATATTCTGAATATTGTAAACTTTTTGTAACATTTTCTCCAGCATTATATGAATGAAGGTTTTGTACTAAATTCAGAATCCTGGATAGTCTTATCCCCAACACAGTTTCCTTGTCCCATCGTGAAATGAGACTTATTGTCTAGTGATACAGATATAATGATAGTAATTCAGGAACTGGAGTTGTCTGAAGGTTGGATAACAATGCTTTTGAATATTTTTTCACAAATAAATGGACATAAACTACCAGAAAGCTTGACAAGTTTTCCTTAGTGATAATATTTGATCATTCTTCGGGCATATAATTGATTATATTTGAATGTGTACTTTTTTGTATGCTGAAATATGGTGGGCATCGTTTTCAATAACAGGACAAGATGACAAGATTATTAGTAAGACTTACTGAGAAGTTAATATGTACTAAGGTGTGTCTTAATAGTGAGTGTAGGCCCTCTTGAGGCTACACACATGATTTCTGTGTACTCCTGAGATAGTTGGGCCAGATTCTCAATCCTTATGCTTTAAAAATGAAACAACAACCACTAAAATTATGAATTCATTTTAAGCATCAAAATCCAAATGGCTACTAGAATAAACCATTACACTTCAATGACACCCTGCTACACAATATTGCTCCAGCCTGCTTTTTTCTTCCCTGGTCTTCTACTTATTTCCTGAACCGTGGAAGTTTTGAACAATGTAATTTTAGGCTACTGATGAAGAAAGAAACTGAATATATAGAGATGGCTCTTCCGAGACTGGTTAGCAAGTTCCATGTTACTAATTTAAAGTTTTTACTCTCCTCTTGAATGGGGGAAATCATCAAGTTCTCTGAAAGAAAATATGTGAAACTTAAAAGCAATACCCAACACAGTTTTTCTAGATCAACTCCTCGCTGGGCTGTGTGTTCTTTTTCTGTGAATTAATTACAGAAAAACACCCTACTGTTCAAGCACAGTTACAGTCATAGCAAGAGTGCTTGCTATTAGGCACATCCATTGAACTTAGTCCTACTTTTAGGTAGCAATTGCAAAAATTTCTTTAATATGAGTGCAATGCCCTGACAAATAGCTAGAACTAGAATAGGAAAGGAAAGGGATAAAGAAGAGAATGAGAAAGAAGGGGACAACATGTCAGTAACTTAGTGACGTATGGACAAGGGGCCTTGGGGAGATTATCCTGAGTTTTGATTAGATGATAAAATTGAGGTCCAGATTACTCATTAAAATGCCCAATGCCGTGCATTTTGAACTAAGTTGGACCTTAGCCAACCTTACCCAAACATGATGTATGGTGTAGACCAGTGATCCTTTCAGTATGACTCAAATGTCTGAGGATGGCTGGAAGGGGACCAGGGAAATCTTGCCTTTCATTCAATACCTCCACTCAGTACACAATTCACCCCCCCCCCCCCACTCCTTGCTTGGATTCCAGATTAGGAATACAAAGAAACCATTCCACATCCCACATTCCACATCATTACTGCCAACTTGGATGTATACCAAGTTCCCGGCATGCAATAGCAGTTGTAAAGGAATGGATTACTATAGATCTAGAATTTTGTCATTGTTCCTTCTCTGTCACTGGCTAGCCTAGTAACCTCAGGAAGATTGGCTGAATCCTTCTGTACTCAACTTCCTTAAATCTGAAGTAGGCTGTTGATTTCTGAAGTCATTTCCTGTGCACAATGCTATGTTTCTACAACCTGGATCACCTCAGGAGGGTGTCATGCAGCAGCCTCTTCTGGTTGTTATCTGATTACATGTCTCCTTTAAACTGGAAAGCAATAGATATTTCATGTAACCCCAATATTGTTGCTATGTTCATCTGGTGAACTGTCTCACCAGTTGCATAACCTCATATGACACCCATCCAGTGTATTAAGGCATGGGCAAATACAGGAAAATGGTTAATATCTAAATCCCAGAATTAGGCCAGCGTCTCAAACTACAAAGGGATTAGAATTTAAGTTTGTGAGAATATCCTTACTGTTGAAAAACATAGTGAAAGTAATGCTTATACAGTGACTTTTCTTCTTTTTCCTAACATTTTCTATTTTAGAATAAAATATCAATAGAAAGAAATTGATGGCTGTTCCAGTAAATGCACAAAAATGGACTATTTTATTATTATTGAAAACTTTATAAAACAAAGAATGAATGTTAGGAGACTATGCATTTGGAAAGCCCACAGAGCTAATAACTTTCTATACTTAGCACAGAAATATGGGCCAGCAGATATTGAGGCACTAAATCATTTATGGTTGAATTCATTATTCAGTTACAGAACAACAACACTAATAAAGCATTTCCTCTTTATAAATTACTCATGTGGACTCTTCCCTAATGATCCACTAATTCTTATTCGAGAGAGTATATAAAGAAGATATCTTGTGATGCACCGTTACAGTATCAAAATAATTAGGACTAAATCCCCAACTTCCAGTAAAACATTTTAGCTTAAATAAATTAATAGTTTAAAGTAGTAAAGTGAGAATCATATTTCTTTTGTTTCAACATACTCTCTTTCCATTGCTCCATATACTCTTGTAATAGAATCCAATGCCTACCCGTTATTCAAGCTTTTGCCTTCATATTGGATGTTTGACTTATGTTTTTAATGACCCTAAAATAAGCATCCTTGAAGATCAGTTCTAGACTGTTGCTTCAGGATGGATTCTTAGAAATATGAATCAGAGCTGAAGATCATTGTCAGAGACATTGTGCTCTGTTCTTTGGAAACTGTTAACAGTGTAGCTGTGATGTGTTACATTGCAACAGTCCCCGGTCTGCTAAGTATCAAGGTTTTCATAGTTAACAAAAGTTTGCCAAATTAATTCTTTGAATAACAAGGTTTGTTCCACTTAATTAACACTGAGGCCATGCCCCCCATCTCCTGGAGCTTTCTATTTCTTCCTCTGTGAATTGTATGCTAGTATTCTACTCTCCTATGAGGGCAATAGCCTTTCATTCTTCTCTCTTATTTTTTTGGCAAAAGTACTTTTCTTAGTTTGGTATATGACATTTAATATTTTGTATGGGTGTTTGATGTAAACAAAATTAAAAATACCTTCATTTGTTGCTTCATCTGAAAGCTTTTCTAAAGTAAAAATTAACCTAAACCTAATCTTTATTTTGTTTTAGTTTTTTGTAAAATTTTAGTTTTAGTCACCGAAAATTTGGAGATTCTTCAAAGCTACTTTTTGTTTAGAATTCATTAAATTTTTATTACATTTGTTTGTTTGTTTGCTTTGTGGGTATGCATGACATTACATGGATGTGCTGATCAGATGACACTTTGCAAAGAATGGTTCTTTTCTTCTACCATGTATGTTCTGGGTTCAAACTCAGATCATTAATCTCATGGCAGGTGCCCTAACCACCGAACCATCTTTCCAGTCTAGAATTTATTTAAGGTTATATACTATTTTATATACAGATTGAAAAGTATAATAGAGTTAGCATAGGGTTTAGGATAAATATAAAAAACAAAATATTATTTTAATATTATAGACTATTTGACAGATTATTAAATATAGCCATACACAAATATGTTCTTATATTTTAAAACTTGATTATGTCAGATATGTGAGAAACATAGATGGTAGTATAACCACTGAGTGCAGGGTCAAAAAAATGTGAAGTCTGAAACTAGAATCAATAGTGTTCCTCTCTCTAATTATTTGTATGTGTTTATGTGTATGTAGATGTGCATACACGGGGTTTGTGTGTGTGTGTGTGTGTGTGTGTGTGTGTGTGTGTGTCTGTGTGTGTGTGTGTGTGTGTGAGTGTGTGTGTGTGTGTGTGTTTGTGTGTGTGTACATGTGTGGATGCATGGAGAGGCCAGAAGTCAACTTCAAAGTCTGGTCTCAAGAAAACAAGATACACAGTTCCTCAAAAACTGTGTATCTTGTTTTCTTGAGACCAGACTTTCACGGGGACTTGAGACTCACTGATACACTAGGCCAGCGAAGAGCTCCAGGAATCTTCTTCACTCTGCTTCCCTAGTGCTAGGGTTATATGCATGCACCATTGCACTGTGTGTTTTTATATAGGTGCTAGGGTTCAAACCCATATCCTCATCCTGCACTACAAGCATTGTATCAACTGAACTCTCTCCCTAGGACCATTCCCCCCAATTCTGATACTTTCTCTTCTTGCTCAAAGTTAACTGCTATAAAAAGAGCTTCTTTTCTTATTTATTCCTTTCTGATTCAGAAGCTAACAGTCACATCTGTTTGCCTTGATTGCACCGAATGTAATTTACTGTTACCTTTAATTATAATGAACAAATGGTCACATATCATATTTTTCTCTCCTATTCATGGAGAATGAAATTCTTCTACAGGTCCAAATTCATCATTCTTGTGTTTTATTTCCCTATACAACAAATATGGTATGACAAATGCTTTGCCTATGAAATGTCAGCATATCTCTCACATATAGCTCAGCATGTCTGCATAACTTTGAGATACCTAGTTTTTGTCCCTACAATGTATGCCCAGCCCACACAGAGTAAGTGTAGAGAGATTTTTGAAACAAAATATTACATAAAAGTAGTATCTCTTACAGACTGAATCTTAAAGTAGCCTTGCTATAGTAGTAAAGCATAATGTGTCTTCATTTATAATATGAGCTGCAGAAAAATAAAACTATGTATTTTCTATTTAAAAATAAATGCTTGGACAAATATAGCTATATTTAATTCTGCCTTTGGAAAAGTGGTGGGACAAGAACAAGGAAATTAGATTCTACATAATACATGTTTTTATTTTGCTAGCCATACAGAGATTCATATATGCATAGATGGTATATGTATTTGTATTTGCTATAAAAATGCCAACACCCTGCTATATGCATTAATCACTGGCTCAACAGCAAAACACTAGAGAATATTTTTGGTTATTTGCATATTTGAACATATATCATGTAAAAATCATTTTAGTCATAACCTAGTAACAGAAATTTGAAACTTATAGCTAGGACTAACAATGTGCTTTGCGATTATGAGAGTTTTTAAATTTAATTGTTATATTACCTATTTCTTGCATCTAAAATTGTTTTTTATGATAATGTTACCTGCTTGAGTACCCCAGAATTCTGCTTGTCACCTCTGTCACTCCCGGGATGGAGACAGTGAAGAAACATTAGGGAACTTGTTTAGTCGGGTTTTCTTAGAGCTGATTCTATGCCAGTATTTCAGGTATTCTATCTTAATATTCACTTATCATCTTCCTGGGAAAACTGAAGGACTTCAATACAACATAAAAGCAAGAATCATCATGGAAGAGCATTTAACATTTTTTTAAAAGCAGAATCTCTCAAATGCCCTGTCCTCCCAGAATATTGTTTTAAAGGGCTTGGCCTCAGGGTATGTTGTTAAGGTCATTCATTAGTCTACTCACCAAACAGAGCTCCAGTGAACAGGCTGCTACTGTGCACCCAAAGTTCATTCACCAAAGAGAACTTCATAGAATGTAACAAGTTTAGAGTTTTCTATTCATTATTTCTAATTGTAAAAGCCCACATGCGAATACAGCTACATTAACTTTTTAAATATTAATTATATTATTCATGCATTACATTAAAATTGTGTATATGGGGATATTTCTGATGGTAAAGTAACACTCTTACATTAAATGTTTGAAGACTGTTAAAAATACAAATAAGAGACATTTAAAACAATTACAAGTCTACCTGTTCAGTAAGTATTGTTCAAATACCAGTTGTGTGGGATCTTCCCAAGTTCTTATTGGTGTGCTTAATGCTACTGTGAACATGATAGAGTTTTTACACATTTTAAGATATTTTATTTACTCTTTGCTAAGTTTAGTCTCCTTTACCTCTTTTATCCATTCCTACTCCTCCATCTCCTTTTCTCAACAAGCCCCCCCCATATATATACATGGAGATGATTTAGAGATGATATGTCCTTACATTTGAACAACAACCATGTTAACAATGAAACCACCTCCCTAGCCCCATGGCTTGCTTTCAATATTTAGAAAAAACTAAAAAAAACACCTTTATTCATTTAATTTTAGGTAGAATAAGAAGAAACATGTCTAATCTCAAAAACTTTCAGCCTGCTGTTCTTTCTTAGAGGAAACATATACCTATTAGGATCTGGGAGCATTGAAACCCATTAAACTATGCATCATCAGTTTGTTTTCACTCTATAGTGTCTTCTCTAAAAAGCCACTCCAGATCCTGGCTCTGTCCTCCTCTCTCTCTCTCTCTCTCTCTCTCTGACTTGACCTTTCCTTTTTTTAAAATTATTTTTTATTTTTATTTTAGCTCAGTGGGAGGACTTTCAACAACTTGCATTGCCCTTTGGGTTCCCTCTTGTATATCATTTACCTGTTCTCTATGACCCCCACTAACAGTTGTCTTCCGGCCCCGATACGTTTGTGCCTACAGCTAAGGTTACTAATTATGCAGTGAGGGAAGGTGACACCTGTAGGAAATGATCCTTTTCTTCCAATAGCATGTAAGCAATTTGAAAACAGGACCATGACCCATCCGTTTTGAAACCTCCATTGTGGAATTTCTACTTCACACAGTTATAGAGAACTTCCCTCATCATACAGAGAGACCACACAAATCATTAAATGAATGCCAACACTGGGCCCATGGACTGAATTTGCTTAACTTAAATCCATATAAAAGGCATGTAATAAATATTAGATGCTGTCCATTTCAATTATTCATGGGTATATTATTCACCTTATAGCTGTGATATGAGTTTAAAGGTCATATTTACATAATGAATGATTCGACTTAGTGACTTACACGGGTCCTTGTTTTGCATCCATCCAAAAGGGATTAAAAGTAAACCTTCCTTAAACCAATTTTATGAATTAATTCCCACCAACTCTTGGTCAAAAACAAGATTTTGCTGTTAGCTGCTCTGCCTCAGTCTGATAGCTGAGGCTAAACATTGCCAACATTTAATGGGAGGTGGAGAAGCAAAGGAAAAGTTAATCTGGGAATTAGATTCCAAAAGGTCAGAATTTTTCCATGCCTCTCCTCGTTCAATTAAGTCTCTATGGTGAGGTTTTCTCAACTTGTGAATTACGTTGTTCAATGAATCCCAAAAAGCCTCCTAATGAAAACAAAACCCTTTTGATAGGAAGGAAATTCTCTCTCTCTCTCTCTCTCTCTCTCTCTCTCTCTCTCTGTGTGTGTGTGTGTGTGTGTGTGTGTCCTTTGACTTTTCAAATCACAATGCAGTTTGGTAAAATAAAACTATAAGAGACAGGTTTTGCTAAAAACATCAGCATAGGTGAGGACACTAGTTCTGGAGGCTACTATGGGTTAGTCATAGACTTTATTTTCTTCCTTGGAAAACATCAAATGTAGGAAGAGGTGGTGAATTTTGTTGAAACTCACGTTGTATAGTGAGTTACCAGGGAATGACAGAGCATGTGTAGATATGACTAAATAATACATATTTATTGGTACTTGAAAATCAAGGACGCAGCTTGCCCAACAGACCCTGCAGTGGTGCATTCACAGCAGTGATCTACCTGGATTGGTTTTGGAAACTGTCATCAAGTTTGCTGAGCGTGAGCATTTGCTGTGGCAAAGACTGGGATTGACTCAATCCAGCCGTGCTGGATAAAGCCCTTTGTGAACCCTAGCATGTCAACCGGTGTGTAAAAAACACAAGAGCAGCATTCAATTATATCACATGTTATGCCAAATGAATTGATAGCTTAGGAAAGGGAAGCAAACATTAAACCAGACACACAAATATTTCTACTTTTTTTTCCATTTCTAAGGGAGGTAATTTGTGTATGTGTCTTTTAAAATGCTTTCTAAGGAAAGAAGTGACTGGAGGAAACATTCATCCTAATAAAAGCTAAATTAATGCTTCTCCACGTGATGAACAGTAGCTCTTCAGTAGCTGCGGCCTCCTGTAGGACAGTCATGTTTAAAAAGGAAGGCAGGGATGCTGGGAAGTCTTCACTGTGAAAACTTTGAAAGGTCATTCTTATCTGACAGAAGCAAACTCAACTGTGAGGATTTTATCCATCTTGTGCAGAAAGGTGTTCTGAGACAGAGACTCAATCTTCACTGCCCGTCACCCACCCTCAGCACATGTCCTGTGCCCCTCACCTCACAGCCATGGGCACCGTTGACTCCTCTTTTTATCCTATTGCTTCATTCTAAGCTGGATGGTGAAAATATATGAAAGCAGGCAGAAAGGGCTGTTTGTAATCAAAACCAGGGAAACAGGGACTTCCTGGGAGGCCACTGCTTATATCTCTTTATGACGTAATTACCCTTAGCTTCGTAAGAGGCTGGGGAACTTGTGTTTGTAACTGAGCATGTTAGTGAGTGAGGACCAATAGGAACGAGAGGTACTGTGGATACTGGACACAGCTAAATGTAATGAGGTTGGAACGCAATTAGTTAATGAAAATGAATAGCAATATAATGGAGTATTACCTATAAACAATGACATTAAGGCTCCAATGCTAAGAATAATAAATTAAGATAAGTAAGTTGGTCATTTCCTGTGATATTGAGATTTCTGTGTATTTCTAATATTTCTCCAAGGCACATGACTGAAATAATTGAAGCACACTTTCTGCCTTTTAATTCATAATAATTTCACTTTGTCATTCAGTGTATGAATTAAACTCTGAAAACAGCAGAAAATATCCAGTGGCCAGATTTGAAAGCTATTTATAGCTAGCTCAAAACTGAAAACAGAGAATGGAAGGGATTGATTCTCTGATGGACAGCAGCCACCAGGCTCTTTTTGGTCCTAAATAACTTCTCTAATGCATCTTGAAGCTGGACCTCAGTTAAAGGATAAAGGCCTTACATTATTTTATGAGTACCAAATTTGAGATGAAAGTTTATAATTGAAGTAAATAATTTTGTTTTAAAGCTTAACAATCAATGTGTCTTTCTCAACTAATAACTGATATTGCACATCATTCAAACTGGAAAGATTCACGTGCTTTGAGGCAGAAACATATTTTTTTCATTTTTTGTTTATTTATTACTTTAAGTTACATCTCCATCACAGTGCCCTCTCTCCACCCGTCCTGGTCCCACCCTCCCAATCTCTTCCTCCTCTCCCACCTATCCTACTCCTCCAGAGTGGGGTGCCCCTACATATCAGCCCCCCCTCAGTTCAACAGTCCTATGAATGTTAAGAGCTTCCTCTTGCACTGGGGGCCTATAATGCAACTCTGTTAGGGCAAAGTGTCCCACTAACAGGTAACAAGGTCAATATTCCTGTTCCCTTTGGTGCATGGGTTGTAAGATGGTTTTCCTGTTCTATATGTCTAAAATCCAATTATAAGTGAATAGATGCCATGTGCATCCATCTGAGTCTGGGTTAGTTCACTCAGGATGAACTTCTCTACTTCCATCCATTTGGTTGCTAATTGCATGATTTCCTTGTTTCTGATAGCTGAGTAGTATTCCAATGTGTAGATGGACCACAGTCTATGTTCATTGCAGCCTTATTTGTAATAGCTAGGAACTGGAAACAACCCAGATGTCCCTCAACCAAAGAATGGATTAAAAAAAAACCAAAAACCTGTGGTGCATTTACACAGAAACAGATTTTAATTACCCACCTGAAGTTTTCATAAGTTGATTGTCTATCAGCCATTGCTTCTTGCCTGCTTGGTCCTTTCAGGCAGAACTTGGCTAATCACTCCTGACACTTTCTGGCCGAGACTGTCTTACTGGGTCTGCACTATAGTTTGGGTTGGGATGTATCACTCTACAGCAAGAATTGCACTCATGTTGTCCACCTGAAAGGCTGTCTGCTCTGCCTGTTCTGCCTGTCACTGTTGTCCTATGTGCCAAGGCTGTTGAGATGGATTCCCAGTGCTGGCTGGGTAAGGGCTCACTATTCAGATTCAAGAGGTAGCTTTTGTTGGAATTCTATTTTTTAAAATAAGTATGTTAGGGATTTGTGTATCTCTAATCTTTGAGTTAGTCTTTGATGACATAATAAGTTGATGACGACTACCACACATTCATTTATGGATGGCAGGAAGCTTAATTCTCTCATCTGGAAATTGCTTGTCATTAACTTCACTTCTGCCTTGTGTGAAAGGAGACCCCTGTTTTCTCTGCCAAAAATAGGCTGCCCTATTCTACCACAAATGAAATGATGCAGAGATACTTGCCCCTACCTCAGACACTTCACTTTCAGACAAGCCAGGCAATGTCTGGGAGTCCAGAAAAATCCTGCAAAGCACCTGCTACTCCTCAAGATGCATTTTTACTTCATACAGGATCCACCTTTTATTGTCTATCCCTAGTTTACTTTCAACTCTGTCTATCTTAAGAATAGAACAATCTAGTGCAAGGTCTCTTTCCTAACACTGCCAGTTTACACAATAAAAACAATGCCTTGCTTTTGCTAAAGTGTCTCCACTCTTACAGCAGGGGTAGGGGGTTTATGTAAGGAATCCCAAAACAGAGAACCCTGTTCTACTGAACACAGAGAGTTGCCGGTTTTATTTTGCAGTCCCCCAAATGTTACCAATATATGGGATTTGGAATAAACTAATGTTTGCAACAAAAATATTTAATAATGCAAGCACAAGACCTTATCTGTGTAGTATTCAAGGATTCTGGGTAGTGGAAGCCTTGGCATCTTGAACTTGAACACGTATGTACTTGAGATAGCTGAAGTAGAGTGCATTTCTAGGAGACAGAATACCAATCATGTGTCCATGTCTAACTTCAAAGGATACTGGGAAGTGTAATCTAACTATATGCTTAAGAAGAAAATGATTTCCTGAACAATCACCAAGGTAATTACTTTCAGAGTGACCAGGATACTCAACATGAGGTCAGATCCTCTGACAGTTCCGTGTTTCTTAAAACATCTAGCTAGCTTAAGAATTATGTGAAATCTCCCTGAACTTTAATCCTTTACCAAAATGACATGAGGGAATAAAAAGTATAAGTTAAAGTCTTGGTTCAAAATCAAATCATACAGAATGACACAGATTGTTCTAATGTGACATTAGATTTCTACAAATTAATTTCCAGCATTAGTGATGGCATTTTCCCTGAAGGGCAGCGTTACAAGAAATAATAGCCTTTCAGAGATTTGACAAGTGATTCGTTTTCAGGGACAGCACTTTATAAATTCTAAGATTGCCTCTAAATCTCATTCTGATCTTATTTTCATCCTCAAACTTTTTAGCAGCCTTTTAGGTCTTAGGAACAAACCTCATACTGTGATTGCTTGAGAGGCTGCTGGGAATCTGCCTTCTGGCAACACCATTATTTATGTCAGGGATTCATTTTTCTTTGTTATTCTGTGTTGTAACAGAACACACACACAAAAGAAGCTTTACACATTTTACACCTACAATTCCCCATGCTCGGGTGACCACATTCAAGGACAAGACGAAACAGTATGAGCTCCTTGCCCACCCAAGACCCCCACTTCTCTCCCTGATACCTCCCCTCTGCCTTTCAAGGGTTACCAAGGTCCTGCTTACTTCACCTTCTGCTGTTCTCTCTCTCTCTCTCTCTCTCTCTCTCTCTCTCTCTCCTTCTCTCTCTCTCTCTCATGTGATGTGACATTACTTTGTTACTGACCATTTTCTCCTTTTGTTAAGGACTGACTTATGCCATCATTCATATCCCATTGTGGGAGTACACTAAAATTTATTTATTCATTCAATTCTGGAAACCCATCTGAACAGTTTTTAGGTTTGAGGGCATTACAAATAATCCTCCATGCCAGCATGCTTTTTATTTGAAAGACATACACATTTCTGTAGAGTGTGAACCTAAGAGAAGAGTTTGTGGTTTGCCCTGTGTGAATAAATCTAGTATTATCAGAAATGCAGGTTTTTCACAGGGGTTATAGCAATATACTAGACCAATAATTCTTAATGTACAGAAAGAAAGGAGGAGGGAGAGAACAAAAGAGGGAGATAAAATTTTGCATAATAATAAAACACACTTGGCATTTTTGGTTTTCAGATTCTAACCTCCTTTGTGGGAAAATTGTCTCCTAACGACATTGGGAACTTGCTGGAAATACAATGTTAATTAATGTCCCTTGCTTGTTTTCTGCTCCCTAAGGACTCCATTACACGCATAGGCATACAATGTATACATAGTATGCATAGTTGTATGTCAATGAGTTTACTAGCAATAAGTGTACTGTAAGAACCCCCCAAACAGTTCAGGCTGGGCTGTTCTGTTTTCCTTATTTTCCATCAGCTTTATGGTAATGATCTGGAAATGTATTAATTGAAATACTTTTCTCCTTCCTGGATCTTTCATTTCATATTTCTTCTTTTCTCACATTTATCTCTCATCTCCCCCAGCCACCTTTTGGCCTTTGCAAGATGCTAAATTATTAACTAAACAGTGAATCTTTTTTTTTTAATCTTGAAAATTATCTTTTTTGTCCTTTTCCTTTTAAAATTATCACTATGAAGTGAGGCATACATATATAAATACTGAATATATAATAATAAAAACTTAAATATCTAAATGCCTTTCATTTTGCTTTGATTATATAGTTAAAATTTGGTCTGGAAGAAATTATGTAGAAATCAAGGATACAGCCGGGCGGTGGTGGCACACGCCTTTAATCCCAGCACTTGGGAGGCAGAGGCAGGCGAATCTTTGTGAGTTCGAGGCCAGCCTGGTCTACAAAGTGAGTCCAGGAGAGCCAAGGATACACAGAGAAACTCTGTCTTGAAAAACCAAAAAAAAAAAAAAAAAAAGAAATCAAGGATACATGTGTGTATCCGTTTATCTAAACAAATATGAGATAGAGGTTGGTGTCTTAACGTTGAGTTTCTAGATTCATCTGGTTTTTGAAAAGATTTATTTTAAGTCACAATGTGAGGTAAATGTTGGTGTCTTAACACAAGTTTGTAGATTCGTCTGGTTTTTTTTTTGTTTTAGTTTTTGTTTTTTAAGAAAAGATTTATTTTTATGTTAGTGTCTGAGTGGTTTGGCTGCATGTGTCTTTGCACCACAGGAATACAGTGTTTGTAGAGATCATAAGAGGACATGAGACCTCCTTAAGCTGGAGTTCGAGACAGTCATTAGCCAACTTGTGAGTACTTGGAACTGAACCCAGTTCTCTAGAAGAGCAGTCAGTGCTCTCACCTGCTGAGCTATCTCTCCAGCCCCTGTGGATTCAACACAGTGTCAGCTCTGAGGGTGGTTGAAATAGATACACCAAGAGAGAAAATTATGTCTCTGCATTAGGGATTCCATTAAGAAGTGTATTTGACCAGGTGTGGTGGCTCACGCCTTTAATCCCAGCACTTGGGAGGCAGAGGCAGGCGGATCTTTGTGAGTTCAAGGCTACCCTGGTCTACTGAGTGAGTCCAGGACAGCTAGGGATACACAGAGAAACCCTGTCTCAAAAAACAAACAAACAAAACAAAGCAAAGAAATATATTTGGTATATGGGCCATATACACCCTTGGGTTCCACTCTTTAAACTATTGGTTTTTAAAAATTGTGACTTATTAGGTGATATCCTTTTAGTATGTCAAATGAAGTCATTAAAAAAAAGAAATACTGCTCTCTTGTTTCATGAAATCATGGATTAAACATCTTTTAAAGCAGTTAATTCCACAAAAGATAGTTCATTAAATCACGTCAATGTAAGCTAAATGAAAGCTACCTCAAACCTTCTCCTTTCTACGGGGACTTCCTACACCTTTGTCCAGGAGATGAGATGGTGTTGTAGGTTTTGTGTTTAGAAGGTCAGGTGCAGTCAACAGTGAAGAAAGAGAATGGACCAGACAGTCCCACTGGTAAAATCCATGCAGCCTAGGCAGGCCTGTGTATCAGTCCAAGCTGGTTCCTGGATTAATGCCATCCTAATCCCCCCCCCTCTCTCTCTCTTCCTCTGCCATTCTCTGTGTCTCTGTCTCTGTTTCTCCCTGTCTATCTCTGTATCTGTCTAATATCAAATTTATGAAAATGAAACCATTAACAACATCTTGGGTTCATGCATAGTATAAGTATAAGATGTGGAGCTCTCATTTAGATATATGAACTATTCAATAATTTTTACATTTTTAATAGTAAAAGCAATTGCACCATGTACTTATGATACCTATAATTCCACAATGTAATGCTGATACCAACTATACATTCATTTTAAGTCTTGCATCATTAAAATAAGTGTGAGGGAGGAAGTTATATGCCATTCTGTCACATCTGCAGAGGGTGCGCAGAGGAAAAGGGTTCAAACCCAGCCTTATGTGGTATGCTAGGGTGCACTAGCTAGTCACAGCGTGTTTCCTTACAAATAGTAACCTACAGCCATAATTAATTGTTTATGTAAGACATCTGTGTCTGTGGCCAAACCAATAGAGTGGACCACGGAGACCAGGAACAAGGCATGGAATTAATCCACCAAATAGACAACGAACATCCAGTTATACCCTGCCCATTCCATTAGAAGTGGAAAAATTCTAATGATTGTGCATTTGATTTCTTGGAAAGGAGAGAAAAGGAAGGGCATTCAGGATCCACCTAAACAGGCTTTGCGTGGGCCATTGGGCCTCTATTGGAAGCATATAATAGGCACATACAAGCTCTGCTCTCTGCATCACATTCCTTGATGTTCCGTGAGCTTTGTCTTATGTTCACCTGAGCTTCAGAGTGAGAACAGAACTTGTGTTTAGTTCTGATTTCATCCCTTCCAAGTTGTGTGACTCAGAATAAGGAACTTAGAATGTCTATGCCTTGATTTCCTCATTCGTCAACTAAGGATAATGACTTGATTGACTGGAAACAGCAAAAAAAAACAAAACAAACAAACAAAAAAATGAAGCCCGAACACCTGCAACTACCTAGAAGCAATCAGAACACATTGCAGGCACCAGTATATTTATTCACAGACTAGAGAAAATGAAAGGAGAACACCAAGATTCTGGTTCCATGGAACCAATTGTACTCTTGAGAAGTACTGGACCTTCACTGGGTCCTTCCCATTAATTATTGTTATTGCTGCCAGCTCCCAAAAATTGAGTCTTTCCTAAGTTATAACATGTCCATGCATTATACTGAAATCTTACAAGCACCTCTCTGAAAGAGGCTCCTTTGTTTGAATGCAGCTGCTGAATAATCTCAACCTCCAAGGAAATCTTCTCACCATCACGTAACTAGGGGGCATCAGAACCCGCAGACCCGAGGATTCCAGGTCCCAGTACCTGCCTGCTCAGATAAAGTTGATATTCTTAGACTCTCATTCTTGCTTCTTTCCCTTTATGTTTCTGCTCTCTTTCTTTCTATTTATGTTCTAACTACTAATTTAAATCAGGTCCTCAGACCAGAGATCTTTACTCCCAAAGGCGGGGGTGGGGGGATAACTGTGACTTCCTTATTATAACCTCCCTTTTCGCCCCACTTCAGGTGTGTAATCAAACATCAACTGGAAACTTCCTTTTAATATAGTGAATCAGCCCGCCCACACATTTTATTTTCCCTGAGGCATATTGCTGGGAGAGTCTATTTCTGATTTTTTACAGAATCAACATATGCTGAACCAACTGGCTGTTTTCATTGAAATTGACAAGAGCTGAAACTTGAAAATTATGTTTTATTATTTTACCCTTAACATTCTTGGTGTATTTGCCTTTGAGGTAAAAACCCATGTCTGCATATATTTTTTTTAATTTTAGTGTGTGTGTGTGTGTGTGTGTGTGTGTGTGTGTGTGTGTACATGTGTATTTGTATATTTGAGTACATGTGTGTTTGTGGAATATGTGTAATAGAGGCCAGAGGTCAATGACAGTTATCTTCCTCAATCGCTTCCCCGGATTATATTGTAACAGGAGATTTCTATTTGTTTTTTTGTTTGTTTGTTTTTGAGATAGGACCTCACTATGTAGCCATGGCTAACCTGGAACTTACTATGAAGACCAGACTGGCCTTGAACTCACAGACCAGAATTAAGGTCTAGATAAGTTTTATGGAGAGACAATTCTAAAGTATAAAGGCAGATTTAATATTGTTAGTTATAATCTTAAGCAATTATCATATTCATTACTTTCTTCATGTTTTTCTTTCTTTTCTGTGAGGCTATGGGTTCAATAAAAATAAGAATACACCTTGTTAATCCTTCCTTGTACACTACTTCTTAGTATGATGCTTAGCACATGTCAGGCTCTCAGCCCAATGAATTAAATTGATTTATGATGATATAATTGATTTCCTGAGATAAGCATGTATGCACAGTATTTGCATGTTTTGAAGTAGGACACCTGTGTCACTACACTGTTGTGTTGTGTATTACTTCTCTTGGCTATGTTACTCCTTTGGCTCAGTTTACACAGACATTGGACCTTAAACTAAAATGTCCTTAAATGGATGTTGTTTCAGTTAGCACAGCTGCACTACTAATAGACTAAAATCTGGGTGGTTTACCCAGCAGAAGTGTATTTATCCACAGTTCTGGAGGCTACAAGTCTGGCATCCGGGTGCCTACATGATCAGAATGGAGAGAAGACTCTCTCAGGCTTCCCACTGTCTGCCTTCTCTCATGACTGAGATCCAGCAAGCATTCTGGAATCTCCTCTCCTGAGAGAACCAATCCCACCTGGGAGCCCCACCCTCACCATCTCATCAAAACATAATTGTCTCCCACAGGCCTTCACCTCCAAATGCCATCACAACAAACGAATTTAAGCAGCACATAATTTATTCTACAATAATGAGCATCTTGTTTGCTTTCGACAATATAGCTCGAAGCTGTTATATAAACCTGGGTAAAGTGTTTTGCATAAGTAATGTTTCTATGAGCAAATTCCTGAAGCTCATGTTGAAAAATCATACTGTTAGAAAGATGCTACTTTCCAAAGATGCATTTGGTAGCAACTTAATAGACATAATATTTACAATCGGGAAAGACACTTACCAGAGAAAACGCATGTGTTGAGGGGATAGTGAATGTGGAAAGGCTCACAGTGTGGGTCTGAGCCAAGCCAAGGGCTGCTGTCTCTGTCCCACCCTTTCCCATCACATCCTCACTGTAGTCCTAGGGGCTGATCATATCAGTCATTTAACAGAGAGGTTGAGAGCCAGTAACATTTCCAGAGTCACACACTGGATTGATTCAAATCAAGGTCTTCTTTATTCCAAATAAAATAATGCTTAGGGAATTGGCCTATTACTGATGTTAAAAAAAATAAAACAACTACCTTCATGTTTATGGGGACTGTTTATTTTAATAAAGCTTCAGGACTCGTCATTGTTTCTCACGTCCCAGAGATTCCACTAAAAAGCAGCCATGTAATCCTCAGTGATTTGAAATAAACACTTAAGGGTCAGATTAAGATTTCTGTTTTAGGTTAGATTTCTGTTTCAGATTAGATTTCTGTTAACCTTTACAGAGATCCAAGGATGTAAATCAATTTTACATGCAGTGTGTTCTCCTGACCAAGATCGTCATATTTGTAGACTGACATGGGACCTTGATTCCTTCCTTTCCAGTGACAAATCTCCATTTTTGGTCAATGAATGAATTCCTCCAGAAAATCATATTACTGTTTTGTTGACTTTTTGTAACATTTCAGGGTGATCGTCTGCTTGTTTAAAAATTCCACAAATATTCAGTGAGAGTCTTCAGTGTGCATGTCTGAGTTGAGTATATGCACAGTACAGACTTGGTCCTCCCTGCACCACAGTGAAAACTAAAACCCACAAGTGATTCTCGTCTCATGGTAGAATGTAGACATGAAGGACTGCATGAAATATGACATGGGTACATTGGAATAGGCCAGCAGCTCCCACCACCACCCCAGCTATATTGTCAAAAGCATACAAGATGCTCATTATTATAGAATAAATTATGTGCTGCTTAAATTCATTTGTTGTGGTAGCATTTGGAGGTGAAGGCCTGTGGGAAACAATTATGTTTTGATGAGATGGTGAGGGTAGGGCTCCCAGGTGGGATTGGTTCTCTCAGGAGAGGAGATTCCAGAATGCTTGCTGCATCTCAGTCATGAGAGAAGGCAGCCAGTGGGAACTAGAAGGGAGGGAAGAACGAGGGAGCAATGTGTGTAATGAAAAAGGGAGGAGGAATGGCAGGCTAAGAATGATGGGATAGTAATCAGAGTCTCAAGGTGCCATGGAAGCATCCTATAACAGTGTCAATTTTCCCCATTCTTGTGGATGAGGAAATGAGTCTTAAAGTCATTGATGTCACTTGGATAGTGTGACCAGATTAATAAAAAAGCAGAACTAGAGTCAGATGAAAACATGTTTTGAGTTCTACTTCATAAGAGGTATTTTACTATTGTGTAGCTACACTTTTTGCTTTTACTGGACATCAGCAAAAACAGAGGCAAAACCTCTCCAGATAAATACATGGAATGGATCCATTTTAATCAATCATTTCCAGCAATGTTTAACATTCAGATACTCTCTCAACATTCAAACTTCTCTCCAATTTGACAGGAATTATGAGCCTGACATATTGCTTCACCCTCAGCTGGTCCACTCACCAGAAGCTGGGAGAATGGAGAACACCTGTGGGCATCTAAGAAAACCAGACTAGTATCAAGAGTTCCTAATTCAAAGTTTTAAAATTATTTATATATAAGCATAGCAACCTTTCCTTCCTAACCAATCCCTCTTCTATTTCTGGTCTTGCTTAAGTCATTTTTCTCCATCACAAGGAGATGAAACCTTGATACAATGTTTTGGGGTTTGACATTCTTTAGGGTTTTGATGGCCAACTCTTCTGGTGAGCCAGCAATGTTTCCATCATCCTGGATCTAGAGCCTTCATGTTTGTGAGTTAGGAAACCCCATCTGCTCTCTCTAGCCTCATGTTGGCTACTAGCTATGAACCTTAGAGAAGCCTTCCAGTGGGTCTGTGGGGCTCAAAGAAAATCAGCCACTATTGTTTGTGTGGTCTTCCATGATCCCTGTGAAAGACTGGGCTCCAAAATAAGGTGTCCAAAACTAAAAGGAGTCTGGAAAACATAGTCAGGTTAGCTTTATTTTAAGATAATGGTGTTCTGGTAAATGAAGGAGGGAAGAAGAAAAACAAAAAGAACTCAAACAGGATGCTTCATGACCTGGATAGATGTTTCTCACTCCACTCTCCAGATAAAATTTTTTAATGTAACCCATTTGAAGGAGAAAAGTTCATCAGTATTCTGCTTTTGCTAAAAGCATCTTTGCAAACACAGCTGTCATGTCAAATTCACATAATATTATTTTGAGCAGCTATTTAAGTGACTCCCAATGCATTCATAAATGAGATGTTCAATATTCTCAACTGTGAAAGCCCACATATCCTGGGTACGGGACATTGTCAGTGAGTCATATAAAGCTCACTGTGCTAATAGGTTGAGGTCTTGTTTTCCAGCGGCAGTGCATACATACCCATCGATTTGTAAAACCATTTATAGGTAAATGATCTTACACATTGCAACATCTGTTTGGCTCTTCATGGGATTTCTGCTTGTCAAAGTAGTAACGATAGATACTATAGAACTAATGGCAGTCCATCTGTATTTCTTGTGGATTGACTCTTTCATCTCTGTATGAAATGTTTTGTGTGTGATAGCTCATTAAGTCTTCCTAGCATTCTGTAAGGTATTTACTCTCCTCTTAGATGAATAAGAAAGGACATTTAGCTTTTTAAAATAATAAGCTGCATTCTCACACTGACTAAGAAAAACCCAGGGTCTCTCTAAGAGAAGCTCATGTATCTTTATCATTTCCCAGCTTAAACTCTGACACCCATCTGCCTAGGGAATCTGTCCAGGTAAGGTCTCTATTCCTGAAGGGCTTTGGAAGCTGTGTGCCATTCGCTTTCTCTCATGCCATTTGTCAACCAGACATTGATCTTGGCAATGAATGGTGACTTTGGCTGTGACCTCAGTGCCTTCTGCATTTGACACATTGCTGGGTCCTAACCTGTGAATTTAGACTTTAGAATTTGTGAGCAATTCTAAAGATTATTTATTTTTAAAATTGTTGGAGTAAGATTGTATAAAAGTGAAGGAGCAATAGTGATGACATAAAAGCACCCACCCACAGTCCTTGAATTTCTATGAACATAAGCAATAAAAATGCAGTTAACTATCCAACCTACATGTGTATACTCTTCTCTTATTATGAGTTTTTACAAGCAATAGTTTTGAATGTGTAAGAGTGTTATGAATTCAGTAAGACTGAAGACAAACACCTAGGAATGCCTTGGCCAATAAGGATCTTACATATTCAGTATATTAAGATTATCTCTTAATATGTATCTATCCTGTTGACCCTTTGAATCTGGCTTGTAACTTAAGAAATAATTGCCCTCGATAAGGTTTGTTTAAAACAGTGATCTGAGAGAGATTATTCAGTTCTCTGACTTCTTCTAAAAGGTAATTAGTGTCCCAAAGCAAGTTAGAGAAGCAGGCAGTGCAGTATAAATAAAATGATCATAGGAACATGTTGGAAGAAGAGTTAGAAAAATTATTAGCAAAAGGGGGGGAAGTGTTTAGAAATGTACTCTAAATGTCCTAGACTATTTTAAATTCAGCCCAGAAAGACTGGATTTTTAGTTGTATTGTGCTTTGATTTTTTTCAACCAAATTACTCTTTTAAATGCCAATTATTCATCTTCAAGGACGGATGTAATTCATCTAGATCTTGTAATAGAGACTTGCGCATTTTTCACTCCTTGATATTATCACAAGCATCTTATTCATGTCAAAAAAAAGAAACATGGAGGCCATTCTTCTGGTTCTGTCCTAGAGTCACATGTTCATGCCTTATTAGTATTTCAGACTAAGCAATAGCTTGGGCAGTAATTTGACTGAAGATTAATTGTAAGCTATGGGAATACAAGAACCTATTTTATTTTCATGATTTGTATCTTCTGCTGTTTTATTATCCAAATCAGAATGAGGACTCAGGGAACAAAGACAATGACACATTTGGTAATAGTGAAGATGTACACCCCCTTCTCTAGTCTCCCAAAGGATTTGGCTTGTCATCGATTTCAAGGCTGTCCATGGCTGCACCTCTCTTGCTATGTGATTCCCAGTGGGAATGTGAAGTCACAGAGAAAAGATTTAATCCAGAGCCCAGGTAAAAATCCACAGGGCTTAGCAAACAGATGCTGATCATAGCCTGGGACTGTTTAGAATAGTTTGGATTGCTTTATAGTTGATTGGTCTTTCATGGAAGAGTGTAGCCTATTTTAAAAATTAATGCTAAGGAACCACATTTTCTTATTGCTGTTTCAAATGTAGTTGTTGTTTGTTGAAGTAACAGTTTTAGTTGGGGAGAGTAGGGAGAACAAATATGGCTTGGTACCAAAGGGCCTGGGATCTATATCTATAACCAGTCTAGCTTGGAAAATCAATAAAGCCCCAGTTTATGCAT
Source organism: Lophiomys imhausi (assembly GCA_907164525.1). Lineage (NCBI taxonomy): Eukaryota > Metazoa > Chordata > Mammalia > Rodentia > Muridae > Lophiomys > Lophiomys imhausi. The sequence goes on from CAJQZJ010032856.1 coordinate 2,524,111, forward strand.
CTTTTATAAAATAAAGCTGATAATAGTATTTATATCATGTGGTTGTTGAGTACATTAAATGAGTTGTACATATAAAGTAATCCTAAGAGTGACTGCCACATCAGGAGTACTCATTATAGATTAGCTTTTAATGTGTCCTTAAAGAGCATTCCTGGTACAGGTACAACAAAAGCACAGAGTTGATATTTGTTGTGTAGCATGTGTGATATCTGCGTTAGGCATTAGGAAGAATACAGAGAAATGAGCCTTTTCAGTTCCTAAGGGTTGGCAATAGAAGTAAAAGAATCATTCAAAAGAAACAGCCCCATGACCTCTACAACAAAGAGATCAGTGTGTGCTGAAATCATCAGAGAGGATGTAACGAATGTTATACTTGAGCCAAGCTTAGGAAAATAGATGTGGTTTAGAAATATCTTTTTAAAACTTAAACCTGAAAGTGCCATTCCCTTTGCAAACTTTTTTGGTGTGCCTATTTTTTGAAGTGATTTTTTAATAAATGTTTCTGATATCTGTGTCTCTTTCTACCCTTATAAAGTCGGAATATCTAAATCAAGGTGAGAACAGTAGGAGTCTGCATTTGCATGGGGATCAAGTGGCTTTTTAATCAACCAAGTAATGGAATTTCTATCTTGGAGTCTCAAATAGGTTTAGGCTCTGTGCAATTCATTGCAGCCACTCCTAGTCATGAACTGTAAGAAACAGAAATAACATTCTCCAGTTCTTGGCTTAGCACTTGCTCATCTTTGACGAGAACCCTCCACTCCCTTCCTTGGCCAGTTGTTATCTTTCTGTTGTTCTCTCCTTGACTCTGGCCCTGAGTACAATTGTGATTCTGTGTCATTCAATGCACTGGATTATAACTGTTCAGTGTCAGACCCACTGCACCAGTTAAACTTTCTTTACTTATTGCCACTTTGAGGTTTAGTTACTGGTCAGTAAAGCAGATGATCATGGAAATCTAGACTGTATGGTCATCTGAGGTCTCTTTGTTTAAAAAGAAGACTTCTTGGATAGACAAGGTAATTTTTACCTGCAGTCCTAGCTCTCTGGAGATCAACAAGGAAGAATCCCTTGAGCCTAGGCTGAAAGTAACCCAAGTGACACTGCACAGTTCTGTTTCAAAAACAAATAAACAACAATAGCAAATGGGGTTTCTAACCTGGGTGTGCCAGTAGAAGTCTAATGCTAATATCTGGGAGACGGATGAAAGAGGGCCAGGAGTTGGGCTGAACTGCCTCAACCTTCCACTGCCCCACAAACCAGAGAAGTGTATTTCTAGATTCCATTCTGCAGGCATCTGCATATACTTATGCAGGCATAAGTATAAGTAATTTACACTTAAAATGGCCATCTGTAATAGCAGCATTTAAGTGTCAGACCACTTTTCTAAATCTTAAAAATGAAAATTAACAAGTGTCTCCCAGAATTGAATAAATAGATTCAGAGAAGAAGAGGGGTAGATAAACATTTACAGGAAATAGTGAGAAATGGTCACTGATTTTCTATTCTGGACACTGTCTGGGAAAAACTGTAAGAAGCTAAAAACCATGTAGAGCTGACAGAGAGAAAATAGGAAGAATCTTGAGGTATAGTCAGAGGGCTGAGTTGAATGCTGGTCTGTCGTCACAGCTGTTGTGTGACAGACTTTTCTTAGGGAGGCATGAACAAATAAATGCCTATCCACCCCGGACAGGCAACTGAGCACTGACCAAAGTAAGAACATAGCCAAAGTCTAACTTGTTGAACTAATGAATTTTATTGGGGTCACTTACAGGAGCAGCAATGACTCAAAGACAAGTGCATAACTGGTGCCCATCCCAGCACAGTGGATGATTTACCAAAATTGACAACCTGGCCTGCACACTGCACAGTCTGCAGGAAGCTCAGTAGGCTAGAGGGTGTCCTTTCCAGGTAGCTCTGTTGGTTACAACCTCATCCAGGAAGCTTTGCTAGTTTTTGCTTATTGTAGGCAGTTGATTGGTCTTTGTTTCTTCCAGGTAGTTGGGCTTATCTGGACTGGTGTAAGAGTGACTCTCCTCCATGTTTTGTTTGGGGAAGGAGTGGCCTAGTGAATCTGGTCATTTTCAGGGACTTCCTGAATCTATTTTGAGTTGTTGATTTCCTGTCTTTATGAACTTTTCTGCAAGGTAGAAATCTCAGGGGGAATTGCCACACACACACACAAAAGGTAGAAATTTGAGGAATTCGAAAGAGGAGAATAAATAAGAATTGAGCCTCCAGTAGTCTTCATGGGATCCAGGAGGATGTGGATCAAATGGTCTCTAAAGTCTATTTTAGAACTAATATGGTACAGTGCTATCATTCTACAAAAGTAGATAGACACTGACTTATACCAATCAAATCTTATTGCCTTCATGTGTTAAAACTTTCTGCTTAATTTATATTGTAAATTATTGTCCATAATATATAGTAGGTTACCTATATGCAATGGAAGTTGTAGCTAAGAAGTAGTGGAAACCTGCTCTTACCGATCCTGGGATTTGAAACTCGTTGGTAAACCACAGTTACTATTAACTATCTAAACATACAATTGAATAACTCAGTGAAGGCTGGGCTAATCAGTATTCAATATCCACTTCTTGCTAATTATTTTGGTATTATCTGTGCTCTTGAGGTGACTTAGTTCATTGTACATGTGATCCAGGGATGATTATGACATCCTTATTTCCCATCCCTTTCCAAGGATGTATTTAATTCATCACTTTGGTAGCTTGAAGCTAGACTGAGTGGTAGTTGATGCACCATGGAAGCCAGTGGTAAACTGTGAAAATCTCCTCTGGGGAGCCAAGTATTAAAGATAAGCTTTTACCATCTAGTTGGGTCAAATATATAGAAAGATCTCATTGTTAAGAGGAGTTATGACCCAACTCAAAAGTTACACTTAATAATGTTCCCATTGTTGCTGAGCGTCAAACACCATACATGTCTTCTCCTGTGAGACCAGCTGCAAGAGGTTTTTGTTTTTGTTTTGGTTTTGGTTTTTCAAGACAGGATTTCTCTGTGTAATAACCCTGTCTGTCCTAGTCTTGCTTTGTAGACCAGGCTGGCCTTGAACTCACAGTGATCCACCTGCCTCTGCCTGCCAAGTGCTGGGACTAAAGGCGTGCAAAACCACAGTTTCACAGGGGATTGACTTAGGTTGTGGGAGTGGAGAACGGCTGGCTGCTGTGTTATCATTCAATTTATGTTCCTTTAAAAACTAGCTTTCAACCTTCGCAAGAAATATCTCCCTTTTGTTCCCCAGAAGAGTCATTTCTTTGAATTATATCAGCACATCATTTAAAATATCGATATAAAATGTAGTATCCACAAATGAGAGAAAAACAAGTGATATTTGTCTTTTTTGAGTCTTCCTTCTTTTTACTTAGTTTATTGATCTCTGTTTTCACCTGTCCTCCTGGAAGTAACATAATTTCCTTTATTATGGCTGAATAAAGCTCTATTATACATATGTTTTTTAAATCAAATTTCTATGGATAGACATATCGGCTGCTTCTATAACTTGGTTATTATGAATAGTGTTGTCACAAACATAAACTTATAAATCTCTTTTCTATGTTGACTTTTACACATTTATGTCCAAGAGTGGTATATGACTGATTCATGTGGTCTTCTATTTTTATTTTAGGTTTTTTTTCCCAAGGATTTGTTTTTGTATTTTAATTTTATATGGATAGGTGTTTTCCTGTGTTTATATGTGCTCCGTGCACACGCCAGGTACCTGTGGAGGACAGAACCTCCTTTGAAACTGAAGTTATAAATAGTTGTGAACTGCTGTGTGGGCGCTGGGACTTGAAAACTCAGCGAGTGCTCTTAGCTTCTATCTGAGCCATCAGTCTAGCCACTTATTTTTAGTTTTATTGAGGATCCCTTCAAAAGTTTCCAAAGTGACTTAGAAATCTATGTTTCTATCCTAGTGTATGATGGCACCCACAGCTCTCCCCCACATACTCATAGCATTTCCCAGTCTGCTCTGTCTAATGGTTGCAATTCTGACTGGATTGTGCTTGAATCTCAGTGGAGTTTTAATTTGTGTTTCCTTGATGACTAAGGATGTTGAACATTATTTTTCACATGGGCGCCCATTTGTGTTTTATCTTACAGGACTATGTATCAATTTATTCTTTTGTGTATCAATTAGATTGAGCTCTTACTGTTCAGGTTTTGAGTTCTCGAACTCTCCTAGACAGGCATTGATCATCTACCTGATGTACTCCTGTTCTACAGCCAATGCGTAGTCTCCCTTGCTGTGCAGGATTTTATTTTTTTAATTTCATATAAACCAATTGTCAAAATTGTGGGTTTATTTTGTTAGGTATCAGAACTCTTTGCTGAACATCCTTGGCTACATGGAGATCTTGAATCCTCTCCCTGTTTTTCTCCAACAGTTTCAGATATGGGTGAATATGCTCAACATACATGTATACTTCTGTGAAATTACATTTGTGAAACATGTTGCTATGAGCAGTGAATATAATCTAATTTAAAATAAAGAGTTTCTTTATTTCTTTGTATAAACTTACTCCTCATCACAGTGGACACAAAATGAGATGTTGAGTCAAATACAGTCTCAAGATCTGCCTTTTTAACTAGCCTTCCAAAGAAACACTCCTCAGAGCTTGTAATTCTTCAGAAAAAGCCAAAGAACCTGCCCCCCTTTTGTGAGCACTGCTGAAAAACAAATTGTGATCATGTTACATTATATTCTTGTGAACAGCAACTGGTGAAACATTCTTCAGGAATTTCACAACTTTTCAATTATACTTTAGAGAGTTATAAGTTTTTCTCTAACAGCTGTTTATGTAACAAAGGCTCTTGGGAGCTTCTCTTTCTGTGTCTGAAAAGTTAAGAAAGGTGTTCTCCAGCCTTGGGATAGTGTCTCAAGAATGGTGAAATATCTTTGATTTAAACAGATATAATTAAAATGTAACATACTAGTAGAATTTATTTCAATTGAACTTTAACTGGATATAGAGTGAAGAGTCAAATTCTTTGAAGTCAACACAGAAGTTCTTACTAGGAAACGAGAGGAAATGGAATGTCCACAAGTATGAAAATGATCCTGATGCCAGCACAGAGGTGCTGACGACTCATGAGAAAAATAAAATGTGAACTCTACTGTCCGGTTTTCCAAGTTGAAACTTGAGATTAGAGATCATCATAGTAGGTTGGTAACTGCCAACCTCAAACTCATTGTGCTGAAATAGAGTATGGTATGGAGATGGCCATGGGGCTCACTTTTGCTTCTCTGGTTTTTGATGTACTAAGGTTGAGACCTATTGATTTAGAAGCAATCATTGAGAATTTTGTCAGCTGGAAAATGAACTGTGAAAGTAGGGCAATAGGAGGACTGGATGAGTCCATGCACGGGAAGTGTTTAGTGCAAACAGTGTGCTGATTTAGAGTTAAGTACTGCATGGTTAGCCATACCACTGCTCTCTTGTTGTTGCATTTGTTAAGGGATTGTGTGTACTATATGGAATGAAAATAGAATATTTCTGGTCACTACAGCTATTTCATACCTTCAATACCATTCTGACGCCAACACGCATCTGAAGTGCTGTTTTTAATTTAGTATGATCATAGATGTTCAACATCCGTCCTAGCACTTTTCAAAGCTAATCACATATACAAAGACTTTATTTAAACGTTTTACATTTCCAAAAGAGTTGCAATTAATTTTATTATATCAGAAATATTGAATGCTGGTGTAGAATTGTGTTTCTCTTTTTACCTTGCACGTGGAAGCCAGTTCGTACTTTCCTTACAAACAAGAGGTATTTATAAAAGCCTGTAACAGAGTGACAATGAGTCATAATACAATATGCTAATTCCCGTGGAACCTGTAGCAGCTCAGCTCCTCCCTGGCATCTCAGGTTCTTGGAGCAGGGGGAATGCGTTCATCCCTGAGAATACAAGTAAATGTGTTCCATCTACTGAGAACCTGGACAATTCTTCTAGGCCATGCTGAGATGTGACGGATGGTCATGAATTAGATGAGAGCTTTGTGGGAAGGAGGCAGCAAAACAAGAAAAGCCACTAAGATTGATTAATTTGACCACACCAAACGAGAATACAAATGCACAATTTTTTTTTCTGGCTCCCACGAAGTGACACATCATTTATGCTTCACAGCAATGAGAACAAAGATGAAGGGTTTTATTTCTGAGAGAGAAGAGCTCACCACACTCTCTCTTTCTATGTGAAGGCTTTTCATAATGCCCATGCCAGTGAGCTTGCATGCATGACAGTCTTCCATAAACCCTGTGTGAAAATTAGAGTGTCAAACGGTCACCATACCATATACTGTCTAGTGTGTGTTTGGTGGGCCACAGTTTTCAGTATGCTTGTGTTAGAATGAGTAACTAGGAAAAAAAAAAACAAAGTGTAGTTTATTCTAAAAGAAAGGATTACATGATTATTTGTATTATAAAATTATTAGCTATGAAAAAAATTACATGAAAGCCAACTATTTGTAACTTTTCTAAGTATCAAAGTAACTTTTCATTATGAGTTTTGTATTTTATATGGAACACAAATGTGTTGAAAATGCAAAACTAAATATTTTCCTTTATTTTAATGGTGTCATGAAAACAATACAATATTTGTATTTGGATGTGATCCAGTGAGTAATTCCTAATTCGATCCATTCTGAGTTTATATAAAATTTGAAAATGGAGTCTGATATGCTTTACAGGACACAGAACATTACTTGATAGCATTCAAAAATTTAAAACACATTATACTGGACATATTAACAGATATACAGTAGCAAACAGTACATTGCCAGATCTAAATAACTTGAAACAGTACATTCCCTCCCAATCTAGGCAACTTGAAAAGGATTCTTAGATCAGTTTACTGATGTAAAGTGAATGAACAAATGGCACTAATTTTTGTATTAGTCTATTGTGTAAAGTACAAATTAAATGCTTAATGTAGCAAACAAGACAAAACCTTTTTGGTTGCTACTACTACTATTAATATTTATAATGTGTATGGGAAGGGGTGGAGGCATAGAGAGATTGAGCTTTTACCCCAAGAACATGTTATCTAGTAAGTACTCTAGGTTAATTCAGTAAACCAGGTACAGCCAATGCTGAAGCTTAAGATATCCTTCCATTTAATGGATAGTGAATGCTGAGGAAAGCTAGAATGCCTGCCAAATGCCTAATAAATCTTTTGTTTTTGTCTGTGTACTTTTCAGCAGCTCATTTCCTGTGTAGCCTCTTTCAAAAGGTGCTGTATTAATTAAAAAAGAAGCAATGAAAACACTGCTCGATATTCATAACTCCATTAAACTGATGTGATTTTAATAACTGCTGAGGTGTTGTTGATTCATTTCCACTTGCTTGGTTGTACTCTGTTTATCCTGGAGGCCCTCAGACATCATCTAGTAAAGTAGTTAGGTCATGTGATTGGTAAAAACGATGTTTGTCAGACTTGTCTTTTAGATATTTTTGAAATACAGTTAAAATATCAACTAGAAGTTTTTTGTTTTCTCTCCTTGTCAATGAGACACTTTGCCCTAGTGGTGCTGCCTTGTAGGCCCCCAGTGTAGGAGGAGGCTCTTGGCCCTCATATGACTGCTGAACTGGGGTGGGGGACTGTTATGTAGGGACACTCCACTCCTGAGGAGTGGGATGGAAGGGATAGGGGGTAGAGGGTGGGAGGGAGGGACTGGGAAGGGTGGAAAGAGGACACGATGATGGAGATGTAACCTGAAGCAATAAATAAATCAATTTAAAAAAGTATTTTTCATCATAGTAGGTAAGTTTTAAAGATACAAGTAATATAAAAATTCAAAGATTAACCACATGTACATACCATTAGAATTAAATTGTCATCTTACCATATTTATTATATATATTTAAAACCATTTTAAACCCTTATTCTTCCTTGCTCTACCATGTCTTAAATACAGTGATCTACTCCCATGCAAGTAGGATACGTACTCTGTTCCTTGCTATATTAATTTTGTAAGCCCCACTTTACACAAATCACAAATCATACATGTTCTATTTGGAATATGCATTTTTCTTTATTCACTAGTTTTCTTTTTCCCTCAATTATAGGACTATATGCTACCTTGTGAGGAATAATTTTGATGATTTTAAACTTTTTGACATCATAGATCATATCTGGAATCTCATTAAAGGCAAGGGAACTTTTATTTCAGTCTCAGCGATATCCTAAGAAAAGGAAGTTGTGCAGTCAATGAATATTTGTGAAATAAATAGATAGATAGATAGATAGATAGATAGATAGATAGATAGACAAACAAACAATTCATTAGTGCCATGAAGGACCTTGTTATGTCTGTTCATGCACATTTGGAGAATTTCTTTACAGTACTTTACTAGAGTAAAAATGTTAAGTATTGATGCAAATAGAATTATTGGTTTTGCTGATAGCTCCTTAATCCCCAACACTCCACAATGGCTATCGCAGTTTATTCTCTAACAGTGTATGAGAATTTCCTGTTCATTATATATTTGCAACTCTTGTTTTATTAGATTTAACTTTTCACCCCATGTTAGGTGACATATTTGTCTCATTGGTGTAATTATCTACTTAGTCTTTAATCTATCTTTTGTAATCATTAGCAATGTTTCCTGGCTCCTCAAATGCTTGTAACACAGTGGTTCTTTACTGCTATGATTCCTTGCACCCAACAGCACTGTTTTACTTCATTTTAATTCTACCAATATCAGAGGCTTATGTTACAGAAATACTAATCACAGCACCACAACATCTCTGACAATTTAAAGTCTAGATGATATGTAACATTAGCCATCAAGTGTCCTAGTGTTATGATAAAATATTAATACAGAACTATTCCGTCAAGAGCTCTTAAAATTTTTCATACTTGATACTTTGCTGTAATTGTAATTAAATGGAGACCATGAGTCCCCATGGCTCTGAAAATTGGTCATTTTTTGCATTTGTCACATCTAAGGCATAAATCATGAACTGTCCCTCAGAAGCCTTATCTTCTAGTTTGGGAAATGTGAAGTTAATTTCATGTGCCTCCCTGATAAGTGTTCAAGTTGACGGTATATCACAGGGCTGTTATGTGTTTTAAAACAGCATTACATTAATTTGATGGGACGTCTGCTTCAGTGGAGAATGAATTCGATATGCTGAGAGCCATATTATAAATCTCTGGAAACATGGGAGATGTACAGAACTTCAAATTTTCATAACAACTTTACCCGAAAGTTACAAAGGTTAACTTATTCCTGTCTTTGTATTAATGTGTTACACAATGTATGTAAAGAGCTAAGAACATCTAAGACAGAATAGATGTTTAGGAGAATAAAGGTAGAGAAAGATCATAGGACTGTAGAAATGAAATGGATGTAGAAGGAAGAGACAGATCTGCTCAAGTAAATGTATCTTTTCCCTTACCTGTGGGTTGTGTTATAATAACCTAGCTTGGTGTTATTTGAAGCATCTGGAATCAGATCATACCTGTATTAGTTATGTCTCTTGTTACCATGACAAAATACCCAACAATAACAACTAAACAAGGGGGAATTGACTTTGGCTCAGAGTTTGAGGGCACAGTCTGTCACGGAAGTCATGGAAGCAAGAGCGTGAGGCAGCTGGTCAAGCACCTTCTGGTGAGCAGAGAGAGATGAATCCTGCTGAGTCACTTTCCTTCTCCCTTTTACAATTTTTTTTAATAATTTATTTTTTATTTCTTCAAGTAACATCTCAATCACAATCCCCTCCCTACTCCCTCCTCCAGTCCCACCCTTCCACTCTCCTCCCCCTCAAACCCCCATCCTCTTCCCTTTTTTTTTTTTTTTTTTTTTAGTTTAAGGTATTTATTTTTCCCCCCCAACAGCTCTCCCTTTCAGTCCAAATAATGGTTCTTTTTCTTATAACTATAAATACAATACAAAACAACAGAAATAAATAGGCCACGATTATAAGAGTTATATGGCTTAGCATACATTCCCAATGTCCAGTCCATATGTATTTGGCACCTGACTTTAACATTCTACTATCTAACCATCTCCATGAGTTTAAAGTTCTATATCTAACTCAGCTTTCATACTAACTTGCCTCATAATTTTAAAAATATCTTCTTAGATCCAGAACACCCTCTTGATTCCTAAACAACTCAAAATTTAACTATGAGACTCTAGCTATCTATTCTTCAACCACCTCAGAGACCTGAGAGGGATAAATATATCTGATTATATAGGAAGTGCAGGGCCTGCAGCTTCCAAAACTAAAAAAATGACATACCAGTGGCTGCCTGGACAGTTCCCATTTTCTCTCCATACATTACAGCATCAATCTTCAGCCATTTGGCCCCATTTCTCTGACAGACATTGGTTGTAGAGCAGGAATTATAAAGGACTTACCTACCCTGTCTTGGCAGAGCTAGGCTGTTGACTTATCTGCTTCCAAGTTTTGTCCTTTTTGGACAGAAGTCTGTCTACAGTTGAAGCAAGTGGTTTTTCTTGCCAAGAGAATGGCTTACCACCAATTCAGTCATCTCCCACTGGTCTTGTTAAATGGGTTTTGGAGGTTAGACCCAGGGACTTCTCTCTTTTGCTTTTCTGTATCCTCCTTTCTCTCCTATATAGGAATGAACAGACTTGAGAAAAATGGGACATAGACATAGTATAGGAAAGATCAAGAAAAAAGGACAGATTATTGAATATAGCCTTATACCTTTGTATGCTGATACAAAATTAATATTATATTTGGCTAAATTGGTATTGATCATTGTATATTAATGCAAAATTAAGATTTTATAGGGCTACATCAGTATTGATCTTTGTATATTGATACAAAATTAAGATTATATTTGGCCACATTGGTATTGATCTTTGTATATTGATACAAAATTAAGGGTAACGCTTCTTAAAGGTATTGTTCGTAGTAATACTTAAAAATGAAATGTCAAGTTTCCCTTTTACAAATTTATTGGTGCTGGACACTAGCCAGTGAGGTGTTACTAGCCACACTGAGGGTGGGTCTTCCTGCTTCAAGGCACCCGATCCAAAAAATTCCCTACCTGTACCCCAGAGGTATACTCCCATGGTTTGTTCTAAATTCGGTGAAGTTGACAGTGATGATAGCAATCTCAATACTCTAAAGGAATCAGAAGACATTTTGTTTTTATGTGGACCGAATTCTGTCAAAATAGGGCCAAAAAACCAGCAGTCAAATTTGCAGTCACTAGGAAAACTTTAAAATGGCCTGAAGGAAATGTGCTGGTTTTGAGAATGTAATTGAAAAACTGCATTCAAACATGAGAGTTAATGAGACAGTGCATGGTTAAGTAGAGCTCACAAATAATCATGAGTGGGTTTTGAGTGTTTGCTTTTCCTTACCAAAAGCACTTTCGTAAGAATGGTTTCGTGGATAAAAATCTGAACATTATATAAGCTTTATCAGTATTTTTTCTCAGCTGTTTTTCCTGGTTGAACTATCAAGAAGAATTGATGTATTCATGTTATGTCAAACAGGAGAGATTACAGTTTATCGATCACATGCTCCCTGTTAACCTTGCTGGGATAGTACAATACTGACAGTGGTTGGGGGATTAAGAAATGTATAGGTAGAAGCTAGAAAGCTGTGGCTGGACTCTAGCTGATGACTAAGACTGTGTTCATCTGTGATTCCCAACCAACTTTTAGGCAGAGCCTCTGCCACAGCAGTTCAACAGGAGGGGGTGCAGGGAAGCAGAGGATTCAAAAGGAGTGGAGAGAACAGAAGAAGTATGGAGAAAGGACAAAAAGATTATGCAACAAGAAAGGGTTATTTACAGCTTGAGGAAATACATGAATGGACATCTTAGTTGCCTTGATTTTTAAAGGAGGCCAAATGCTTCAGGCTAAAGGGATTGAAGGATTGATACCAAGGGCAATTATATGAATTCTTGAGATAGAACTGAGATTATTTATCAACAAAATTTCCTGGGAGAATGATGTGTCAGAATGTGGAAAATTTCCAGTGTGCTTGTAAGAATTCCCTAAAGACATATGAAAGATACTGAGATATTAATAGAAAGTATTTATTCCACATAAGACAGCTGCTTGGGAGAAGGAAGATAGAGAAGGAAAGTTTAGAAAAGCCATGCCTTTTGAATTCAGGTCAACAATGGCAATCTACAAGCAGCTGAAGAAAGATGTGATGATTTGCAGAGAAAACTGCCAGAAAGCCCAGAGTGTCAAGGAAATGATTTCTTAGGGTTTTGGTTGGTATCCAAAGGAGAGGTGGAAAAGGAAAAGCTACAGTAGTTTTGAGTTAAAACTGGAAAAGCAGGTAAGCTCCTCAAAGTAGACCTGTAAACAACCACCTGGGGAGAGGATCCTGGGATTGTAAATGCATTATATTATTAAGGGGATAATTAATCCTCCCAGCTCCTAAGCAAATCTTCGGGCAAATCAGCTTTCCTTCAGAATGGTCTTCTGGCCAGGTAACTGACATACCCAGTTAGAACACACAATAGTGTGTATGTAATATTCTGATCTTTGGAAGTCGATCTGAATATCATGTTTCTAGACAGGGTCAGAAATAGAATTCATATTCCATTCTTCTGATTAAGAAGAAACCTTCCCCTAATGAGCCTCAAATAAGCCCTGATAAGCCTACTTTTTCATATAGTTAATGGGAGGTAGGATCTATCTAACATGGAATGAATGCATCCTTATAGCCCCCAGGCTTGGTAATTAATGCCTGTCTAGCTGCCTTATGATATCACTGCTCTGTACATGGTAGGTATTGGTAAGCCCGTTGCCTTACAGTACATTCAGAGTGGGATATATGACTTTTAAATATCAAAATAGAATAAAAGTACTGATGAAATATTTTGCATGATCTTAAGTCAACATTAGAACTATATAGGTAAGAGGGTTTTGTTCCCAGGGTTAATCAGGGTATGGTGTTAACAGGGCTTACAGTAACAATTCTGAAAACTGTGAAATATATCAGACTTGATCATACTAATTCATTTATACTGTTGACCTTAAGTTAAATATTATCTTTTGGTATTGTAGATTAAGAGTATGTTTTCCATGAGAAAACCTTGAATCTGATTGATTACCTTATAAATGCACTTTTGAGGAATGAAGGTGTATTAGACATTCTCACTGAATTAATACAGAGAATACTAGAGTTTTATCATTTGTACATGTCTTCACATTTCATTCTGAATAAAAGGAGGGTCCTCTGTATTTTTAGTCTTCAAGAACTTTGGTTGGTTCTTAGGTTACATTTTTACTTAGTATTATTGTTACTATTATTGTTTTGTGGTACAGTGGGTCAATTCTAGGGCCTTGCATACTCTGTGCAAATTCTCTAATGGCTGAACGAAAACTCTGTCTAGCTCCTATCATATTATAAATGAAGAATTTCTTACTCTCTTGAACCCCATCCTAACTAGAATCCCTTCTTACACTTAGCAGTTACACTAGGTCTCCTGCATAAAAGTCAGTGGACAATTTGATTTTTCCATAGGGTTTTGCCTCATCATTCTCATCATTCATTCAAGTCCCTGAATTGAATTCTTCCCATTTCCCTGGGTCCTATGCCAGCACAGCTCTGCTACATTCACTACAATAACAATATATTTATATATTGGTGATATGCCCACATACACACATTCCCTTTCACATCCAGAAGCAGAAGCGCTTAGGAAAGGCAGTCTGTCCTCTTTCTCTTACAATCCGAAGAGTACTCTATACCATGCTTAGAAAAAAAAAAAATAACTAAACCGGTTGCAGTAATGAGCAAGCTTCTTACCCTGCCCCCCAGCCCAGCCAGTTCCCTTTCATGGGCTCCCACAGAGCTCTGTCTAAGCTAACCAAGTCTTGGCTTAGTGCTCTCTTCGTGCAATGTCATTTCTTATTTATTCTTGGGAAAGTGAGAGCAGGATCCAAGCTAACTTTCTCTTTCCTGCACATCTCTAGTGAATCTCTATTTGTAGCTCCTTTCAGGGCTTCTGCTTCATGTCTGTCATCTTCCTTCCCCCAGCAGAGGATGAGAGGAAATGGCAATGTTTACACTGAGATGGAGAGCCTGGGCCCTTGAACCCAGAGGCTGGATCTGGCCTAGTGGTTCTGTTCAGCTGCTTCCAGGTGCTTCCACACAGCAGTCAGAAGTCAACTGTGTCCAAAGAGCAGCTTCCACTATCCTGTCTGCTTCTTGATGCTCCATGCTGTGTTTCTTCCTCTTCTTACAAACTTTTTTTACAGGGATAGCAAGCTCTTGGTGCCACTGGCTCTTCCTTCAGTTCAAGAAAGCATTCTCCCTCGGAAGATCAGATTGTTTTCAATGAACATTATTTTAATATAAAACTACCCAGAATGAGTGCTAACTAGGCTCTCTATGGTGAAGTCACTGCCCAGAATGTGTCACGGTAAGGGAGGTGACATTCTGGCAGACTTTAGAGTTTGTGGTTTGTTTTTTCTTATATAGGGGGATGGTTGGGATGTCTGTGCTTAGCTGGAAGTGAAATACCTTTCTTCATTTCTTTTCTTTTCTTTTTTTCTTATAACAAATTTCTCTTCCTAAATCTGCTAGGAGAAATGGGAGCCTGAAAAGGCACTGAACCTGCTTTTACTGTACCTGTCATTGAAGGCAGGTGACGCTCACATCCTTTGGGACAGGACTTCATTTTTTAAATGATGCACAGGGGCTGGATAAGCTAGTGGCCTTGGTGAAAATGTTAGTATGGTACTGTCAAATCCACAGCTTCTCATCACTCTTTTTTGCTGAAAATATGTTTGGGAGTCAGGAGTCAGCCTTGCTTATGTAAAAGAAAATGCACCAGATGAGAAAGGAAGTCTTTTAACCCCATGGCACTGAGTTTACTCAGGGTGACGTTTATGTCCTAGGTAGAAATGGGACATTCATCAATTAGGGCTTAGTTAATACTTCTCTTGGTCAAGTGTGGTCGTTTATTTTTTCAGTTAGTCATTGAAAATGGACAGACATAGACAAGTTGAAACTCCATAGCTATCAGAGTCTGTCTGGTGAATACCATAAACTACCTAAGCCTAAGAGGATACACTACACAATTCTCTCATCCCACAAGCCAGCCACAGTATATAACATGGTAGTGAAAGCACATTTTGAACTAGATTCTGGTAACCTATGAACGTCACTATCAAATCAGCACTATCATCTTATTTGTTCTTACAAGTTTCATACCGGTGATCTGTTGGTCCCCTAGAGAGTGCCTCAGGGAAAATACATGCCAAGCTGGTGTGGCAATATTCTTGAAACAGAAATAGCTAGAGAAACTGGTAAAACATAAGATCCTATTGGAGCCTCAGGTTTGGGACTCTAGATTTCTGTGTTCCTGTTCACAGGCTATTAAGGTCCTGTCTTTAAATTAGTAAACATTTCTTGAGTACCTACTCAATTCACCCATGAAAAATATTTTTAATAATGATGATACCAATTAATACTTTTAGTACAATAGAGATAACAGTGGTTAATACCTCATGTGTAAACAGCCTTATTTAGAGTCTGGACTCTACATTAAAGTACTTCTCATATAACAGATTGCTCCTAAGATGGATAATGAAACACTTTCTCTGTCTTCCATGAAGTTCATGAATACAGATATGTGCACATACACATCATGTAGAATGTTGTAAGTTATTTTCAGCCATATAACAAAATTATAGGCATTTTCATAGTACAAAGAAAAATAACTTTAACTATTCCCTTTTTGGGATAAAGAACGTACGAATTTGTATGCAACTTTCCAAAGTTAGTCAATGAATATAACAACATATGTGGCAATAACTTTTCTCTATGTAAATGGAGAGTACTCTGTATGTTTCTGATTTAGAGATACTCTTAGATACCTTTTTATTGAAGCTTATAGAAGGAGGTTTTGTTTTTCAGTAGTATTACATTTTCTGCATACATCACGCTCTATATGACAATTTATGTAGATTCAGTGCCCAGCTTTATTCTGCTAGGGTTTTAGGCTAAGTGAGTATGATCGTGTACTCTTATTCTTCACATGTCACATCTAACTGAAACTTTAACCAGCTCTATTCATAAGACATCAAGGTGTTTTTGCAAGTTTTCAATGGGCCAAATTAGCAAATATTTTAGGCCTGGAGTGTCATAAAGAGTCTGTCCCAGCTATTCAAGTCTACCATTACGGTAGAAAAGCAGCCACTGCGAAATGTATCGATTGATGAACATAGCTAAATTTCAGGAAAATCTTCAAAATTGGTCACAGGCTTGATAGAAGGGCAGGAATTTGCAATCAGAATAACACCAGAAGGCAATTATTTTGTTGATGAGTTTGTGTATACATAGTGCCCTTTCATGGCAACAATTGTACCTTCTGTTCTCCTCTATGTTTGTATAAATCTATATATGCCTGTTGAGTCAAGGAATTAATTCACAACAAGATGCAAAGTCAAGCAATTGTTTTACCACTTGCTTACTCTAAATATTAGTTTTCTCTAAATAAAAGTTGCTTTGTATCTGAAGATAGTTATGTCTATTTCTAGTTAGTTGTGCCCATTTTCGTATGCAGCTGATGTAGAATATAGATTTTAAAGTTATGATGTTACCATTAATAATTATTTTTTATAGAGTGATATAAGAAAAATTCTGTAACAAAGCCAAGGTTATGCTTGCCTTTAAAATCTTGCTTTCTTGTTGCTGATCTGCTGTAAAATCACAAGATGCCATAACTATGTTACTGGTTTCACATGGAATTTCTGATTACGATGTGTCCAATTTTCCTTTTGTTCATAAAAAAATCAAGTGAGAATAACTGCTAAAATTACTGAGTGATTTATGTTAAAGCAATAAGAGCTAAATTAAAGAAGTAATATTTTCTCATGGTCAGTATTCTGTTCTTCCTACCCCTCTTACAACTATGATATTTTGAAACTGTCTATAATTACAATTATGTCCTTCAGGAACATGACATATTGTAGATTTGTTTTCTTCTAACAGCACAGGAAAGGATAAACCACTTATGCATAAATCACAATAAAAGAAAAACCCAGGCAAGGTAGATGCATGTTCTCATTCTTGAGAAAGAAGAGAGATTTCTACTTCTTATCTACAATGCTCTTATATAATAACTTTGGCATAGAGTGTCAAGCTTCTATTGGTTTAATTGCATTCTTTCTGATACTCTTCATTAATTTTCCAGATTCTCAGTACTGAAATCGTGGAAGCATTCAAAGTATAAGTCTAACTGTGGGTAAAGCAATCAAACACTATACTGGTCTCTAGAATTATACTAGGACCCTGCTGTTATTGCTACATTATTTTGTAACTTGCCCTACTTCTCACAGCCACAGTTATAAAAACAGGTTAACTCCAGATCACAGCCTTTCCACATTATGTTGTAATGCACCATTTCAAATGGTGACATATTGAGGGCATCATATTGACAGGCAATCACTGGATTGATATGCCCAAAATCTCATAAAACTGCCTAGGAAATTATACATCATACTGTATGGATAATTCCTTACTGCATAAAGTTAAATGCCTTGTAAATGGTAACTGTTGTTAGTGACTCAAATAGGCTTCCAGGCACATTAGCAGAAACTGTCTTTTTATTTGCTAAGTAAAATTCTAAAAGCATCTAATTTTATTAGCTATGTTATATAACAGAAGGCAAACTGTCCATATATATATATATATATATATATATATTCATGTATGTGTGTACTGTAGCCCAGGAGAGAATTCTTTTTAAGAGAATTCGATTCAGAGAAAACAGCTCTCAGTGGTGGGTGGAAAGTGGGAAGTTAGGGAATATGTCCAGGGTTTACATGTGAGGTCTACCTCCTTATTGTCAGTTTTATCTTAAGAACTGCCTCCCGGCTGGGTCTGCATCTTTCTCAGGCTAAAGAGAAGGGCAAGAGAAGTCACAGGACCTCTGTTTGTACGTAGTTGACATGACAGACCATGGGCTCTTGCAATGCTCCAGACAGCAGTTGGTTATTAAGGAAGGGAAGGACCTGGGGGAGCAGTTGTTTCTGGCCTCTTCCCTTATCAAGTCCAGAACAGTCTTTCCTTGACTGTATTCGTTCCACCAGAGCACAGTCAATAATAAATTCCACCAAGAGGAAAAACCTCACACAGAAACAGCTGCGCTCAATACGCAACCAGTTTACACTGGCAAATTGCTGGAGGTGGAAAAAGTTTTCGTTCTCTTTTTGTGTTTATTCTCGATAGCTGTAGTGTGAACGCTGCCATTTGTAAATAAGGGAAGCATGGTTTTAAACAGATTTGACTAGTAGGTGCAGTAGAAGTATCCAGTCCTACAAAACCTTAGAGAACCAAATTAATTCTCATGGAAACATACTTGTCTATCAAAGAAAATATTTTCAATTGACCTAGTCTCATTTTTTCCCCACCTTGCGTGTAAGTTGAATTAGGATCTTTTAATGCCTATGACACAAAGTCTAGGTAGGGTAGGCCACTGCTTCGTGCCATTCGGGACATACAGACTTAAAAATTAGTAATTTTACTAAATTGACATATAATTTAGTAGGTAAAAATCCAAAAATGTTTTTTAAAATATTAGTATTTTTACATACTAAATTGATATACAATATATCTGGGTCTGGGACTAGGGAATTAGGTCCTTAAAATCAGAAATAGTGTTAGTATTAACCACTGTTAGAATAATAATAGATATAATAGTATTAATATATAATGATATTAACCATTAGTTAGTATTATTGGATTCAGCAGTTGTTTCACAGAAATGCAATGACTAAATTAATTCTCTGAGAATAAGTGTTCTTTCCCATATTCAATTTATCAGTCAATGCCGGAAAACTTAAAAACCATCCTCAAAATTTACATGAGAAAGTCAGCAATATGTCACAGAGCAAAAGTATGTCCTTCGCAGAAATGTATAAAAATTGAGTAGAGAAATTATTGCAGGCAGGCATTAAGAAAGATTGGGCTTCCCCAAGAAGCCAAATAAATATTCAGCAGTGGCCTACGACTTGGGGAGATGAGAGCTTTTTGCTTTCAGCTTAATGAAGTAAGGCTTTTTCTGCTTCCTTGTCTGTATTTGTGAATATGTCACCCACATGATGCTGTGTGCTTGACTAAATAAAGGTAAAATCCAAGAGCTTGTCCCATGGTATTGACAATGACTGCAGATTCATTCTAATGGAAATTTTAAACTACGGTTACCTCCCTCACATTCCTTGAAATATCTTTCCTCATTTAAGTTTCTTTCAGCTAGAGGCCATATATTAAATTCTGTTACATAGGGCAGCCTTTTTCTCTGTTTCAGTCTTGCTCTTCTTCTCTGTCTCTCCTGACTGTCATCATAATCTGCCTATACTAGATGCTCAATGGACATTTAACACCTCTCTCTTAAATGTATGTGTCTTGTTCAATGTCATTATTGCACACACTGAAGAGGACAGACTGAGCCCCGCTGAACACCACTGGCAAATCTCCCTAGGTCGCTCAACTCCGTAATCTGTACTCCTTGGTTACAGTTGTTCAACCAGTTACTAATCTAACTAATTGTAACCTGTTGAACAACTGAACCCAAAGGGTGCAAAGTTGGAAACATTTCATTGAGAAGTCAGCAGGGGACAAAGGAAGTTCGGCCAGTTCCCCTCAGTGTGGAGAGGGGAGGACTGCACAAGCCACGCCACGCGGTGCCTCTGAATGACCATCAGGTGGTAATGCTGTGTAAGTGTGCACGCATCATCTGTTCTGGTGAGGGTTGTACAAAGTGTAAGCTACTTCCTCTACAGAGAGTGCTACTAGCCATGTGTTTAAAAAAAAAACTGTCGGAAAATCACCAAGGTTATAAGAATAAAGAGTTTGGAAAAATAAAGCATATTCTTTTGATTGGTACTTATGTCTCGAGGCTGATGTGGGCTGTTTCAAAGGTTGTATGAAATATGATATGAAAATGGTTCTTTGTGGTTTTAGGAGATAGAACAATCAAGCGTATCTATGGTAAGGAGCAGTAGATTTTCATGTGATTTTTTGTTCTAGTGCTTCTTATCAAAACCTGTTTCCTCAAGATGTGGCTCAGTTTTTAGGGTGCCTGTCTGGCCTGCATGCAGTCCTGAGTTTTATCCCTTGTTCCACAGAACCTAGGCATAACGGCACATGCCTGTAGTCCTATCACTCAAGAGGTAGAGGCAGGACGGTGAGAGTCTCAGGGCCATCCTCAGCTACATAGTTAATTTGAAGCCAGCTTGGGGTGCCATATCAAGAAAAACAGAATCAAAAACAAAACCCCCAAACAAAACACCCAAACATAAAAACCTTTATTGGTCTTGGAACACACCATATTTGTAAGACTTTGTGCTGAAACTAATGCGTGCTGTTTTAGTGTTTTCCTAGTAAGGTTCCAGGGAACATTTCTGTCTGGTGGCCTAGTAGCAAGGATAGATTACAGTTCTGAATGATTTCCAATGACATACAAGACGGCATTCCCTTTTTCATCTTGGCCACTAAGAAGCCCACTTTTAACATGGGTGTCTGTATGGTACATTTTAAGTGAAAACGGTTTTCTTTTTCTTCATCGCCACACTTATATAGTTTATAAAGGATTATATAGTTTATAAAGATGAAAAATTGTGTGGCTGTATGAATGACTCTGTTCTCTACCTTCACACATCCTCCACTACACAGCAGAGGTAGAGGGGCAAGGGACATCATAAGACCTGAAGGTTAATGATGATATATGATCTCAGAGAAAGACACAGAAGCAAACACCAGATTTGGGGGGGGGAGGGTCATTCTGTGCCATGTTAAGGATTCTGTGTTCAAGAAACCAGGAAGAATTCCAAGCAGCTGTTGTGACAAAGTTGGGTGCTAGATACTGAATGGATAGTAGACACACAAGAAATGGCTCAACAAGTTCCCTTTAGCTGAAAATACAAGCAGGTGCAGGGGAAGGTCTACTCTTGTGGGTCAGGGGGAGCACCTGGCTTGCGCGAGGCTATGGTGTTGAGATTAAAGGCAGGGTGCTCTCTCTGCACATGTCAGGCAGAGTGGCCCATGCCTGCCAAGGATAGCAGGGAGAAGTGGCCAGGTCAATGAATGAGAAGTCGCTGGTGACTCCTAGCTTTGTAGGTGGGTGCAGTGTGGTTTGAAGAAAGGTTCATTTCTGCAGAAATTGCTGGGAGGGAAACCTGGGTGCCAAGTGAGCAAAACAAGCATACAAATGAAAACAGGCACATCTATGTAGCTATAAGTTTGTTCTCTTTTATCACGGTTGGTGTATTTTAAATATCAGCATGCCTATGACTTCAACGCGATTCTTTTTCTCTTTTATCATTTTGGTATGTAATGAATGTAAATTGTGAAGATATGCCCATGCCTATGTAATTCCTACAAAGTGACTTTTTATCTAATTTTAGACTGAGAATATACAATGACTGAACAATTTTTATTAAATTTTGTTGGCACTATTATATAAAGGAGAATAAAATTTGAAGTTGTATAAAGTCCCAAATTTGTCATGTTGGTGAAATGATGTATTGTCACGAAATGTTTTCTTAGTTTGGCAACTACTGGAGACTTACATTAATTTACATTAACTGCTTGCAATTAATTCATTTCATTTTAAACCAGAAATCATCCACCCTGACTCTTGCATGTTATGGTTTTCCTTCTGTTTACTTTCTAGATATTTCTAGTGTGGGCACTAGATAGAGTTTGATGGTGTTTATGCAATGTCTTAAATATGGGGTATGGCCATTTGTAACCACGGATTCCAGCAGAGCATTTATTGTAATTTTAGTCTACTATCAGTTTCAGTGTGTCCACACATGCTGAAGGTATCTTCTTCAGCTCTCAGATCGATACTCTATAGTGTCTGTGCAGAAGCAGCTATTAAAATTCTCCTAGGAGGCAGACTGTGTAAATTGGATCAAACTATTAGATGGTAATTGAGTGAGCTAGACACTGAATCTTATCTAGCCTTGGCAAGATTTCATGTAAAAAAAAAAAAGCTTTGGGATCAAGTTTGGAAGAGGAAGGGATGTAAATTTTTCCTTGTTCTATCAGAAACATTGCAAAAGCCTGGCTTGGACCAGGTTCCACTGACTTGTCCACTAAAAATCATCCCTTCCATCTTTCTCTTTTTGTTAAGCTCAGTGTAGACACCACTGACAGCAAAATTACCACAATTGGGAAAGGGCGACCACCCTTGAGCACGCAAACTCACCTGTGTTTTGAAGCAGGCATCTGGTTCCATACCTTGCACTTCAAGTTTTATCTCAGGCTACATTTTCTTTCTTTCTTTTTTCTTTTCCTTCCTTCCTTCCTTCCTTCTTTCCTTCTTTCTTTCCTTCCTTCCTTCCTTTCTTTCATGTCTATTAATTTCCCTGTTTGCTTCTTCTAGTCTCCTCTCTATCCTCTCTCTCTTACGCTCTTCTCTTTTTCTCTTCCCAACAAGGTCTTGTTATCTATCCTGGGCTGAATTTGTAAACTCAAGGCCCCCCTGCCTCAGTTCATGAGTGCTGAGATCACAGGCAAGCACAACCATGCCTGACTTCCACACCATCTTCCTAAAGCCTACAGATAAGAAAATGTATGTGCTTTTAAGAAGGACCGGAGGTCCAGTAAGTTCTGTTTCTTTTGGTGCCTGTGTACATAATACTGGAAGGTGATGCCAGGAAAGTTAATCTTTCTCATTTTAGTTTTACACATTTGATCTACTAACCATAACTTCCAGCTATCAAACGGGAGTTTATTGTTACATTGGATGTGTTAAATCATTGATGAAGGTGCACTTTTGGTTCCTATTTCTCCCTTGTCTCCTCATTCTGTGTTCCAAGTGCTTTAATGTTATTATCAGCCTATGAAGGATTTATATTCTCCAGACTAGAGATTAGCCTGGGAATGACAGAGAAAAATTGGTTTAGAAATTCAGGATCTCAAATGGTCAAAGTCCTCCACAGGGAAGGCTTTTCTGTTCTGCTTGTGCTGAGGGAAGACATGCTAATGAAGATGTTCCAAGTTCACCATGTATCCAGCAAGCTAATTGAAAGGCTGCTAGACCCAAATGACAAGTGAATCCACGATTCTCAGAGAAATTAGGAAGCTGCCAACATGGTTCCATAGTTTCCAGAGAGAAAGAAGTCAGATTCCTTAGCCTTATATATCTGTGCTCAGTAATAGTCTTCTGTGATAAGGAAGGTGGTTCTTGGAGACGAATGCTTGGTGACAGGGATAGTGGTCTTCAGGAGTGGGATGGCTCCATGCTGTCACCATGGTTATGAGAGCACCCCTGAATTTGGTGTGTTTGAAGGGCATTTTCTCGAGAATCTCAAGAAAATCCCATTTGTTTATGATGTGTTTACAGAAATAAATATTAAATCCAAAAATATCTCCAGACATCGTATGTTGAGTGACACCCTTTTAACATACATTTGGTGATTTCAGGCAACATCTGAAATCAGTTCGTGGGTTAAGAGCATTGGGACTTGAGAGTGAGCACACATGATGTGTTCTCTTTCCTTGTTTGATTCTTCTTATTTGTACTAGTCTTAAGAGGGCCCATATCAGAGAGTATTCCACAACACAGTAAAAATTTCATATCCTCCCTACATAAAATCCAGGGGCTCATATAATCATTGTGTGGTCTGCTTAAAGGTAGATAAGGCCATTTCCCTTCTCTCCAACATCTACTCAGATACACTGAGCCAACCAATCGTTCAGTCAGTGTTAGCAAAACTTGGCAGACTTTCTCTGGTCTCCTTCCTCTCTTTTCTTCATACCCAGCTGCTTTAATATAGTCTCCTCTTCAGAGAACAGTTACTCTAAGAAGTCTGTAGAGGAAATTAAATCAGGAGCTCTGCCCACTGAGCTCTCTGTACTTTTTTTTTTAATGTTTGCAATATCTGACTCCAGCCCGGGTAAGAAAGTTTGTTGTTCTTAGTTGAACCAATGACTTGTTCCTCAGCACAATCCATCTGGTTTTCTCATTCTCACTTGTAGCCCAGATATCACTTGATCCTTGCTACCCCTCAGATATCCATTTCTCTATATACTCCTATTTCTCCTCAAGTATATGGTCCCAACTCATCAGAGTAGCAGAGATCATAATAACAAGTTCTTGAGATCTAGAAAGTCACTCATAATAACCTTACTTTCATTTTCAAGAGAGTAAATGTATTAATCATGTAGCAATTACACGATCATTGCTTATTTTCTGATTTTAAAATGTGAAGTTTCATGTGTTTACCTCTTTCTGTTAGACATGCATGACTTCAATAGATACTCAAGGAAGGTTGGGGGAAAGCCAGGGTTCTGAGCATTGTGGAAGAATTTAAAGATGTGTGGAGTACAACTACCTGAGTGGAAGAACTTACAAAATAATAAGGAAATCAGACATGTGCAAGGTTAGCAAAAGCGTATGACCAAGGGTTAAGGATCTTTAAAAAGATACAACCAAGAGCTTCAGTACTTTCCTGCACTGTATCATCACCTTTTGGTGGTTTCTCATCAAACATGTGTGTTTACTGTTACTGTTAAGATGTGCCTTTTTAAAATGAAGCCTATTGTGGCCACTATTTACCAGTGCAATGTGTTGCTCTCCATCACCACTGTTTCCTTCTGTGTTTGCATTCCTTTCATTCCATTTATTCCAAGAGTAGAACCATTCGTCATAATACACAATATACTAATGTCTCGTCCTATTGCTTGTTGCTAGTCTCCCTCCACTAGAATCTGAGCCCATGGGGGCCAGGATGTATTGCTCAGAGACTTATTCTCAGGAAAAACATCTGATTCTGATTATGGTGGGCAATTGATGGGCAACTCTTGAGTGAACTTATTAAATGAAGTAGCTCTCAAGAGGTTGGACAGATGGCCTGGGTTGAAACCTGTCTCAAGTACCCTTGGCTACAGCATCTCAGGCTGTTCACTTAAGCTCTCCCTGGCACATAGAAACTCATTTCCAAGTGTCTTTGGGAGGACGAGAATGCATAATGCATGGAAACCTCCACACCTGTAGTAAAACATGCATGCTGGTTCCTTGAAAGCTACCACTTTTCTATATGTAGTTGCACTTGATTTCTAGCTTTAAAAAAAGGAGGACATTACTAAGAGTCTCCATACATAGCAGTTCCTAAAATAATGCTTCTACAATTTGAGCTTAAGTGAGTTTGAAGGGGTCAGAAAAATATAAGCTGAAATCAAATTGACAGTAAAAAAAAAAAAAACAAATGACACAGTTTTCAGACATGTTCCTGAATAATGCCCCTTCCCTGGGGAATTTCTGTTGCTTGATCCTATCAGTTGACAGATCTGGGGAACAAATCTATACTTACATATGTAAATGTGTAAATGTATGCAGAGAGTCAAACAAGAGGGAATTGGCCACTGCCTGGGTGTGATCTATGGGTAATTAAAGAAACAATTTAGTCATTTTGACAAAGTGCTTATCTTCCAAGAACTATATGAAGTGACAACATTTGGTGACACAGCAATAAAAGATAGCTTCTGCCTCAGGGAAGCAACTCTATTATATCTGAGAAGAAGTGCTGACCAGTGAGGGTTCATTGGGTGAGATAAGTAGGAGAAAACTCTGGAAATGGAATTTTGCAGTTGTGTTTGAGAACTCATTGCTTGGTTCAACACACACACACACACACACATGCACGCACATGCACGCACATGCACACTCACACGCACACTCACATAAACTTTATGTATGTACATATGTATACAAATGAGGTGTGGATTTGAGCTGACTATTAGATTTTGAAGGAAATGATGACCCAGGAAGTTAGATACCTTAAGTATTTCCAGATGGCTTATATTGGATTTAAGTATAAATCAGTAAAGCTCGGGAATCATAACTAAGAAGTTTGACTCTAAGTCGAAAGTAATATGAATTAGGAGATGGCTCAGTGTGCAAGATGCATTATGTGCAAGCCTGAGGACCCAAGTTCAGATCCTCAACACCCATGTGAAAAACAATTTTTAACTCCATTGCTGGAGAATGAAAGGGCAAAGACAGGCTGATCCTGGACAGACTTGCTAGCCATCTGATTGGGCAAAATGGCGAGGTCCAGGTTCAGTGAGAGATCTCAAAATTATACTGGAGAAGCAATTGTGGAAGACATCCCAACATTAGCCTCTGGTGCCAGTACTTCCCTGCATGGGTGAGTGCACCAGCACACACGTCATGTGTGCATACACCACATGCTGACACAAAAGGAAGTAATGCGGCTGTGAGCATCACTGTTGCCTCCCCGACACAGAGCTGGTCCCCTGTTAGTAATTATGGAGTAGGTAGCTGAACACACTTTAGAAAAGTTTGCATGGGCCGGGGATAAAACATTTGCCATACAAGCCGGACAATCTGAGTTTGGATCTCTCAAGATACCTAGTGCAAATATCTGTATTCCTAAACCTTCTGAGAGATGGAGTGGGCAGAGACAGATAAATCAAAAATTGCCTAAAAATAATGGGGTGTACACAGCAATAAGCAGGAAAGACCCCGTGGAGTAATTACTTTTCATTGTTTCAATGAAGCACCATGATTAAGGTAATTTATAGGAGAAAAGGTTTATTTGTTTTTGTAGTTCAACAATGTTAGAGTCTGTGATGGTGGAGGTACAGGGCAACAGTCATGACAGCTGGGCAGATGCTGAGGGCTTGGATCGTGAACTACAAGCACAAAGCAGAGAGAGAAGAAAGATTACACTGGAGACAGTGTGTGACTTAGAATCTTCAAAGCAAGCTCCCAGTTACACACTTCCTCCAGCAAGGCCATACCTCCTAACCCCACCCACACAGTGCCACCAACTGGAGACCAAGTATTCAAACATTTGAGCCTATGAGATTCATTCTGGTTCAAACCACCACACCCTGTCTGAAGGTGGAAGGTGAAGCCTGAAATCTGAATTGTCCTATGACCTCCATATGTGTGCTATGGCTTTCAGGTACACACATAGAGTATGCACATGCATGTACACACACACACACACACACACACACACACACACAAAATAATTATAAAATATAAAATAACATTCAGTAAAGATTCTTTGAAAGTGGACTGACTAGTGTATCATTTGAATTAATTGACTAAAGTCAATTAACATTTTAAATCCTTCTACAGAGATTTGTTAGGCAGATACTGTGCCACATGTTGGAGGGAGTTAACAACTCACAAAAGCTGTTTCCCTTCTGGAGCTAAATCCTAGAGTAGTTATCCAAGAACCCTCTAAATAGCGTACAGCAGGTCACACCTACAATACTTGTGACTTTGGAGTCTAACACAGGAGGATGCCAAGTTTGAGGCCAGTATGGGCAACTTGGTGAGATTCTGTTTCAAAATAAAATAAAAAGGGGGGCTGGACACAGATGGAGATCTGGGGTAGAACACTCTCATGTGTACCTGAGGAGGCAGCCTCCCCAAGCTCCCCTGCTTAGCAAACCTTTCCTCTAGGGACAAAGGTTGTGCTCCCAAATACAAGAGACAAAAGCAGTACAGGTTTCAAATCGGGAAGGGACATCCATGAGGCTCCACCTAGTTCATAGCAACTCCAGGGCTTTGAATATTGGACAGTGCTCAAGGCTCTGAAGACACTTAGAAGGTGAAAAGCATCCTGAGTCCCCCAAGTCCATTGGCAAGGCCACCCAGTTGTCTTCCGTGTGACTCAGCTTCTCAAATGCCTGCCTTCTAGGCAGGGGCCTCATGAGGGACATCAGAGCCTCAGTGCTTAGCTCCACTCACCCAACTGACTTGACCAGACACTTCTGCAGGGTTTAGCATCCTGGAACATAAACTCTTTGTCCACCCTATATGGCTTTATCTGCATTGGGGCAGTGAGCTCTCTCTCTCTCCAGGGATCTGTTCTAACTCCTCTGGGTGCTAGAATCTTCACTGTGCACCAGTAAGCATTTTCTCTATGAAGTGGATTAGCCTACTGCAACCAAGAGTCCAAAGACTCATTCATTGTAATCTCTGACCTTCCCTCAAGGCCTTGAAAATCTAGGACATTGCAAAGATTGACCACCCCACCCCATCCCAAGTACCTGTGGCCTTCTAGTCCTGGCTGCCATATACTCACTGGTCAACTTCCTCCAACCAATCCAGCAAGCACTGAATTAACAATTTTTGATTTGGAGAAACACAAATTTATAGGGATGCATAGTACTCTTGGATATGCTCGTCAGAGATGACTACAGGGCAGACGTTGTATTACCTGCTTATAATCCAGTCACATGAAGGCAGAGAGCAGAGAATTGATAGTTTGAAGCCATTCTGAGCCACATAACCAAGTTCTAGGGAAACCTGGGCCACATAGTAAAGTATTTTCTCAAACTGACAGGTGGCATGCAGACAGACAAACCAACCAACCAAAGTAGAGCCCTGGTCCCTCCAAGCCTTTGGTTTGCTTCTGAAGCAGCTCCCATAGTATTTCATAAATCTCTTAACTGGGTTCTGTGGATGCTGGTGAGAGAAGTAGATACTGTTCTACATCCAGTATCAGAAGCCCCAAAGCTGTCTCGAGTCTTCCTACAGGGTTTTAGCATATTTCTGTAATCCTGGACAAGGGCGGAGAATCTTTTCATTGTTTCTTTTAATTCCCACATCATTTGATGTTTCTATGGTGTAAAGTACCTTTAATTATAAGCTGTTTTGCTTCCTTTAATAGTTGTTTGGTCTATGAATGTCTAGCCTTCCCAGTGAGATTAAACTGAAATGTCTTTAAGATCGGGGCTCACTGTAGAGCTCCAGAACAGACAGTGAAACCGCAAATACTGACTTCCCTTAAAGAGCTACCTCCCATCTTCCTGGCAAAGCAGTCCACTGTGTGTATATCTCATTCCCCTGGTCTGCCTCTTCCACATGAGGACACAAGCACTGAGTCACTTGGAAACTTGCAAATGGAGCACCCAAGGCTTTCAGTAAAAAAGAAGCCTTTAAATTAATTTTTTAATCTTAAATTTTTTTAAAGAAACTGCTGAATGACTGAGATATTTGGAAGTAGAAGTTGGTGTTGGCCTGGGTAAGGGATGTTGCCGCCCAGTGCTGGAGAAATGTCTGCCTTAGTTTGGTGGATATGTGTGGTTCTCTGAAGCTGTGTATCTCTCTTGAGTATGGACCCAAACACTTGCCATGCCTGAGGTGATATTTTGCATCATCAGCTTTGTGTATCTCACTCACTTAGAACTGAACCACCTTTTCTGAACAGGCATTCTTCTACACATACCTAGAGATTTATTTAACCTATATGTGTAGGGTGTGCACATGCAGCACAGCAAACATGTGGAGTCTAGAAGGCAACTTGTAGAAGTGGGTTCTTTCCTTCCACCATACAGCTTTGGGGGATAGAACGCAGACTGTCAAGCTTGGTTACTAACACCTTTACCTGCTGAGCCATCTCTCCAGTCCATAATCCATTTTTTTTTTACATAAGCGCTTTACATCTTAATCCACAGATTATTTTAGACTTTTTGAACTTTTTTCCCCTTTATAGGTTTCACTGATAAACCTATCTAACCAGAACCTCTTTGCTATCACAAGGAACTGAGAAAACAAAACAAAACAATTTTTGCCTGAGAGGAGGTGTGTGTGTGTGTGTGTGTGTGTGTGTGTGTGTGTGTGTGTGTGTG